>JAZHPH010000231.1:116806-191511 GCA_037356405.1 Nasonia oneida | reverse complement strand
ATATATATATATATATATATATATATATATAATATTAAAAACCGACTCCTTTTTCGAGTATAATACACAATCGGGGTACTTGGAGAACGCGTGGAACTCATACATATTTAAAAGATAACCATACTATCCCAACACCAACCTCGGGGTGGTACCGATCTCGGGATGTTACCGAGTTGCTTAAGTGGAACTCAGAAATATTAAAAAATAACCATACTACCCCAACACCAACCTCGGGTGGTACCGATCTCGGAATGTTACCGAGTTGCTTAACCCAATAACCCAAGTAAGTGGTTATCGTTCACCGTGGGTTAACCGACATTATTGATAAAATTGTCATACAAATAACGAATCCGCATGCTACTCATAAATATAGAGCTAAAGCAATCAACCCTCTTACGCATGCTCGTACATCTATATATATGTGGAGTGGAAACTTAACAACGTTTTTACATATATATTGACAGCTAGAAGAGCGTTTGAGTAGCTTAAATAGCGAGCATCTACGCTAGAATACCTCAAACTGCGATTTGGGGTAGATATAGCAGCACCGTACGTGTGTGCATATGTATATATAATGTATACATATATGAAATATATAGCTAATTCAATTTCTTAACCCTAAAATTTCATTTTTTGATTTTTGTTGGACGTTTAGCAATACCGATATATATATATATATATATATATATATATATATATATATATATATATATATATATAAGTGAATATGTACTCAAACAATAATTATAAGTCAAGAACAAACTGTGAGAACAAACAGCACTTCGTAAGTAAGAAAATCAATAAAAAGATATGATACATAAGACTAGGAATTAAGATTCTTTCTTTTGCAAAATAAATTAATTTACAAATATGAATACGTATCATGATATGTTAATACTAGGAGCTCAGACAGCTATCGAGAGGAAAAGTTTCAGAATGATTAAGAGTTAATGAATAAAATAAAAATTTTAAAATATAAGGATTCAGTACAGAAGTAGCTAAATAAGGGTGACAACTGTAGTAAGTTCATAAACAAAAAAATATCATAACAAAAACAATGTAATCCAAAATACTAATAAATGATCAATGTTGTGTAAGCAAGAAAGAAAAGCGAATTAAAAAAACAGGCTATTATAACTGCCTACAAAAAAAAAAAAACAAGAAAGGAGTATTTAATTGGATATGGGAGGAAACAGCACGGGATAAACAATTTGCGTACATAAAAATATATTGTCATTTCCAATAATTTTGCTTATAATTTCACAAATTACATTTGAGCACTATAAATCTAAAATCATCGGCGGGGGAATAGAGAGCCTTGGTCGGATCCGGAAACCATGGCTGAAAAAATAAAAACAAGAGAGTAAATTAATCAAACAATTAAAATAGAAACCATAAGAAGTGAGATAAGAAGAAATTACTTACACCAGTGCCAGTGAGCTGGATCCGGAGAGGACAAGCTTTCGTCGGAGCGAAACAAACGGAACAGATCACGTCAGCATCTTCAGGAAAATTCCAAAAGCAATTATGGCATCGGAGCCAAGTGATCCGTCGAGCCTCGGGGGTCAACTCATCGAGCTCAGGACAATAATAATCCACGGAAAAATAGCCAAACTGTAATCAAGATTTCAAAGCCGTGAGTACAAGGCGAAGTAAAAAAAAGAGGCAGGTAGAAAAATTTCAACAATTACAACTTACCCCGCGGGAATTTCCGTCATCGGCCTCATAAACATCTGTGCAGGAAGGGTCTCTGGCGTCTTGGCCACAAATCAAACAAACACCGTAAAGCACTCTGATTCCAGAACCGAAACGGTGACACGGAAAAATCATGGTGTTGGATACCGCGGAAGACGGAACCGATATGGAGTCCTCAGAAGAAACAGAGAAAGACAAAATCACAGCTAAAGCAGAGAGCAACATCTCGATGTGCACGAGACGAAAGTTTAAGAAAAACTGAGGGAACCAGAGAGACTGAAAGCGGCTAAGACCAGGTACAAGTCAAAAAACAGGGAGTCAACAAAGGAGAACAAGAAGAAAACCAATCAAGAAGAAGGAAAGGACGAAGAAACTCCCCTACGGAAAAGCGAGAAAAGGAGGTCAGCTAGAGTTTTCACCTGACCCCCACTTCGGAGTGGCACCTGCAACTACGCCTGGGCCCGAAGGACGGAAAGAACACGCCCACGCAAAAGAAGCAGAGGGCTCAATGCAGAACGAAAGGTCATTCCGAAAACGACTGACCGACAGAAAGGAACGAAAACACGCAGCAAAAACCATGGCACCAAGAGGACTTAAGAGGAAGCGAAGCGAGATGGAGAAGTTAGAGCAGGCTTTGCTCTGCTGGGCAGGGGGCAAGCATGCCCGGATAGAGGCGCACCGGAAAGCCAACCAACTGCACGGAGGCAATTACGCGGCAGTCGAGCATAGGCTGTGGATGTGCCGCCATCAAGGACAGATCCACAAGTCGATCGAACAGGGCTGCACGATGAATGCGGCCTTGGCCTGGGAAGCCGAAAGCAGACACTGGAGGAAGCGCTACCCCAAAGGGATCGCGCGGGAGGACAACTTGGAGAATCAGCACCCGGACTAACTCCGGAAAAGGGAAGAATACGACGAGACCAAACTCTGGGAGTATGAGGGAGAAGACCCAGAAGCCCGAGCTAGGCAGAACAAGGAGAATGCTCGGCTATTGAGTCTTTACAATCAATGGGATCAGGAAGCAAAAGAAGAAGAGATGGGCACTACTCATGTGGACAGACTCGAACTCCTGGATTATTGCTGGAGAGAAGAGGAAAGCTATAAGGCAGAAGAAAGCTGGGACTAGGAAACAGCAACAAAAAAAAATGAATAAGAAATTTTTATTTTCCACAGAAAAAAAATTGTAATCCCTAATAATTAATAATAAAGAAAAACACACATTGATATGCAAACACAACACAAACACAATAAATTGTACAACCACCACACACACACACACACACAAAAAGAAAAATTAAATAACAAAGATAAACATGCAGTGCTCGGGAAACCAAGCACTATAAAAAAAAAATTTTACACACAGAAAATAAAAAAAAAATAAACGACCCGACCGAGATTTGATCCCGGATCCTTGAGGTCAGGAGCCGAGCGCACTGCCACAGGGCTAGCGTACACTTATACCCGGTCATACTTTAATTCGACTCAGGATTATCAACAACACACAGACAAACAAACACTGTTATTAACACAACAAATACTTAATATTAATAATGAGAAAAACACAACAAATAAGAAAAGGCAAATATTAATTAAAGAAACTCAGAAAATTCACATTACAGAATTAATACTAAGCAAACCACTCATGGTCACACAAATAAAAATAAAAATGTATACCTATCCATAAATTTCTCCTAAATAAACAGTGCCCGGCACTGTCAACAAAACGAGAGAGGAAGTGTCACGTCCGTCAATATTACATAGAACAGTCGGTACTAGAGAGAGCAGCACTAAACCAGAGATACGCACTCGTCCGTCGGTACAGCAGACACCCAACCAAGGCCACGGTATAGTAAGACTCTACAGCATAAGACTACCCGAAATCTGTAAGGTCAAAAATTGTTAAGGCTCAAATTTTTTTATGACTTAAACTTTGTATGGTAAATTTTTTTTTGTTCATAAAAAGAAAACGTAATATCTAAAGAAGTGTGACGTAAAGATGGTGGCCCAGAGAAACGGAGAACTGGAGAAAGTTTGTTTGCATTTGATATAATGTGAGATAAGATTATTTGTACTCGCGCAGCCCGTATTCGCTACACTAAATACGGTCCTTACAACATTATAATATTTAGTATAAAAGAATCATTCTAATTTTTTTCCAAGGAATACATTATGGATTGTGAAGTTGAGGACCGGGGTTCAAGACTTAATTAAAATGTTAATGTAAAGTTTTTTTTTTGCTTCCTACTAGAGGAAGCATTGTAATAGTAAAATTTTGAGTTTTATCAGAACTTCTAGAAAATACTTTTTGGTGTGTTAGAAGTACAAATTAAGTATTTTTAGAAAATGTCCGTATGGATTTGTGTGTTTTTTTCTCTCTCTCTCGGAGAAGAGGTGTTAGGGAAAATCTTAGAAAAACCATAGCATGACTTTGTTTATGGAGTCGTCGAAATAGCCCCATCCGCAATGTCAGCCGTGTGTCGGATTCACACCAACTTAACCCGTTCTTTTTACGGCCAGATGAAAAACACTCAACCGTATATATATTTATGAAAAAAAATTGACGGCAGCGTCCGTATTCTATAATAAAAAAAAAGAGGGGTCTGCAAACTTGGACAATGAACCATTCAAAACTTATATATTAAATTATGTATCAAAAACCGCCTTATACATTAGCAGGCAGATTATACTGTATATTAAGACAATATTTTATTTATCAGATTTATAAATTTTGTTGGAGGTAGCTTCGTGCCAATGAATTGGCAGAGGTTTTTATTTTTTGCGGTTAATTGATTTGGATTAGCATCAACAAATATATTTTTCATTATTGTTTAGAAAAACAAAATAATTTATTTTAATTAAAACAAATACTTTAATTTTATGAGTGATTTCTGATATGATTTTTTGGAAGGCTTTAGACGCATTGCATTTCCTTATTTGGAAATTTCGTGTGCTTTGGTCAAAGTCCGTGGACCAATGAGAAAATTCGGATAGAAATTCTCTTCTTGGATGTGCTCTATTCACTTTGCACTTCTTTTCTATCAAAGTGGCTGAAATTTATCTTTTTTGTACTGGCTATGCTCGAACGTTCCCCGAAACTCTAAAGGGAACTGCATCTCGTCTCGCTTTGTATGGTGTCATCTTCGGAGGCTGCTCATCTCGGAGTTTCAGGGTAAGATATGTTTATGTGGATACTATTTTATCAGTCCTGGGTTTTGTCTTCGTATACTGCGTGTGTCGATCTTCTGTGTTCTGTTCGGCCTATTCCTTATCGTCTTTGATGCTATTGAGTTACGCTCGCTTATATGCGTGCATGAGTGTAGTGGTTCGGCTTCCTCTTTTCTTCGTTCTTCCCCTCTGCTCTGTTGTACGTGTGTTAGTGATTCTGACGTATACTCTCATGCGTTTTCAAGCATATTAAATATCATGTTTATAATTATTTGTGCTAGTGATATTTGATTCCGAATTATCATTATATATGAAAGTTGCTTTATTAATGCTCTATGTTACAGTGTTGTTATTCATCTTTTGTTTCATTTAATCAATTGTCGTGCTATGCTGCTTTATTCTTTGATGCTGCCGTCTGCTTATTGATGTGTGTGCGTGTAGCTATTTGGCTTCCTTTTTTCTTGTGTATTTTTTTTTGCTGTGTACGTGCATATCGATGCCCCTGGATTCGCATTCCTTTGCTTTTTTCCCCTGCTTTGCTGTTTGTGTGCATGTCAGTGTATGTCGATGTACTTTAATTCAATATTACTCCTATACACTTCCAAGCGACATGTATTTAATCATTTTGCGTTATTGAGTTTTCGTTCTATGATAAAACTTCGGTTTCTTTCTATCACGTTTTATATTCTTTAATGATTTTATTTATTTCTATTCGGATTTTGTTTACTCTTCCTGTCACGTTGTTTCTATTCTGTTTTAATGAATTATTGAATATATTCTGATATTCTTAATGTCGCGTTTCTATTATAATCTCTTTATCGTATTCTATCTAGCGTACAGTTATCTTATATTTTGTTGCATTTAAATGAAAAAGGTGTTCGTTGACTAGTTTTACGATAGTTAGAGCTAGAGATAGCTAGAGTCACTCATGACAGCTATGTTGACTTCGAAGTATGGGTAACGTGCAGTAATCAATTATACAGCAACGATTCTCAAGATAGCCAGAAATGGTGTTACAACAGGCGAGGCTGAAGAGACCAAATACGAAATACTTCTAAGACTGATGCAGAGAAACGGGGTCACAGGGTTGAGCTTGCCCTCTCCAACCCGATGCTAAGAACCGTAGGAGCTAGGTAGTCTTTATTAAAGGTCGGTAAGGCTTCGAAGAGGATTTGCGTCACAGTCAGGTGCATGAATCTGGCCGTAAAGCGTACGTTTTTTATTCAGTGCAAATCCAACACACAGTGTGGCTGAGAGTAAGACGGTTTCGACTGCCCTCTTTTTTATTAGAAAAAAATACTCACACTATTACAAAGAATTATCTAGGAGAAAGCAAAAATAAATATGTCTATTTAACAATTTTGTTTTTATTTTATTTATAGTATTCAAACATTCTATGTGATGAAAAGAGAATCCTGGAAAATTATGTAACTCAATTTTTTAATATTAAACCACAATTTTTAATAGTAAAAACAATGAAAAGTTAATATATTTTTCCTGGTGTATTATAAATTCAGTATTCAGATTCAATCGATTTCAGTGATATGAGCAGGTAAAAAAAGTTTTCTGAAATATTACGCTCCATCGTTAATGTTATCTCATTGGTCGCTTTCGCTGCTGTACCTGTAATACAGAAAATTTTATTTTTATATGATATATTTAATTACGTACATAAATACCAAAATAACTCTAAGTATTCTAGTCGAATATTTTTATAAGAATTAAGATAAATAATATTTATTATAATTGCTACAAATCACTTAAAACGAAACGCTCTATGCTTTAAATAAGGTACTCTCGCCTATCTTTGAACACACGTCTAGGGAGAGAGCTCGCTTTCTACGAAGGATGATGTCTCTGGACTGTCCGAGCAAGTAGGGTGGTATAAAGTTCACCTCGTGTCCGACTGCACAAAGGAAACTCTTCACATCGCACTGAAGTATCGATCAAAATTACCATCAAAGTTCTTTAATATCAAATAATTTTGAAAGTTTTGACGGCTCAAATGGTGGCCTTTTGGTTGAAAATGGAATAAAAACTAAATGCAATAGGGACGACTGTAGATTTTCCTTTGGCTGATTACTACCTTCACTAAAATATATATATATTTTTTTTTGTGGCGATTATTGCCCTCGTGAAAAATCTACGCCTTCGGGCAGTAAATTTACCCGCGGAAAAAATTTGCTAATTTCGTCCCTTGTTGCATAATGTACTACAATCAACGGTCACATCGCTCGATCGCATTTTGATGGAGACTTAGTTCAACACGTACATTGTAAACAAGTACATTCGAAATGAATTTTTGAGTATTTCGAATAATAATAAATTGTTAACCTAATTTAATAAAAAAGTAGCATGAACTCGAAGTTACTGTTTAAAAAAAAACATTTAATGGTGTTAAATAACAGTCATATTGATTGGACGAAATAACATGTGTAAAAATATGTCGCTGGTCTTGCTAATGCTCAATCGGTAGAAGAGTAATAGATTATTTTAAATCAAAACTTTTGAGATGTTGCAAACTTAATATATGTATACATTGTATATACATGAAGTTACATAAAGTTTATTATAGCTTACTAGGGGGGGGGGGGGGGTGTACCACCCTGCTCGCTTCGCTCGCCAAACCCCTAATTTCAATTTTCGTTTTCAATTCTATAATTTTATAATTTCTAAATCTTCTCATTACGATTTTGATTGTTCTTTCCAAAATGATTAATTTTTTAATTGAACTCGTTTCGCTTGCCAACCCCTAATTTTAAAATAGGTAGTAATTTATAAGTTGAAAATATTTCTACTGCACTTGTAATTTTAATTGTATTCGATATTTGAAAATCTATTATGTTTAAACTCGCAGTGGTTACCTATAACATAATGCATAGCAATCGTATCAACAACATATAACACAAATTCTTGGCAGCTTTGTATTCACGTTGCGTCAAAAATTTGGTTACGTTTGAGTTAAATTCGAAGTTTTACTCGCGACTTTTCAATGCTATATGCACAAATAGTTTGATTATTCCTATAAAACTGAATTCAAAATTAAATCGCGAGTTTTTATGTATAAATTATTGTGCGGGATACTAAATCCAGGCTGCAATCCTTTGAAAGAGAGAATGAGAGAGAAAAGGAGAGAGAGAGAGAAAGAGGAAAAGAGAAATAAAGAGAACCATACTTAACATTGAAAGTTAAGTATTTTCAATCTATACAATTTTGACATAGTAGATAGACAGAATATCCAATAAAATGTCAGAATGTGAAATAGAAAAAAAAAATCCTCGGAGATGGCTATTGCTTATTTCGTTGCTTTTCGTATTTTTTGTTTAATACGGAAGAAAATTATATGAAAATTAGAGCCAAAATTGTAAATCATGTTTATGAAAATTACTGATAGAAGTACTTATAAAATGCATATGTCAATGAATGGTACGTACGGCAGTGAAGTGGAAATTATAGCATTTGTTCGTCTATATTCTGTTCGTAGTTTCTAGTACAAATTTTATACATCATATGTATTACGGTCGCGATTCTATTACTTATAATGAAAATGAATTGAATTTATTTTTATCTGGTTTCATAGACACAGGCCATTATGACATACAAAATTATAACAATTTAAATTATTAGGCTGATTATAAAAAAAATTACTATCATACAAACCGTGATGCTTTAAAATTAAAAAGAGTTGAGATTCATAATTCAAACACTGATTATTGAAAAAAGAAAAGGAAAGGTGACTTAATTAAAAATATGAGTAAACCCCATTTAATAAAAAAAAAACAGAATAAAGACAGAGTAGAAAATATGAGTTCTCATTCTTGAGATAAAAAAAGACAAAAAGATGCAGTCAATAACATGAGCAAAGTCAGATTACAAAAGAAAAGGTCTAAGGATATTGTTGAAAATATGACTGATAATAGATTAGAGAAAAAAAGGTGCAAAGATGTAGTTCAGAACATGGACGATAGATTAGAGAAAAAAAGGTGCAAAGATGTAGTTCAAAACATAACGGACGATAGATTAGAGAAAAAGAGATGCAAAGATATAGTTGAAAAAATGACAGAGGTTAGATTAGAGAAAAAGAGATGCAAAGATATTGTTGAAAATATGACTGGGATTAGATCAGAGAATATGAATAGCAATCGTTTTAACAAACGTCGCCAGATTCAAAGGGCAAATAAACTGTTTTCATCAAAACTTTCTTACTTAGACTTTAGTGAAATGGATTACGTATGTCCTTATTGTAATGCTTTTTACTGTTCCCTAGAGTTTTCTAAAAAAAGTTGTTGTCATAATGGTGAAGTAAAATAACCACCGTTCAGTGAATATAATGATAGTTTAAAAGAATTAAGGGGCATTGGCGAGCAAAGCGAAAATGGGTAAAATATATATCATGGGTCGCCCAAATAAGGGGAAGTTATAATAAAGGCAGGCCAAAATGAGAGAGAGGCCGAATGAGGGGGAGCTAATAACCCAAAATGAGGGGGAGCCAGAAACAGTAAAATGACGTAGAAATTGTTCATTATTAACCCAATAACCCAAATTGAGGGGGAGCTAATTTCTGAAACAATGGCGGTGGCGGCAGCGGCGAAGATTTTTTATTAATATAGAGAGATACATTATATAAGGTATTATAATTCAAATATATACACACACATACACACGCACACATACACGCACGCCCACACACACGCGCGCGTGCACACACATACTGTAACGAGCGGCGAGATACTTGTATTCTCACGCACTCGTTCGTCGCCAGAAGTTAGGTTGGATCAGTAGACGACGCCATCGGATATCTGTAACGACAGTACAGACTGCAAAGAGGGAGTTCGGAAGGGTACTCGGGGACGAAGCGCGAGCTATGAGCGTACTGAAAAGAACATGTTCACATAACCCTATAGCACATAAATACATACAGGAATACGCCTTATTTTATTTAACACGTGCATTGAAAAGACTCGTTTTCATACATCTAAAGTGAATGGTAAGCTGTTAATTTCGAGCGTGCGGGAGGCAATGGCGATTCCCTCCCGCTACTCAAAAACACTTAAAATGCATCTAATTTTTGGAAAATTTTTTAAATTTTTGAAAGAGAGTGGCACGACTTAAAATGCGCAACTTACCATTCACTCTATATGCATGGAAATGGGTCTTTACAGGCACTGAAAATAGGCAAAAAATGCTTGAAACCTCAACTTTGACCAGAAAGAACCCGAAGCCAAATGAAGGAATCGTGCTGAAATTTCCCACTGCTGAAAATCCTAACGCTAGAGTCCGGCTCTCGTTGCCGCTGTTGACGCGCGTTACGCGCACCGTCCGGACTCGATGGCAACACGCTAATGCGATCTAGATCCTCCTCTTCGTTTATTCTAGGGCTCGGATTTATCGAAGCTTATTTTTTTAATTTTATTAAACATTTTAGCCTCTCAAGGGAGGTCATTTGCTATATTACATTAGTTTAGTACAATCAAGGATTTACATTTGCTAATACATTGGTTTAGTAAGAACGATGATTTACATAATATGATTTATAGCTGTAATTCGCAGTTTTTCAGATATGAGCGTATGACTTGACATAGTCTGAGACTCGGTTTGTGTAGTAGTGAGGTGTAGGAATTCGGCAGAAATATTTTAATTTTATTTAATTGTGAAATAAATTTGAGACGGTGTGTGTCGTAGAGTGGGCATTGCCAGAGTACATGGTTAATGTCCTGTTCTTCATATCCGCATTCGCACTCGGTAGAATCAACAAGACCAATTTTAAAGAGAGAAGATGCTAAGCTATAATGCCCAGATCGGCAGCGGTTGATAGTGGTGAGGATTTCGCGAGGAAGTTTTAGATTGTTGAACCAGGGTTTGGATGAGCTATTGTAAAAGTGGCGGAAGTAATCGCTTCTTTTGTAGGCGCTTTGTTCTATGAGAAGTTTGGAGGTATTATTATTATTAGTGGATTTGGTTTGTTCTTTAAGGTCAGTAAAGGGTATTTTTAAGGAGCTTATAATCGTTTCCTAGGTTGCAGATTTAGCCAGTAAGTCTGCATTTTCATTTCCACGGATTTCTATATGTGCTGGTACCCAAAAGAATTGAATGATACTTCCGTTTGTAGTTTTTTCTGCGAATTCAAGATTTTTTGCCTTAAGTTCAAGGATATAGGGGTTTCTTTTTACATTAATCGTAAGGTATCTGAGATACATTATAGCGCTTAAGGAATCCGTGAAGATAATGGCATTTTCGTTCGGTCTTGTTAATGCATAGTCTACTGCCTGGTTTAGAGCGATACATTCTGCGGTGAATATCGAGGCATTTTGATTTATGCTTTTAACGGAGTGTGTTGGCGGTTCATAAATGACACAAGCGGTTCCAACCGATTTACCGTTCTCTATCTTGCTGGCATCAATGTAAATGGCATACGCGTTTGCCTTTTCTATAAGGTCATCGAGTATTTTATTGGGATCAGTGGATTTTTTAAGGATTATTCCTAACTCGGTGTTAGTAATGACAGTGTAGGTTAAAACGTCGTAGTTGTAAGCGTAATTGTTATAGTGTAATCTAGATATGATTTCTTTGGCCTTGGGGAATGCAGTTTTGATGCATTGAAGTAGTAGCCTGTTACTGTATTTTTTATTTTTATTTTCTTTGTTTAGATTGGTGTTAAAGTGAACAAGTGTTTCGTGTATTAGCAGGTTTGTGGTTTATCGCAGCTACGTCCCATTGATACAGAATTTCTGGGTTTGCTGGATCGCGTTCCCGCATAAGCAAGCGCAACAAACGGTCTCTCAATACCTCTATGTTCCCAGCCGTGCTGCAACGTCGCTCTTCTAACTCGGCGACGAGCTCCGCAGCGGCTAGTTTTCCTACCTCGAACTTAAGTGCACGCATCTCGCGTGTCACAAGGAGACGACGCATGACTTTTTCGTGCCCGTTTACTGAACTCATATTTCTAGAAAAGGTCCCGAAGCCGAACAGTCGAATGCAGTTCTCAAAATCAAAACAACTCGGCGTGCACTCTCTGTTTCTTCCGAGAACTCCTCCCCTCGACTCTCGAGCCTTCGGCGACTCTTCTCGGAACGCACTACTTTTCTTGTTCTTTCGGGGGAACTTAGAAATACAGTGCATGCACAAAATATGTTTATATATATATGAAAATCGATATTTTAGCAGCTACTTACTCTGCTCTTATACCTCAGATCCGTACGCAATTTTACGAATTTTTACGACGCAACTTACGCTCACACACACTTTCACACCTCAAAATCTCTCAAAATTAATTTCCCGATTAATTATATTCGACCGAGCCCCACGTTATGGGCGCCATTTGTGACGTGGCCAAACTCGGGGAAATTTGAAAGTCTCCCACGAGTCCCGAAGGCCCCCACAACTAATTTTTTATACGTTTTCTCCGCGTTCTCTCGGAGGAGGTTCCGCCGAATCCTCTCTCCCTCGCTCGGGTTTGCAAGGGGGTAATCGGAAATTATAACTCTCGAGTTCTCTATTTACAGCACTTTATTCTCTCACCCGTCCTCCGATCCGTTACAAATCTCTACGCATTCACTCTCTCTCTCTCTCTCTCTCTCTCTCTCTCTCTCTCTCTCTCTCTCTCTCTCATACACTCTCTCGCGTTCACCTCCGATCCCGCGTGTCGCGTCGCAGTCTCCAAACAAAGTTGAGCGAGCCACGCTGTCGCGGCCGAAGCCAAATTTCCTCGACGACGCGGTTGTTGCTCGGCGATATCCTCGCGTCCGCGATCACGCTTCTCTCTCTCCTTCGTTCTCTCTCTTTGTTCTCTCACTCTCTCAAGCACACTCTCTCAACCACGTTCGCCTTCGCGCTCCTCTCACGATCGCGTCTGCGAATCTCCTAACTCGTCTCTGAGTACCTACTTAGTTTTCGCCTCGACGCCTAGACTGACGCTGGCAGCTCGACTCTAAATGGCAACTTCCTGGAAATGACCTTGGCTCAGCTTCCTCTCTCGTTCCCTCGGTTGAAGTTTGGCCACGTCACAATGTACTTGAGTTTAGTTTTATTTGAGAAATACCGAATATATATATATATATATATATATATATATATATATATATATATATATTCAAACATTGGGGTTTATGGAGCACTTTTTTTTAAAATGGGGATTTATGGAGCCCAAAAAGGTTTATGGTGCCCAGGCCCCATAAACTTTATGAATATAGGGGTTTATGGTGCCCACATATAAAAGGTACTCAGAGCCCGGATAAAGACGACATAGGTCGCTTTGACGAAATTGGCCATTACTAAATTGACAACGCTTGAAAATAAAAAGGTCTTATATTTAAAAAAATTTAGTACTCAGGCCGGATAATGACAACATTTTATACGTCAACGATTTTAGTACTAACTGACCGGTATTCTATGAGAAATAATGTTCTAAATTCTATTTATATAAGGTTAAAAGCAAATGACCGAATAATGACGACATCTGTCGCTTTAAGGAATTTTGCTATATTTAACCTGATATTATCTACAGTATGAGACTTACGAACTTCTATAATTATAATTTTATCAACAGCCGCCGGCCTAATACTACCAGCGATTTTCAATAAAAATCATTATTAAATTGTGGAGATTAGTAAGTTTCATACTGTTGTTCTTATCAGGTTAGTGGTAGCGAAACACGTTAAAACGACAAATGTCGTCATTACCTTGTCATTTGATTTAGTCTTATATAAACAGAATTCAGAATATTCTGAATTCAGTTAAAACTACAAATGTCGTCATTACCTGGTCATTTGATTTAGGCTACACGTTAAAACGACAAAGGTCGTCATTATCCGGTCATTTGCTTTAGACTCATATAAATAGAATTTAGAATATTTATTCTCATAGAATATTAATTCTCATAGTGTGGTTGTGATCTAGATACTTAACGATACTCGTTATTCTTAAAGCCGTATGTGTCGTTATTATCCGGTCTATAATGAACAACAATATTACGCCGGCGTGTTTTGATAAAAACCATGAATATGGAGGTTAGTAAGTCCCATACTGTCGTTCTTATCAGGTTAGTGATGGCGAAATACGTTAATACGACAAATGTCGTCATTATCCGGTCATTTGCTTTAGACTCATACAAATAGAATTTAGACTATTTATTGTCATAGAATTCCGGTCAGTTGGTACTGAATTCTTCAACGTATAAAATAACGTCATTAACTGGGCAAGGGTCTATATTCTTTAAAGTAATAGACGTCCTTATTATCTGTTTAAGAATAATTGTTATTCTCAATGCTTCATGTGTCCATATTATCCGGTCTATAATAAACAATATCATGCCGGCGTCTTGCGATAAAACCCATGAATATGGAGGTTAATAAGTCTTATGCTGTATTTGTAATCAGACGCGTACAACAAATGTCGTCGGTATCTGGTCATTTGATGCAGTCTTAAGCGAATAGAATTTAGAATATAAATTCTTGTAGTGTCCAGGATGTAGCAAATGACTGTGACTCGAGAAATCTTTCCTCTTATTATAATTTAAGATAATGTTTGACAATTAGAGATAAAATTGACTTGAAGAGGTTGGAAACCAAACCAACGAAACGTTGTCGACATCTAATTGCTGAGTTTTTATTTCTACAAGGGCTGACTCTTTCAGCTTTGATTCCTAATTATTTATTTTCTTATAGTGTCGTTGTTATCCAGATACTTAATGATACTGGTTACTCTCAAAGCTGTATGGGTCGTTATTATCCGGTCTATAATGAACAATAATATTTCGCCGGCGTCTTTTGATAAAAACCATGAATATGGAGGTTAGTAAGTCTCATACTGTCGTTCTTATCAGGTTAGTGATGGCGAAATATGTTAAAACAACAAATGTCGTCATTATCTGGTCATTTGATTTTAATCTCATGCAAATACAATATAAAATATTATTACTCATAGAATACTGGCCAGTTAGTTCCAATTTCGTTGATGAGTAAAATGTCGTCGTTATCCAGTCTAGGTATTGTATTCTTTAAAGTAATTGATGTCGTTATGCTCAGTACTATTAAAGCGTATTATTTAATAAAATTAAAATAATATTACAATATTTATGTCGTTGTTTTCCGGTTACTTAATAATACTCGTTATGTTTTTTAAACTTTACGTGTCGTTATTAAGTGGTTTATAAGAGAACTTATGATTTATGGGCGTTGCCGGTAAGTAAGTCTCATGCTGTCGTTGTTATCAGGTGAGTCATAGCGAAATTCGTTAAAACGACAAATGCTGTCGTTATTCGATCATTTGATTTTAGTCTCATTTAAATAGAATTTAAATTGTTATTTCTTAATGAATACGGGTCAGTAGATATGCTATAGTCATACTGGCTCATGCGGATTCTGGCTCACCCCCTCCTCTCTCAATGTGAGCCAGAATGCGTACGGTCTTTGGCTCACCCCCTTTCTCAAAGTGAGCCAGAAACCGTAAATAAGCTAGAATGCCTATAGTCTATTCTCTACTATTTTCTTATTTTAATTTTTTTTTTCTTACAAATGTTTGCATGACTGATAGAATAATTTTATAAGTTTGACAGTGTGAAGTGCGCAGGCAGTCTTGTAGATTGGATTATGATTTGTGCAATCTGTGACGCACTTGAAAGATGGTTTTGATGGATAGCCATATTGTTGAATGTTATAGACGGAAAATTTGAATCGGTGAAGCCATTTCTGTCTTAATGCACCGATGACAAAAATTTTTGATGCGTCATGGAGAGCGTCACGTAGCAAGTTTCCAATTTGAGAGTAGTCATGTCTATCTGTTTTCCACCTGATGCCATGATAATTATATTTAAACCAATTGTTTTCCCTCTGCATTTTGTCTGAGAGTTTTTTCCATGAGAAGGGATTTTTGAATGTTAGAAAAACAGGATCACTATTTTCGTTGAGAGGTATGATTGCTATTTTCTTTAGAATATAATCTTCTTCGGTTTGCTTGAAACCAGTCATGTCTACTGCATACTCCATTTTTCGGTGCAGCCTAGACGAGCTTCTTGACATCCCCACTGATAGGATTGTACTGAACGACACGATCATGTAAGATCAGGCAGTATGCTGAAGTGTTAGCAGGAAAATCTTTTTTAGCCTCAAACTCCAGACGTACATCGACAGGAGCGCTCTTGAGAGATTCGTTTTGTCGTGAACAGTCAATAACTAACTATGAGTGGTGCTAAGTTGAGAAACGAAGACTTTGTCAGCAGCGGTTGCGGATCTTTTCCATAGAAGGATTTTTGAAAATTAGCGTACATATCGTAGAGAATGGTAAACTGATTTTTAGATATGTCGAGATTCATATTGTTGTATGGATAATATTGTGAATTCAAGAAAAGTTTCACATTACTCAACTCACAATGATCAAATTGACTGGCGTTTGAAGTTCTCGATAATTTTCTCTTTGTTTGTAGTCCAAGAATCACAAAACGCGATTTTTCCAATTGATTTGATGTTTTCACCGTCCAGAAGTGTTTATTAGAGCTTGGCAGAAGAAGATATTCAAATAACTCCCAAGAACGGAAACACATGGAGATAGGATTATCTTTACCAATGTAATTCAATAGCTGGATTTTTTGTTTATCAGATGCAACAACATATAGCATCAACCACTCTATCTTTGTTACTTTTACTTCGTTGTTACGTCGTACGACGTATGCTTACTATTAGTAATATTTCTTTATGATTTGAACAATTCGATATGGCCTAAATTAAATAAAAACTGCTCAATCTCAATCTTCCAATGCGTCAGTGTCGCTTATGAGTTGAGTTCGCAAAATGCAAAATAATCACTTTTGTAATACGATTTCGATTTACATTGCGAATCAGCGAAATGATAAATTAGCAATTCGTGACGTTGTAAGCGAGCGCTACTTTTTATGTATACATTTTCCGTAATTTTAAGTTTGTAAATATTGCAAAAATTACACTACGAACGAAGGTTTTAAAAAGCCTTATACGCACTCAAATAAGCAGTTTTTCGTCGTCAGTCACGAGCTCCGTATCGCGCCGGTCCGACAATCGGTGACAATTATTTTAAAACTTAAAGCCGCCTAGCCGCAATTATATATTTCTTACAAAGTCTAAATATACAGATTCTATAAACTATAAGTCTTAGCTCTTTTAAATTAAGTGAGAATATTATTTTACATTGAAACGAGATTTATTATTTGCATGCACTTCTAAAAATTATTTGAATAAACGATCGGTTTACCGTAAAAGAGATCTTGTGAGTTATATTAATTTACGAGAAAATCCAAACTACCCAGTACGAGTCTACAGCTGCAATCTTCTCAACTAGTACACGGTTCAACGTAAAGGTAAGCTTCTCATTTATTTTACTAACAGTGAAAGTGTTAGGCGCGAATTAACAATTGCTTACAGCCTCGCCACTACACATATCATTACGTTCCTATCTATTCCATTTAGGATAGTTAGGACGTAACATCGTAATCTTCATAAGTAGTCACACGATCTGCTACAGTACCTTCCTGGATTATTACGTACAGTCACACTTCTCGATCTTGTGAGAATGAGCTCATGCTTCATATTAACTACAATCATTTTATAGTCTTCTGCAAAACCCAAGATCATACTCACAATCAGTGGAATGGCAACGTCAAAATTTTCCTTGTCATCTACGACCGATTTGATATTGTCTTGAATACCAAGCCAGCCTGCATTCTCCAGCATATCATTCTGATTCAAATTAAATGAAATCAATCCTTTCATAACACTGCTCAGACCAACATTTTTACTTTTATCTATCTCCACAGCATTAATCTCATAACGAATTTCATCAAACAGATGACAAATGGCATTGTTAACAAATTTAGTTTTAGCAAGTGCTGCTGATCCACCTTTTACTTGCAATTTGCCACATACATGGATAGAACTGCGCGATGGTAAGAGACATAGATCTTGATGTTGGATAGAAATACGAATTTCATCGCTGTTGTCAAAGCTTAATGATGAGTATGGCTGATGTGTGTGCACTTCGTAATGAGCAATAGACTCATCGAATACGACACCTGATTGAATGCTTAGAATTTCGTCCATTTTTCTGGAAGCAGCAAAGAATTACACACGTGAATTTTTCCACGAACTTTTAGTCCTAGACTTTTCAGAAACTGAATGCTCTTGCGTGTTAACTGTTTGAGTTTCTTCGGTCGACTGATGACTGGTTGACATGATGGCTGACTTATATATGATCCAGAATTGTAAACGATACCCATTATACCGATTTGGTGTGGAGTCTAATAGTGATTTCCTCTCCTTGAAAATTCACCAAATTTCCATCCTGATCGACGATTCGAATTTGTAGATGATCTATGCACTTGACACTGAGCGGTAGATATATGACGTGTGACGGAACTTCTTGATTTTATATCCCGGAGGTACTCTGGGAATGAACTCATCATGGATTGTATGAACTTTTTTATTATTGATATAAGCACCTCCAGTAATATTGCACTCAACTCTGAGTGCATTGATTCTCAATATTTTCACTGGTAAATCAGAGCTGTGTTGAATGTTCTTTTCGAGAATGCGAGGAGCCAAGCCAAGGAGATGGCCTATGGAATCGTGAGGTGTGAGATCTATCGGATGATTGCAGAGGATTTCACTTCTAAGAGTATTGTTGTTAGCTTTCAAAGAGAATTCAATTCCTTTGGATTTCAATGTTACTTGTAGAAATTGATTAATAGTATTAATCTTATAACTGCCAGTAGGAATACTAATAGCAGTATCTCTACTTAAATGCAGTTTATTATTTGAATAGTCAACATTGGGAATAGAGTTAAATGATAAAAGTCCAATTAAACCCAAGACAAAATTTTTATCCTGTGGTAGTTCAATCGAAGGAAAATATTGCGCTTCTAGGACAGATGAATCTCCTGAGAGACTCAGAGTGAAGCTATCTTCCATGACTGATTGGAAGATAATGATTCCATTTGTCTGTGAGCACCTCTTTTCTAGTCTCCCAGCTAAGAAATAACGACAAAGATGACCACATATAAATGAGACAAAATTTTGATATCTTTTATAGTTGTATTTCACTTCCTTCACGTTAAAATACAACATAAGATCTTTGGGAGGTTTGAAATCGCCAAAACTATCAAAATAAATCACTTCAGGCCCTCGTTTGCGATAGCAAACGCAGTGAGTGCCTCTATTTTGAATGTCATCCAAGTTTACCACTGCTGATTCATTATGCAATGGGCCATCGGGAGGTAGATTATTTCTCATGAAAACACCACGGAAATCTGGGATTTTCATCATATGAGCATTTTTTTTAGATCGTAGTCAGTCAGTGCACGATTTGGCAAAGTTAAATCGAAGTTTTTTTTTCTACTGACTTGATGACCACGACCTATATGAGTTTTCATAAATAATCCCATTCCACTTTTATAGGGACTTGAGGTAGAGACCTTTGCCTAAAGCAATAGCTTCCATGGTCTTATTATGCCTCTTATTTTCTTGATGATTTTTCTGCGCAGCTTTAGCACCATTAACTGCTTTAGCTATTCCAGCAGCACCTCCTGCTAGAGCACCTGTGGCACTTAGTCCTGCGAACAATGGAATGAGAAAAGTAAGAACTCCACCAATTTTTGCTGGAATCGGCAGAACACGTAGAATGATAACATTTTTCTTTCCACCTACACTTTTAACAGCTTGACGTGCACACTTCAAGGCTGATTGAATAACCTTGCGAGAATGTTTACTTGCTGTCGTTGATTTTTTAGCTACAGTCATTAACTTATTAAATTTTAGTCCCATTCCAGTTTTTCCTTTTAATTTCATAGCATTTCTAACAACAAAAGCAAAAGCTTTTTCACCAAGACTAGCATCCTTGGCTCTGATACGTTGCATAGCTTAGTCAGCAAGCTTCTTGTCAGCAGCTTTACGATCTCCGTTTTTATTGGAGTAAGCTACGTCATGTTTTTTACATGCCTGATCAAGCGGATTAATACCAGGATCTCCTCTTTTCATTCGCTTTTTCATTTTGGTTCCGGGACCGCAGTATTGATATCCAGGAAGATGCATTTCAACAGGTAAGTTATTGATAACTTTATCAAGCAATCCATAGCCTTTCGGCTGTTTCTGAGATTTGTGTATGATCATCTCTCTTCGAGCGTTGATTCACAACTGACGTTCATGGTATAAAACGAGCGTTTATATTTCGAGAGCTCAATGTTATATCTGACTCTGTTGAGTAAACATGGATTTTACCGTGCAGAACGTTAAACTCCCCGTGACAAATTTCGATTTTGGAAAAAAGAAGAGAAAAAAGCGTCATGGGGAATTACTACCAGATAGTATACGAGCAGTATTCTGCGGGCCATCGAACTGTGGAAAAACAAATAGTTTATTGGCTTTAATAACACATCCCAATGGTCTTAGGTTTGAAAATTTGTTTGTATACTCTAAATCCTTGAATCAGCCAAAGTATCAATTTCTCCAAAATGTCTTGGATCCGATTGAAGGAGTATCATATCTTCCGTTCAGTGAGCATGAATCTGTAGTATCTCTAGATGAAGCCCTTCCAAATTCAATTATGATTTTTGATGATGTGGCATGTGAGAAGCAGGATAACGTCAGAGCATTCTTCTGGATGGGGAGACATAAAAGTGTAGATAGTTTCTATCTATGTCAATCTTATGCTCATATAGGAAAACATCTCATTAGGGATAATGTCAATTTGTTAGTAATTTATCGACAAGATGACGTAAATCTTAAACATATCTATGAAGATCATGTGAACGCCGATTTACCTTTTAACGAATTTCGAAATCTTTGTTCTGAATGTTGGAAGAATGATAGATATGGATTCATTGTTATTGATAAAGATAGATCGATGAATGAGGATAGATACAGAAAAGTATTTGACTGTTTTGCAATAAAAAAGGAATTATGAGTCTCAAACTTACAGTTCAGTTGCAGACATCGCCACGTCAGCATGTCAGACTTCAAGAAAGAGAAGAATGTTCTTAGTGAGCTCTTGCGAGCTCGTGAGACTATTAAAAAAAAATACACTTTATTAAAACAGGAGAAAGATGATTTTGAAAAGTCGTCGGTGATACTCTAAAACCAGTCGTCACACCACTTGAAAAACTGGTTGAGATGAAAAGTGAAAGCCCACTGCAGCAACCATCCAATCACATTTAGGATAAAAACAGCAGTAAGTAAACGAAAAAACGAATGAGAATCGATCGATCAAGTTTGCTCAACGATCAAAATAATGATAATAAATCAAGTTTATTGGATTATACTGTTTATGATTATGATGATGATGATGATGATGATGCTTTTGGCACAATAACCAATTCTACATTTAGATCTGCAAGTAGAAAAAATGAATCAGCTGAAGACTTTTTATTATTGCTAGATAAAAGTCGCAGCACAATTGATAATATATATGGAGTAAGGAAAGTTAATGGAGTGTATATGATTGGCGATTCAGAAATTGAGTTTGATGATAAATATATCAAAGTCAGAAATGAAAGTTATCCTAAGACGAATGGACTGATGGAATTGCTATTTAAAAAATATCCAGATGATCTTTTTTTGAGTTCATCAGATCGTGAAAATTATCGCAAAATCATGGAAGCAACAAATGCTCATCGGAAAAAACACAGCAAAAATGAATCTATACGAAGTTCTAGGAGTAATAAATATAAAAATATCTTAACCCCAATGTTCCGCAGCACTCCACGTAAAAAGAACAACAGCAGCGGAGGGGGACTCATACCTAAATATAAAATAGCTAAGAAAAATTCTTCCATTGATTTTATCTACTGGGATGATCCAAACGAGCTTACTGAGAGACTTCGATTATTGATTGCCGAACGAACAGCTGGAAATAATAATCACGACAATGAAATCCAGTCGATTATTGAGGAATTATGCAAAGCTGGGCATATATATTGATACGCAACTTTCTTCTTTGCATCAGTACTACCATGAGTCTCGATGTGTTTGGAAGAAAACTTGAGGGCTCGCGAGTGAGTCGTGGTCCACCAGGCAATGGTTTCAATTTTACACCGTACGGTGATTTTGATTTAGAAAATAAGCGACTTTGCAACCTAGGACAGCCCAATCATCCAAACGATGCAAATCAAGTTAAAGAGTGGTAATGATATTACTACAGCTATGAAGTCAATACTGAAAGAAGGTCGAATACCGAAGAATCTACAAACTGATCAAGGAAAAGAATTTTTCAAAAATTTATGAAGAAGCACAATATAAAGTTATACTCTTCGCATAGTAAACTTCATGCAAGCATATGCGAACGATTTAATAGAACGTTAAAAAATGCAATGTGGTTAGAATTCAGTAAACAAGGAAGCTATAAATGGTTGGATATTTTAATTAACTTGCTCAAAGCATACAATTCGAGAAAACATCGGACAACAGGAATCGAGCCTGAAAATGTTACACAGGCCAATAAGCGAGAAGTCAAGAGACGTTCTCCAAATGAAAAGTCACCAGTGAAAAAACCGAAATTCAAAGTAGGAGATAAAGTACGAATAAGTAGGATAAAAAATGTTTTTGAAAAAGGTTACACGCCAAATTCTCGAATGTGCTCCTCGCCAACGTTCATCCGTTCATATAGACCGTTTCCCACCACAATTTCTGCCCCTTCCATAGCCTCTTGTAATATATCCATTCTCTCTCCTTGTTCAGATCCTATCCTGTCCAATGAAGGATCCCACTCGTGCATAAACTCCTCTAAAACATCATATTTAATCCTGATTGGTTCGCCTCCATCACCATAAAGTGTCATCATCCCCATCCGCGATGCATTTTCATTGGTTGCTTCATGCCCCCACTCACTTTCTTCCTCTCTTTTTTGTCCTACAGCTTCACGATTAGCTGCAATGTATCCCCTCTCCTCCACCACGACCCCCTCCTTCATATCCCCCTCCACTTGCATTGCAGCTTGCGTCATCTGTTCTTCCATAATTTTGTAATGTCCCCAGGGCAACGTGTCTGTACTATGAGACAATAAGAATTTTTTATCATCGTGTGGATTTAGAGCAATTTTTTCCTGTTTTTCAGTATGCACAATGTGTAATTTTGAACGAATATTACACTGCTCATATTTTATAATAACAAGATCCTGAAGGCATTTTCGATAATCTTCGAACGTGATTGATTTCTTTACAACACTGGATTTTATACCTTTGGCTTTTTTCACTGTCGCAGCTCCATTAATCAAAATACTGTACATTTTGCTTCTTAAACCAATGAATTTTGTCATAATCTTGCCACAACATTCGTCTTTCATCAATCCAGGAACTTTTTTATTAACACAAAACTTTTTATTAATCCCAAACTGATTATTTTCGTCATAATCAGAAGTATCAAATTTATGTATATCTTCCTTCATTACTTGATACATGTCTACATCCTCTACTTCTTATATTAAACTATCTGTGTCCGTATAAAGGAGTTTGCATTTTCCTCCAACTCGCTTTTTCATATATGAATAATGAAAATCATATACTAATGTTTTTGACAAATCTAGAATGGAGAGACCAACGTATATTGGTTTCTTGATTGTAATACTTGTCCTCTTCAGCTGTATAGCAACCAAATTTTCATCGAAGATTGCACAAATGTGAAAATTTGGTAGAGCTATGCGTGCTTCTGCTCCATATCTGCCTGTAAATTTATTTACTAATCGCACGCCTACACGTTTCCGCTCTCGTTCAATACACTTTCCATAGACTGCATTAATTATCAATTTATAGAAGAGTTTTTCAAACTCATTCTTTGCCTGCTTTCGCTTTTCTGTATTAAATTCAACATATGGTTTGAGCCACGCCCTCTGCTCAAAACTCAAAATCCTATGCACCTTTTTAAAACGAAGTCCATTATCTAATTGTAAGACCTGTTTAAGTGCTCGATAATGAATGACATACCTTTTCTTGTCATTTAAAGTAGTGAGAAGTTTCTTCTGCTTTGAACCAGGTGGTGCAAGATATTCTGCGCAAAAAGGTAAATCCCTATGATCATCATGTATTTCTTCAGGATACTCCAAGTCAACTTCAGCAAAATAGCCTATTTCAGAATCTGGCGGTGTATTGAAAAAACTTGGATTTGTCTCATAATCAATCCATTCAAATTTTCCAACTGGTAAAGGCTGTACCATTGCCCATCCATAAAGATTGTTGATATCAAAATATAAGAGTGTCTTTGTTTTCTGATCCTTATCGTATGAAGAACCCATATATGGATTGTTCGCCTCGGCATACCGGTTACAACACTGACTTATTCCACCTCGAATGCCCGATTCAATAAATATTAGCATGTCAATATCTGTAAGAAGCTCCAATTCTACCTTTGTCATTTTGAGAGCTGCCGAAAATGTTAGTCCAGGAGTCGTATAAATGGAGCAGGACATAAATCATAGGCTTTAATAGATGTTTCTCGAAAACTTTCGAAAACGTCGGCCAATAGTAAAACATCGGTTTTCAGATAAAGATCTGAATATTCTCCCAGCGTACTAATATTGAACTTATCCCAAACTTGGACAGCATGCTTAGAAGATCTATCTTTTCATCTGTAAATCCATCTGATCGAAATTCCTTTACTGCTATCGGCACATTTTCCAAATATGATGCAAGCTTATCCAATGATGAAGGCAGAAAACGCCAAGAATCTATGAATCTAAAACTTATGTTGCAGTCATCCACGCATTTTGTTAAAAAAATATATTTATCCTTATTGTGAGGTATTAAATTTACTCGTCCTTTCATCAACGTAGAAGTAGCAATCTCTTTTAAAATAAAGTGAGTATCGTAATTGAGGTTATGAAAAACCACAGGAATTAATCTTGAATCCTTATAATTCAAGTTACAAGAATTGTGAGCTGCATCTTTATTTTTAAAGAAATAAGTTTCCTTAATTTGAGGAAAACTGCCTTACCGACCGCGTATCTTCTCAAACCTCCAATGGCCTGGGAAGAACTGACAGAAGTGGAAAAATGCATGTCTCAATGGTTGGAAAAGAGTCATGATGGAATAGCGTGGAACTCTGGCGTATTCCGTATCATCGTCTTTATCGAATCTTGCAAATCTGTACGCAAGGAGTAGAAAAAATATTCATAAAGGGAGAACAGAAAGCAAGGATGAAAAATATTTTGCCAAACATGTAAGTTAATTATTTTGAAACTATTTAAAGGTTTTGATACTTTTTTGATACTTTTTGATACTTTTTTGATACTTTTTGATACTTTTTTGATACTTTTTGATACTTTTTTGATACTTTTTTGATACTTTTTGATACTTTTTGATACTTTTTTTTATTCGTTTCCAAACTCATCATATCATTTTTCAAACTTTTTTAAATTTTATCTGATAATTTTTTATTGATTATATTCATACTTTGCAGATCCATTTCAAATGTCGAAGACTTCGGATGTCCACCTCTTGAAGAAGTAATAAGTGAAAGCCAGTACTTTTGTTTCAACCATGCTCTCTGCATACGGAGAAAACCTATGTGCGCCATTCACAATGTTGTATCAATACGAGCTTAGCTGCTAAATTATTTAGAATCGACATTTGGTCAAGATGAAATAGATAATATTTCTAAAAAAAATAACATATGTACATATTTATATTGGAAATAAAGAAAAATAAGATAAAAAACAATGTTTAAATTCTTTCTTAGCTCTAAAAAAAACCGCTGCCAAATCTTAGTGCGCTTTACGCATTCGTTATCATGGCAAAAATTATTTCTTTCCAAACAAAATTTTAAATTTAAAGCGTTCGTGGGTTATTTAATAAAATTTAAGAATTCGCGTTTCTAAATTCTTGCACCAGGCGAGTAATCATCTATTAAATTGTTTCACAACAAAGCCCATCACTGATTTTTTTTTAAGAAAGAGGAACCTATATTATCAATAAATAATAATTTTTATAAAAGAATAATAATTGTTATGATAATATTAAAAAAAATGTCATTATTTTTTTTTCAATGAAATAACGTTGAACAGAGTGGATTAAAGAGAAAGGAAGAAAAACGTATACAATATTATTTTTATTTATTTACACCTTATTCTATTTTCATACATCAGCACAAAAAAAATTAATAAATTTTTACATTACTTTACTTTTTTGGGTTTCTTTTAAATTTTGTTACATCGACAGGGTCGAATACAATTTCCACGACGATAATTTGCGGAACATTCCTTTGTTGTACCTGTTCCTGTTGTTGTTGTTGTTGCTGCTGCTGTTGTTGCTGTTGAGTGTTGGGGTGTTGCTGAGTGTTGGGCTGCATGCCACTGCTACTGCTTTGTTTCTACAAACTAAGCAGCCCGCTACTTGATGGCTTCTCAGTTTTTGCATCAGCTAAAAAAAGATTACAAAATAATTAATATTAAATATTATAATCACATAAAAAAATTTTATGATGAATTAAAAAAAAATTACTATCCAATTTAGCTTTTTTGGAATTGGTTTCAAATTCCTCATGCTCCACACCGTCTTGCACGACTCGCAATTTGATGAGGTGCTACTGGAGCTCGAGCTAGAACTAGAGCTCGAGGAAGAGTTCGATCTCCTGGAGTTTGTCCTCTTAATCGCTGGACGACTGGGCCTAGCACTCACACTCGCTGATGTGCTCGGCCTAGGAAATGCACTTGCTGAAGTACTCGGCTCGGCTCGGTCCAGCTGAAGGCGGCCCTTCTCGACGGGTACTGATAAGCGGAGAGCTTGGCCTCTCTCGGCGGGCAGTGCCGGGCGGAGAGCTTGGACTCTCTCGGCGGGCAGTGCTGGGTGGAGAGCTTGGCCTCTCTCGGCGGGCAGGGTTATGCGAAGAGTTGGGTCTCTCTCGCTGGGGATTGCTGGACGGAGAGCTTATCCTCTCTCGCCATTCATTGCCGGGCGAAGAGCTTCCTGGTCTGATCCCTTCGTATAATTGCTGCATAGCAGTGATGGCACTATAAATTGAAAAACGAAAATTTTGAAAAAATCATTTTTTTTAATTATAAAAAATTATAATAATTATTAACTTACATGAATTGATTGCCTCCATGGCCCAGGAGACATGCTCCAACATTATAAGAAGTGTTGGAGCGTTGGAAATTAGCCAGCGAATTCTATCGTGCATCGTCCTGATGCTATTCCTGCTGCTGCTGTGGCTTCCTGGACTCTTCTTGGGTGCCATTTCACTCGACGTTAGATTTCAAAACTGAAGATTGAACTGACTAACCGTGGCCTAAGGTGGGCTATTTATTACGAAAACAGCAGCTTCCCATTCTACAGCATTTTTCAAAAGTCCTGTGATTGGTGCAAAAATTGTCTCTCCTAATTTTTTGAATAACACACCTTCTCACATCTCTTGAGGGTGAAAAGCCTTACGATTCCCTTATGAAAAAAAATTTTCCTCACCAATTTCGAAAAACTAGTGTCCACCTCCCTTTAGCACACTCCCTTTTTTTTCGAATTTTGACTGTAAGAATGCGAGATTTTCCTCTTCTCACAAAATAAGATCTTGGAGAAAATCTTACTCTGAATTTATTTAGCGTGTCTAAAAAAAATTGATGCATATTTGTGCGAGAGACATCTGTGCGCACAGTCAGTAAAATATATTGACCAGCCTTTGCGTTCCCCTACAAAACCCAATCAGATATCTCTGCATATGATTTTTAAACAGCAGTGGTGTCTCTGGGAAAGTGCGAGGGATAGTACCTGCGCAATTTGCATGCACAGTCGGTGGTCAATATTTTCTAGCTTAGCGTTTCTCAGTCAGAAAACAGCTGTATAGGAGCATTTCTCGCATACATTGCGTAAAAGTAGAGGAAAACACCTGTGCGACGGTCGTCATCCATACCTGCGTGAGGATCGTATGGAAAGTGTGAGGGATAGTACATGCGTAATCTGTCCGCGCAGTCAGGGGGACTATCATATCTCAGTCGAAAGAAAAAACAGCTGATGCTAGAAGCTGTATACATCTGCGTGGGATAGTTTGTATACCTATCCGAGAGTGATTAATAGGCCGTCTGTAGTATGCATAATGTCTCCAATATAATGTGTAAAGGCAAGGGTAAACACAAAACACCTGTGCTAGGGTCACCGTCTCTACCTGCGCGAGGGAGGAGGAGCATGAACCCACCACAAAATTTTTTTCGGGACACGGAGAATGGAAGATTGGGACTTATACATACTACGGTTACTGGCTCACTTTGAGAGTGGGCTGAATTCTCGATCGCTAGGAGAGGGAAGGGAGGGATCGACAATCCCTCCATCTAAAATACACAGCTTGGATTCTAGCTCACATTGAGAGAAGAGGGGGTGAGCCAGAATCCGCATGAGCCAGTATGCCTATAGCCTATCTACTCGGGTCAGTTAGTACTAATTTTGTTAACATGTAAAATCTCGTCATTATCCGTCTCGAGGTAGCAAATTTTAGAGGTGAAAGATATTATATGCTGGACTATCTACATTTATTATTAAATGAATTATCAAAAAAAATTTGATTATTGGTTGTGCCAGTTATTAATTATTATGTTATAATATATGTAGTCCTTTCAATTGATTGTAGTCCAACAAGGGTTCCATAAACCTCTTTACAATGAATTTTTCTTAATTCATCGATATTTCGTAAAATAAGGTAATGTCCTAAATTTTATTGAAAAAAAAATAGACTTAAAATGGTATATTTTACCTAAATATAGTTGATGCTCTGCCACTGTCGTCTGTTTCCCATGATGTCTCGTCCAGAGCCCTGTATGGTTCACATACATATAATGGCTACGTCGACCTCCGTCTCATGAACGTACTGGTTAAGTAAATCCTGTGCTGTCTCGCAGTGATTCAAGTTCAACTGCACTATCTTCATTATTTTCGTTTCTTCAACTTCTCTACTGCCGCTCGGTATACTGGGCATATGTAGCTACCAGCAGCATGATCACTTTTCTCTGTTGCTTCTCTTTCTTGGCAGAGAACGCAGCTCGGTTTGTTTTTAAAATCTTTTGCATTATGTCCTTCGACTCCACACTTGTATTAGTGGTTACTTCGATCCTGTGTTACTGTGCAGTTCTTGCCGATATGTCCAAATCCTAGACATTTATAGCAGCGAAGTGGACGTGCATTCCGCTTTATCACTCGTATTCTGCATACTACCCAGCCTATTCTGATTTTCTGCTTTGCGATCATCTGCTAAGCCATTTTTGATGGCAGTTGAATTACCGCCATCTGCGTATTGCCATATGCCTTGAACACAGACTTCACTGCCGTTTCCTATACTGCATTTAAGCCGCTATCTTAATACTCCCTCCGTAGCGCTTCTGCGATGTCCTTCTAAGTGGTTAAAACATCAAGATCCTTTACTTTAAAGACCTCTACATCTTGTAAGGTTCTTACGGTGACCCCCTTTTCTAGCACTTCTTGCACCGCTTTTTGAATTTCCGTTGCCTTCTCTTCCGATGTGCGTTGGAGTTCCAACAGTAAGTCACTAACCGCCGTTTTGCGTATCCTTTTTACGCTATCCCCTAGCATCTTCAGTTTTAAGTCTGATTTCATCTTTCGCAAGATATCAGCGTAGAACTTTCCGTTGGTAGCTTTTATGATTAGAGCATCCGGTCGGGTTGATCTTGCCCTTGGTGGCTTAGATTTTCTAGCGCCTTTCTGATTTACAATACCATTGTTAATCTTATTGTCTTCTTTTTCCTTTTTCTTTTTTTCCTTTCTTGTTTTTACCCTCTGCCAGGGTGGTAATGTCCCTGTTCTGGGTGGTGGGCACTGAGTAGTACCGGAAGTCGTCACTAGTGTCGCACTCTGGCCATGATTTGGCGTCTTGTCCTCTTTTTTACTTTTATTCTTGGTCTCGTTCTGTGTAGAAGGCCATTCCTTCCTCTTTCTTGGCGTTTCTACCTTCCGTTTCTCTTCTGAGGTCAGCGAGGTCCGTGAGCTATTTGACATCATCAGTCCAAAGCTAGACTTGGTCTTGCTCGATGCCTGCGTCATCCACCGGGGGTTTTACCCGATCGGAACCAACGTCGGGAGTGGGCTGTAAAGCTTGACCCGCTTGGGGCAGTGTTATAATTAACTCACTGTTCATGATTGATTTATATTCGGGGTTTCTTCCCCTATCCTGTATCCTAGGAAGGGGCCCTTTAACAAGGTGTTGTCATCCGGGCCAGATGAGCCTTGGTTATTTTAATGAGGTTGCTACTCCTCCCCCTCCTCCTTCCCCACCTCTTGGGTGGTATGGCCTCGGCCTTTGGGCCGGCGTAGCAAGTTGTGTGTGTGTGTGAAACATTCCGCGTCAACTAAGCCAGAGCTGTACCCAAAAATCTTTATGACCTAAAAATTTTCAAAAAGTTAGCCTTTTTTATCTACTTTTAATTACCGAGTGGCACTTTTTTAAATTTCGACCGTAGGCAGAGCTGTACGTCCCCTAACTCAAAAAAAACTGTATTACGATTGAAATGTTTATAACTTTTTACATGAGCGGTCATTTTCAAACAGTCAGAGCTTAAATTAAAGCTCTTGTTACGTCCGGGCGGCTGCACATAGTCTAAAGCGCGATTTTACCGGTAGCTCGACTGTCGGTGCGATAGTGATAGCTCACGGAGTAACGAGACTCAGAGTGACTTCCAAATATATGGAGAAGGTTAAGATACGACAATATGAACTGACACAATAACGTTGCATGCGACACTGACGTTAACGTATGACAAAAGTTCTCATGCTCTACTGATTTTCAGACTATGCCTAATCGGCGAAAAGTCGCGTAAAGCTATCGCCCGTCGAAAGTCAACGATATTTTACAATAAATTTACATATTTTACATAAATAATCGATACACCGCCAGAGAAGTTCTTTTGGAGAAGCAGCTCAAAAGTTCTGGTGCTCTACTGATTTTCAGACTATCCGAAATCGGCACACATTCGCGTAAAGCTATCGCCCGTCGAATCTCAACGATATTTTACAATAAAGAAACGATTCACCGCCAGACAAGAGCACTCAGAGCAGTAGCTTAAAAGCAGCAGCTCGTACTTGTCTGATTTTCAGATCATCGAAAATCAGCGTAGAGTCTTGCACAGCTACGCTTGTCGAAAGTCAATTTTATTTTACAAGCAATAAGCTAAGCACCGTCAGATAAGAGCACTCGGAGCTGCACGTAAAAAGTTCTCGTGCTTAACTGATTTTCAGACTGTCGCAAATCGGCTTTTAAGGCACTCTGTGAGACATTAATCGATACTTTTTGCCAAACTTTCGGCGAGTCTTTCTGCGAGATTATGTGGGCGATTTTTTGCAAGACTTAATGAGATTATTTTTGCCAGACTTTCTGCTTTTAAGAAAAGTCGGAAAACTGTGAGAGCTGCGCTTTCCGAGCAGCGGATGCAGATTTCTTGTTTTTTTCTGGCCTTGTCGCCCTTGTCGCCCTGGCAAACTGCTCGAGGGGCCAGATTTACGTCGTAGCTTTTTTGAGAAAAAGCGAGAAATCTGTGGCTGCTACTCGGAAAGCGCAGATCTCGCAGTTTTCCGAGTTTTCTTAAAAGTAGAAAGTCTGGCAACAATTATCGCATTAAGTTTCGGAAAAATTAGTGCATAAAGTCTCGCAAAAAAGTCTCCCGAAAAGTATCAATTTATGTTTCGCAGAAAGTCTCGCAAAAGGTATTGCATAATGTCTCGCAGAAAGTCTTGCAGAAAGTTTCTTCAAAGTATCGCATAATATCTCGCATAAAGTCGAATCGAAATCAGTCGAGTTTCAAAGTCAGTCGAGCACGAGAACTTTGAAGCTTGATACGGGTTAGTCGGTTAGTAGGAGGAAACATAAAACGAGAAGTTTTTCCACGTTATTTGTTGGTGGCCCTGAAAAGGGCCAATTGTTTTAATCGTAGGATAGTTTAGCGCTTTCTCTTTATTGGAGGCGCAGGCAACTTGTGGGCCTTGATGATTTTAAGTTTAGTGCCCGGGGAAACAAGGAGCACCCTCCTCTTGGCTTGGTGGATGATACGAGGGTCCCTCTGCGGCGTGTTATTCGCTCGCGGCTTTTTAAAGCGAGCTATTCGAGGTGTCTTCGCTAGAGGTGCTCGTTATTCCTATCGACTCTGGCTTCTCAGATTCGTCCTCATCGAGGGAAGTGCACAAGGTTATGCGCCCCGTGTCGACGTCCGGGATCGTCTTAAAGACTTCCTAAGGCGTCGGTAGCGGAGATATTGGCCTTGGCACCTCAAAACCAATAATTTCGGGTGGTAGCTCGACCGAAGGCGACGCCTTGACGGGATCTACCACCACGACCTTGCTGCGGACTTGTACGGTAGGCGACTCTTCGTGGGCTGCGTCAGGTGATGCTATGGGTACAAAGATGAGTGTGCGCTCACGGGTGATCTCCGCACGCGTCCGTCTACGTTGCTGTCTCGTCCTACGATGCTTCCGCTTAAAGCGCTGCACCTCCGAGCGATGTTGTGGCTTCCGTGTTCTGGCAGGCATGACTGTTTGCTGAAGACTGATAACGACTCGCGTTTGGCCTCATCTTTATTCCTGAAGCGCGGACCTCAGAGAGAGGCCTCACTTTCGCGGCGGCTAGATGCGCGGTTACCGGAGAGGGGGAAGGACGCGGTTCGAGCATGATTCGGGAACTTTCGCTCAACCGAATTGTGTTCGAATTATCTAGGATATCCCGCGAGTTATCAAAGCCGGGAATTTCTATCTAAGACCTTGAGAGGCCCTCCAGCTTCGGTTCCTTACCCCGTCGAGTAATTTCTCCGGGAAGCGAATTTGCCAGAGTAACCGACTCGAAAATGCCGCGATAGCCGATTGCCAATTATTGGTGGGGAAGGGATTGATGGCGGCCTTCTGGAAGGGGGCCCTTGGAGGGCTCCCTAAATAAAGAAAGTTCTCGTTATTTTTAGAGTTTTTTCTTTTTATTTTGAAATTCATAGGGCCTAAACGCGTCGCAAGTTGATGAGCTCGAGGTTATTGGGTTCGTATCCGGGGCTATAGGCCGCCGGATGCGTCTCCTGTTAACGAAGTCCGGAGCTAAAGCCTTCCAGACTTGTTAGCGCACGAGGTGAGTCCGGGGCCTATCGGCCTCCCAGACTCGTTTAGCGCACGACGTGAGTCCGGGGCTTATCGGCCTTCCAGACTCTGGGAGCGAGAGCGAGTGTCGCTCTGCGCGCGCTGCCGCTCCTTTTAACCACGCGCGCGAAGCAGTGCCGAAGCCGCCGCGGAGAGGGGGAACATGAGCACTCGCGCCCGTGGCGCTCAGCGCGGACTCTCGCAACGGCGCGAAAGTTCCTTACCGTACAGGCTTCAAGCTGCTTCTCCAAAAGCACTTATCTGGCAGTGCCTCGCTTATTTATCGTAAAATAAAGTTGACTTTCAACGGGCGTTGCTTCACGCGACTTTACGCCGATTTTAGATTGTCTGAAAATTAGCTAATTACGAGAATTTTTAAGCTGCTGCTCCGATAATGCTCTCATCTGGCGGTGCTTCGTATTTTATTGTAAAATTAAGTTGACTTTCGATGGGCGACATGATACGCGACTTTAAGCTTATGTGAGATTTAAAAAAAAATAAGTTCAACACGTAAACTTTTTCGTCGCTGCTTCGAATGCACTTATGTCGAGGTGCATTGTTTTGTAATAGTAAAATGTACTTTTCTTCGAGTGGTGTCGCTGTACGCATCTGTACGCCGATTTGAGATACTCGGAAGGTTACTTAAGCATGTTTATTTACACCAATCCACGGCGCGGGAAAAATCAGTTTAGAGCAAGAATTTTTTCTGTGAGATTCGTGGAATCAGTCCTGTCGAATTTTCGTTTGCTAAACACAGTTTTTCTTGCAACTTTTTAAAGTATGCAGCCAGGATGGAGACTTTGCTCTAATAGACTAGCCGGTGAAACTAAGAATGCATGTGTAAGTGTGCAGCCAGGGTGCGAAGAGCGGCTACAATGGTCCGGCCGATGTGGGTATAAATGTATGTGCGAGTATACACTGAGAAGAAGGTTATAATAAAAATTACTATATTAAATAGTAAAAATTCTGATAGTGCAAGTATATCCCACCGTTACTATTTCATATAGTAATTTGTTATACTTTTTTCTCAGTGTACAGCCAGGGTGCAGAGAGCAGCTCCAATGGACTGGCTGATGTGGGTATAAATATGTGCGAGTTTACAGCCAGGGTGCGGAGAGCGGCTCCAATGGACTGGCTGGTGTAGGTGTGAATGTATGTGTGATTATACAGCCAGTGTTCGGAGAACCAAAATGGGAAATTGTACATTATTGTAGCTTGCTAACTTAGAATTAAAATAATGTAAGACTAGAGTCCAATAATTCATTTATTTATACGCAATAATCACAATACCAATCATTTGCTTCTACCTGGCTTCTTTCTTTTTTGTGTGAACTCCAACACAATCATAGTGATACCATAGCAAACAATAATCACATTGAACACAGTTAGTTATTACTTTTTTTTCACATTTTTTACAAACATAGATTTGCATCAATCCTTTGGATAAAATTAAGCATTTTAATTTTTCAAAGGCATCAATTTTCATAAAATTTTCTAAAATGTGTAAGTCAACGTCATCGTCTTGAAAACCATCTGATATACTTGTAATTTTGTCAATTTGGGAAATGTCTATTGAAGATCTTCCAAAAAATAAACTTTCTATACCATCATTAGTATATTGTAGCCACTTGAGCATAGTTTTAGTTTGACCTACTAAACACATGTCCCGAAATTTCTTTATATTTACGTTTTCGAAATGCACCAACGTATTCTACAAATTAAAAAGAAAATTTTGATGAGTATAATATATAAATGACTAATCTAGCTGAAGAAAGAAGCTGATGTGGGTGTAAATGTATGTGTGAGTGTGCAGCCAGGGTGCGGAGAGCAACTCCAATGGACTGGCTGGTGTAGGTGTGAATGTATGTGTAAGTGTGTGCTAAGACTGCAGAAAACTGCTTGAATGTAGAATTTAATTTATAAACTTACTTTGATAATCCTATATCCACTGCAAATATCTGGAAGTGATAAATGCATATGCTTTTTGTTAGCTTCAGACTGCTTTCTTACGTAAGATTTCGTCAAAGAAAGAGCAGGTGCTTCAGATCCCCATGCATTTTTCATAATGTTTGTCAAAAATTGTAATTGATAATTTAGCTCTTCTATATTTAAATTTTTAATAAGATCAAAAAGCCTGAGTTTATTCGTAATATCTATCCTATGCTCTTTCAGAACAATACTCGAATATTCCTTTCTTTTGTATAACCTAACAAATTTAGATTATTAGAGATAGTTATACAAATATAAGATGTCATAACTGATATTATGAAAAAACTTACTTAATATGATATAAAATTTTTTCTTTATGAACAGCAATAAAACTTTTGAGCTGCAAAATCTCGGTAGTTGAAGACCGTGCAGCAAAAACATTTGTAAAAATTATTCGCAGTCGATCAGAAGCAAAAATTTTTCCGAATCTCCATAATCAGATAAAACTTTAACTAGACATTTGTATTTGTCTGAATTATGAAGAAAGCGGAATGTAACGGATTTTTTCCCGGACATGCTTTAACCAAAACGTCGTATGACAGAATTGCATTTACACATAACATTAAAATCAAAAGACAATAAAAGACAACTTCATGCATTCCTTTACGATCATTTTCGAAAAAGACGCTTTATATTTATTTGATAAAAAGCAAATAGATTACAATATTTAAAAATAAGTACTATCCCTAGTGGAAATAATTGGGTGTGCCAAAGTGTGCCAAAGTGTGCCAAAGTGTGCCAAAGTGTGCCAAAGTGTGCCAAAGTGTGCCAAAGTGTTCAAATTCGGAAATTTGCTGCATTTTTGCACACTTTGGCACACTCTGGCACACAATCCATTTCCACTAGGGATCGTACTTATTTTTACTGTTTCAAATTATAACTCGAAATATTGGTGTCATTTTCAAATTGTCCCTCGGTATTTACAGCGAGATAAGGGCACTCTGATAAGCATCTTAAAAGTTCTCGTGCTCAGCTGACTTTCAGACTATCCCAAAACGGCGAAAAGTCGCGTATCGCTTCGCCCGTCGAAAGACAACTTTATTTTTTATTGAAAAATATATTTACAGCGAGATACGGGCATTCTGATAAGCATCTTAAAAGTTCTCGTGCTCAGCTTACTTTCAGACCATCGAAAATCGGCGTAAAGTCTTGTACAGCTAACAAGTAAAAAGACAAATTTATTTTACGATAAATAGACGATATAACGACAGATAAGCTCATTCGGAGTCGCATGTAAAAAGTTCTCGAGCTTAGCTGATTCTCAGACGGTCGAGAACAAAGTCTCTTACAGCGACATCCGTCGAAAGACAACCTCATTTTTTCATGAAAAAGCGATTTACGGCGAGATGCGTGCATTCAGGGCTGCACGTGAAAAGTTCTCATGCTCGACTGACTTTCAGACTGTCGCAAATCGGCGTACAGTTTCGTAGAGCTACGCTCGTCGAAAGTCAACGTTATTTTACAATAAATAAACGATACACCGCCACAGAAGTGTTTTTGGAGAAGTAGCTTAAAAGTTCACGTGCACAGCTGACTTTTCGACTGTCGCAAATCGGTGAACAGTCGCGTATCGTCTTGCTCGTTAAAAGATAACCATATTATAATATTAAAAAAGCGATGCACCGCCAGATAAATGCATTGGTAGCAGCAACTTACAAATTCTCATACTTGTCTGATTTTCGAAAATCGGCGTAAAGTCTCGTACAGCTACGCCCGTAGAAAGTCAAATTTTTTTACGATAAATAGACGATACACCGATAGATAAGTGCATTCGGAGTCGCATGTAAAAAGTTCTCGAGCTTATCTGATCCTCAGACGATCGAGAATCGACGTAAAGTCTCTTACAGCGACGCCTGTCGAAAGACAACCTTATTTTTTTATGAAAAAGCGATTTACGGCGAGATGCGTGCATTCGGGGCTGCACGTTAAAAGTTCTCGTACTTGGCTCATTTTCAGACCATCGATAATCAGCCAAAGTCGCGTATCGCCTCGCCCGTCGAAGACAACTTTATTTTTTATTGAAAAAAGATATTTACATCGAGATAAGAGCACCCGGAGTAGCAGCTGAAAAGTTCTCGTGCTCAGCTGACTTTCAGACCATCGAAAATCGGCGTAAAGTCGCGTAGAACGCGTCGAAAGTCAACTTAATTTTTTCATAAATCATCGATGCACTGACGGCTATGGCCTCGCCCTTTAAAAGACAACCATATTTTTTATTAAAAAAGCGATATATGGCTGTTAAGTGCATCTGGGGTTGCACATCCAATGTTCTCGTACTCGAATGACTTAATGACTGTCGCAAATCGGCGTACAGTTGCGTATCGCCTCTCCTGTCAAAACGCAACTTTTTCTTTATATGAAGAAACGATGCATTGACAGATATTTGCATTCGGAGACGCTAGTAAAAAGTTCTTGTGCATAACTGATTTTCCGACTATCGCAAATCGAAGTACAGACGCTTCTTGTGACGCTCGTCGAAACAGAAGTCTATTTTTTTCCCAAGTGATATTTCTGCGCCCTGTGCCGCTTTTCGATCTACTAACCTCTGGTCCATCGAAACACAAGAGCGTTTTATAACGGAAATCTGAAAAAGCTCCAAAGATAATGCAGTAAAGCTTTCAGAAAAATGTTTTCCTGCTTAGCTGAATTTTCCGACGGAGCAGATTGAGCTACGGGCTCGTTTCGCGCCGCCGCTCGAAAGTCAAACTCTTTTTTGCAGGAAATATTGGAAGTGGTTAAACAATTATTTTGCTGAACAAATATTTCAGCTTTCGTCTGTTTGCTGAACAACTCTTCCATCTTTCTCCAGTCACTTTTCGACAATCGTATTTTTGAATAAAAAGAGTTTTGAATAGTTGAGAGGTTATACGTATCGCGTAGCCCTTTAAAAATCAGACATATTTTTGAACAAAAAGCCATAAAATAGCAGGGGCTACGATCTTAAAACAGCAACTAAAAACTTCTTGTATCTAATCTTTAAACAGTTTATAAGCCCATAGCTGCGTTTTTAATTTGTTTTTACTATTTGCGACTCTCTACGTTTATCGCAATATTCAGTGTCGTTGATCACATCTGCATGTGAACATCGGTGTAAGTTATGGCTCAAGCACAACCGCCCGCGCGTAATGTAGGTTATACGAACCGCGAGTATGCCGATATGCACTTAGTGTACGGTGCGTGCAATGGGGTGGGCCGTGCTGCCGCAGTCGAATATCGACGTCGCTTTCCTAATCGCCGACATCCAGATGCACAAACATTTACGCGACTACATCAACGCCTAGTTGAGACGGGCAGTTTTCAAGTAAGAAATCCTGATGGAGGTCGGCAAAGAGGTGCGAGAGATGAGTTCGATGAAGCCATTTTAGACTGTTTTGCGGAAGACCCAACAACAAGTTTACGGCGAACTGCTCGATTTCTCGAGACATCAACATGCCACCGTGTGATGAAGGAGGATGGCCAACACCCTTATAAATCCCGACGCATTCACGAAATCAGTGAGTACTTTTATTCTTAAAATCCAGAGCGCTTCACAGGCTAATTTGTGTTCCCTGGTAGAAAATTGAGCAGATTTCTGGTCAAAATTTTTCAAAATGAGACATTGTTAGAAATTCGTTTCAGAGTATTTTCAGACGTTTTAGATAAGTGTCATTTTAACATGCCAGAAATGCTGCCCAGAATCTGCTCAATTTTCTACCAGGGTTATGTGCTCTGTATTAATTATTTTGAAAAGCACCCGAATATTGATAAGTACTAAGCACGCTCCGCCGCGTTTGCATTTATTACTGTTTAATTATTATAATGTTTCTACAAAAATACAATTAGACAATAATACAATTTACTCATTTGCACATTTCACATTTATATTCAATTCAATTTATGAGGTTATAAAATTAAAAACGTAAATGTTTTAAATAATAATATACTTATTTAATAGAAATTTCAAAACAATTATAAAATAAATTAATTAATTAAAATATTAAATGAATATTGAAACATTTGAAATCTTGGCGCCATTCAATTCGGAAATTTATTTCTCAAACATAATCAAATCGCTATATCAACAATTTCACAACGTCCAGTAATCACTATAACTAAAAAAACGAGAGATAAGAGGAATACGTAATTAAAAAATTATGTGAATTATATTGAACTTTTAGATATGTTCTTCAAAATTAATATCATTGTAACACTTTTTTATAGTGGAATGTGATCGTGAAAATAGGATGATATTCAGCCATTTGATCGTAGAAGAGCATGAGAGGGACCCCAAATTCCTGGACCAAATTTTATTAACGGATGAGAGTACTTACGTACGTACAGGAATGGTCAATCCACACAACGAGCATTATTGGGCACACCAAAATCCATTTTTGGCTAGAGAAGGTAAAATAAGTAATTTCAAAGTACAGTTTTCGAATCGCTATATAAATAAGTCATGACCGGATGAAGTGAAGCCAAGAATGCGTCAATATGATTTGCTCATGTAGTGCGCATGCGTCAAAAGTATCGTTAGAATTTTTTGATTTGTTTTTGATTTCTGAAATTGATTCTAATATTAAAAATTTAATATAATACTATAATATATATCAAATTATAATTTGTGTATTCATAATATTCTATTGTAAATATTATTGCTGCAAAAAGAAACATGATGTGAACGTTGACGCGAACTGAGTTGAGACATAACCTTATAATTTTAAAAGGAAGTTGGCAACGAAACCGTGGCAATTTTGAAATTTATATGAGCGCGAATTGCGAAATGAATCATATATTGTAAAGTTTGATATATTTCCGTGATAGAAAACAAATATTAAAAATATCAACCAAGCCTTTATATTTCATTTTAATAGTATACTACAGTGCGCGCAGCACACTGTGCCAAGTCTAGTTTTTATAAAATACATAGTGCGTCTTTCGAGCGTGAGCGCTATTTGCGCTTTCCCAACCCAACGCGATTCGGGGGAAATTAACTAACAGCGACAACTATTGGAATAGACCTGCTGACTCGCGTGGGTTACAGTTTATCGACTTTCTATTTTTGTAATGTCAAAATTGTACGTTGTGATAGTCGGAAATTCAGGCGAGTACGAGAACTGTTGACGTCAAGTCCCGAATGCACTTATCTCGCCATGAATCGTTTTTTCATAAAATAACATGGTTGTCTTTCAACGGGCAACGTTTTACGCGACTTTACGCCGATTTACGATGGTCTGAAAATCTGTCAAGTACGAGAACTTTTATGATGCTTATCCGAATGCCCTTATCTCGTTGTAAATAGCTTATTTATTGTAAAATAAGTGCCCTTTCGACTGACGAGGCGTTGCGCGACATTAGGCTGATTTGGGATAGTCAACTCAGCTGTGCACGAAAACTTTTAAGCTGCTTCTTCGATTGCCTTTATCTCGCTGTGATATGATTTTCAATAAAAAATAAAGTTGTCTTTCGACGGGCAGAAAGTCTGGCAGAAAGTCTGGCAGATAGTCCCGCAGAAAGCCTGGCAGGAAGTCTGGCAGAAAGTCTGGCAGAAAGTCTGGCAAAATCTGTCTGTTTTATTTATTCTAAAATCAAGTTACTTTGCGACGGGCGACGTTTTATGTGACTGTACGCCGATTTCGGATAGTCTGAAAATCAGTAGAGCACGAAAATTTTTAAGCTGCTGCTTTCGACGGGCGTAGCTGTACGCGACTGTACGCCGCTTTGCGACAGTTTGAAAATCAGCTGAGCACGAGACCATTTTTCTGAAAGCTCTAAGACATTAACTTTGCTTTTTTACCGAAGAAATGCTTGTGTTACAGAGTTCGATATTATCATTGTTAACCGGAGATAATTGTCGATATTCAAATATCAGCTATTAAATCATCGGCCTACTGATAACCTGCAAATTATTAGCATGCATCTCGAATGGTACTGTGTAACATGCACGTTCGATATTTACAATTTTCTTAATATAAGTTTTAGCGCAAGCCGATCATAAGTCGTCGCGGCAATGTTAGTTGCGTTGATTTATAATCACCGCCGCTCCCCCTTACCTCGCCGCAGCCGTCACCAATCTTCGTAGCAACGGCTTCCCTCGCTTGTTTCCGCGGCGGCCGCCGCGCTCACGTCCCCTCACGCGCTTTTCCGCCAGGCGCGGTGGTGGGGGATTTTTCTTTCCTTGCTGGGAAAGTGAAAATTGAAGGAAAATTTTCCGAACCAATTCCATTAGACTCAGTTTTTCACGCTGATTACAATGGTATAAAAATGTTGTATTGTTTCTGAATCACCCTGTATATATATATATATATATATATATATATACAAAAACACTGACTAAAATTCATGATATTTTACTATATTAATAAGTGTTTTTAGTCACTTGCCACGGCTTTGTGAAAGATCCGGACCGTTTTCTTTACTCTACCCGGGCTCTAAATGTACCTTAAACATGACCCCTCAGACCTAATGAAAGACATTTCTAAAAAATATTAAATAAATGTTGTTAGCAACAAGTACAGTATAAAAAATATTAATTTAATTTATTAGCTACGTCACCTCATATTGTCAAAAAATGAAAAATTCAATTTTTTGTTTATATTTTTCCCACATTGTTTAAAAAATGAATCAAACTATTGTTATGTCCTAAACTATTGAAAGTTATCACCGGACAGTAACTCTACGGGTTGGTTTGCTTTATGAGCATGGAGGACGAGAAAGCTTTAAACGCAAAGTTTTAGCGCCTTCGGCGCCTGACTACCCTCGCGATCTAAGAAAGAACAGCCTCCAGTAGCCGCCGTAAAGTATCTTGAAACTACTATCGTCCTTGTATATTTTTAATTGGAATCCCCATACTGAGGTTAATAATTTAAATTAATTCTCTCTTGACAGTTGGCTAAATAAGACGTCACTCCTATCGTTATGGTTGTATCGCGGACTAATATTTCGCTACGCTTTTAAGTGGTGCGATTAACTTCTTATGAAACGCAAAGAGAAAGAGAGAAAGAGAGAAGTGATGCGCAACAGAGGCATGTAGCCTGTTTAATAATGTGTCACCTACCTTTCTGCATTTTCTGCTGCTGATCTGCTCTGCTCCCAGCATGTCCTCTCAGTGGCGTCGATTCGGCTTCAAAAACAGAAGGGTTTCGATTTCGAATAGGTACGTCAAGGAGCAGGAACTTTAAGGTCAAATGTGCACTCACGATTTAACTTTAATAAAATTTATTTAATTGCCACACGATTTGGAATTAACGCTTGCTCGCAACTATCTAACGTCTTGCGAATTATTTAAATGCTAAAATTCTATAAGTGTTACACGACCGAAATTTTTCTAAGTCTTAGATGATCAAAAAAATATCCGAAATATTCTAAGTCTCGGCGCGATCAAAAATATTCCAAGTTCCAAGATGTTATACCGGACTGGACTCGGACAGAGCTTTCGTGTGGCGACGATTTTTGAAGTAGACTGAGGACGTGAGGACCTGTTGCTGGGCTCTTTTACGCTCTCGTAGCAGAGGCGATCTCCGATTTTTGTCTCCTCGGCAGGGTGGGTGTTTGGCCAATTAGGAGGCCTAGATGCAGTTTCTTGCATTATTTGGAGCGTTTAATTAGGTTTGTGCCTCCGCTGTAGGACTGCAATGTGTGCGTGCATATCGGTGTGCTTCGCTTAGCAATGTGCCTCCTCTATAGGACGGCAATGTGTGCGTGCATATCGGTGTGCTTCGCTTGATCTCTCGCCATGGAGTCGTAAGGTGTGCGTGGATATTGGTGTACCTCGCTTAGCTTTGTGCCTCCTCTGTAGGACTGCAATGTGTGCGTGCATATTGGTATGCTTTTTTTCATTTATTTAGCTTTATCAAGTTTTGATGCCAAGTACATCGAGCTTATTTAGCTATACATTTGTTTTATACTTGAGTCGTTTATGTTGTTTACAGAGAATGTCGCCGAGAGGAACGGTGTTTCCGGCGGTTCCGCACGCTGCGGAGCACGGACTGGCAATGAATGCTTCGGTATTGAACGGGGGGTTCAATCGCATTTTTCGTAGGCTAGACATGAGCTTTTCCCTTTGGACATTGTATTTCGGGCAGTTCCATATTACATGGTTAATGTCTTCAATGTCGTTATTGCATAAGCATCTGGGGGATTCAATGATGTTTAGCCTCGTAAGGGACGCCGTGAGATTGTAGTGGTTGCTACGGATTCGGTTTATAGAGACTACATAGAATCTATCTAAATTTTTGGACTTGAACCAGGGGAGTCGTTTATTTTCGTAGAAAAATTTGAAATATTTTTTTCCCGCCTTGATAGGTGATACTATTTTCAGTTTTATTGTAACTTTCTTTTTTGAAATGTTCATATAAATCAGTAAACGGAGTTTTCGTTATATCTATCGTTTCTGAAAGCGCTGCGTTTTTTGCTGTACTGTCGGCTAATTCGTTACCCCAGATTCCCTTGTGTGCTGGCACCCAGAACAGTGAAATCGCTGTGTTCGATTTTTTTAAAGAGTTGAAAGTGTTATATTTGCTCTTGATGTCGAGGATGTACGCGTTTACTTTGATGCTGTTTTTAGTCGATTGTAGTGATAGGAGTGTACTTAGGGAATCTGTGTAAATGTTGATATTTTTATCGAGGTTTTATAACGCTATGTCAAATGCATTATTCAAGGCAACGCATTCGGCCGTGAACACAGATGAGAATTCGTTTAAGCGATGTTTACCGTGGTAGTTTATTTGAGGGCATATGCATGCAGAACCGACTGCAGATTTTCCTTCAAGTTGCATTTTACTTCCGTCTCTGTAAAGGGCCAGTGTATTGGCTTGGGCATCGTCATTTTTGTGTTGGTTTGTCGTGTCGGCAGCGTTAAAAGGGATAGAGGTTAGGAGAGTTTGGTAATCATGGTTATATATATTGCAGAGTAGTCTGTTTGTTCTACTATTGTTATGTTTTGTGCTGATATAATAGAAGCGTTTGATCGTCTTGTAAGTGTCGGAGCTGTTGTTTGATAAGGATTTAGTTAGTTAGCAATCGCATAAGAATTTTGCCCGTTCGATAATGAGGGGGAGTTTTGATTCGGCAAGGAGTATGTTTTTGGGAGTCGTGATTCGGAAGCCGAAGGCGCTGCGAATGTCAGCGTACTGTATTTTTCCAGCTGTTCTGTTTGGTTTTTATTTTTTGGGAAGTAGATGAAACAGTTAAATTCGAGGATAAATCGTGCAAAATTTTTGTACAGGGTAAGTAAGGTTGACGGATCTGAGCCCCAGTGTATTCTGCAGAGGAATTTGATCATGTTGGTTGCTTTGGAGCATTTTTTTAGGATTGCGTTAATGTACTGGTTAAAAGAGAGTTTGTAATCATAGATTATTCCCAGAAACCTGACCGATTCACTGGATTGGATTGGACTTAGGACGTCTCCTTGCGGTACGCCTTTGTGTACAGACCTCGGAACATTTTCATTTATTTCTGAGAATACGAATCTTTCCTGCATTAAAAACTTTATGAACGAGACAAAATTTTGAGGACAACCTATTTTGATGAGCTTTTTATAAGTATGTCGATGTCGACGTTGTCGAAAGCTCCCTGGACGTCCAAAAAAGTGGCGAGTATTTGCTTTTTTTCAAGAATCGCTTCTTCGATTTTTAAGGAGAGATTTACAAGGTTGTCTGAGCACGATCTTCCTTTTCGAAAACCCTGTTGACTTGGGGGGATAAGGTTGTTGTGTTCGACCCACCACTGCATCCTATTTTTTATCAACGTTTCGAAAAGCTTGCAGGTGCAAGAGGTCAAGGAGATGGGCGTAAGGAACCACTATTAGTTTTGGCAATAAAGTAAACAAAAGAGCACTTCCAGTCATTTGGATATGAATTTTCCTTATACATGCTATTGAAAATGTCTAGGAGTAGGAGTTTGTATTTGTTCGAGAGTTTCTGTAGACAATTGAAATCGATGCCGTCCAGACCTGGCGAGGACTTTGCGTTTTTGGAGTCTAGGGCTGTATTAAATTCAAGAAAATCGAAAGGCGCGGATATAAATTCGTTTTCTTGGCATTCAGGATTTAGCGAGGGGTTAGTTTCTACCCACGGAGGACTAATTTTGTCCAATGTAGCTTCGGCTTTTTTGTGATGTTGGAGGTTTTCCCTGACGTTTTGAAAGGACGTGGCTGTCCATTTGTCCTTTAGTATCTTACACATGCTCCATGAGTAATTTGGATCAGTGTGGATATTTATTTTTTCTGCAAATTTTATAAGGCATGTTCTTTTCTTTAGCTTGCAGGTTTTTTTGACTATGGCACATGCTTTTTTACAGTTAATTAGATCAGATAGTTCATACGAGGATTCCCATTTTTTGCAGGTCTCGCGTCTTAGTCTGAGGGCTTCGGCACATTCCTCATCCCACCAGGGAACAGGGTTTCGGTTTTTGTACTTGCATGAATTGTTTTTTTTTACGCGGGGTTGAGATTTGTATAGCTTCTATGAGGGTGTTTAAGAAATATTCGTATTTTTCCGCGGGTGATAGGCTTTCATACTCAACACAGAGAAAGTTTGTATATTTTTCTTTGAGAAAATCGACAAGTTTGTGCCAGTCCGTGCGGGTGGACGTAAGTTTGAAGGACTTTTTTACATAGTAGTTTCTAGTAACGGAGACTTTGATACCTATCGGATAGTGGTCCGAACCCCAGGTCTCGTCTTTGACTTCAAGATTTATTTTCTCCGCGATATTTAATAACGAGAGGACTAAGTCTATATTTGATTTTGTTCCGTTGTATGTATTTACTCGGGTATATGTAGAATCATTGTGAATGTACAAGTCGCGTGATTCGATAGAATTTTGGAAACGTTCGCCGTTCTTATCTGTATGTGTACAGTTCCAATTTGTATTGTGCGCGTTGAAGTCGCCCAAAAGGATAGTCCCTTTGTTTACGTTATCGACAATATAGTTCCACTAATCTTGTGTTAGCGTGAGACCTGGGGTGCGGTAACAAATTATTATATCGAGTGAGGGGGAAATACAATAATACCTCCTCCTCTTGCATGAGTCCTGTCCTTCCGATATACAAGAACGCCGGGGAATTGAATGAAGTCCTTGGATGAGAGCCATGATTCAACACAGATTAAAATGCCGGTGCTTTTTAGTGCGATTTCGACGTCCGATAAATGCTGTTTTATACTCCGTACGTTTCAGAACAATATTTTTATATCTTTTTTGTAAAATTTTTTATCCGTGGTATCCAATTTAGCTGAGAGAATTGGTGTCTTCGTTGGAGTCACTTGTGTCTCCACAGACTTTATCGTGCAATTTCTTCTTTATCCTGGAAATTCGGTTTTTAAGTTTGGAGTCTTGAGTCTTGTTCTTGCAATGCTGCGAGCGTGTCGATAAGGAGAGACGTGCCATCTGTGTACTTTGCAGCAATTTCGGAAATGTATGATTTTTTGTACGATTCGCGAAGAAATTCTTTCATTTGCGAGAAATCTAGAAGAAACTGATCGCTTTGTTGTTGCATGAAGTTTTCGGCTGGGGCGAGTTGAGCGTGGATTTCGTTCACGGATAATTCCGCCGATTCCTCTGTTTTTTGCTTTTTTGAGACTTTTGGTGATATTCGAGCTGTTTTGCTGATAGTAGTAGTTTTGACTGCTTGGTCGGCAGTACTAACCGAGATAAGGCTAGAAAGTGATTTTGCAGCAGGGCGTTTTGACAGTTGTTGTTTTGGAGGCGGCATTTCTTGGATGCTTGGATAGAACTGTGGTGTATCCATGCTTCTTCCGGTGGTGTAAAATCTGTAGACGTTTGGTTCGATGAGTCCTTTTCTGTGGTCGAATCTTCATGTTGCTGGCGTTGAGCGATTACATCCGAGTACTTTGCCCGGAGAGAGATAGATGTAATAATCTGTGTCTTCAAAATTGATAATGAGAAACGGGGGAATCTCAGGAACATCTTCTGGATTTAAATAGAACTGTCTTCGGAAACTTAGGATGTGATTCAAGCCTGGATCGGAATTTCCTGCTTTGATGTAAGAAATTTGTGAGACTGGTGTGATGCCCTGTTTTTTAACTCATCTTGGATGATATTATTGGGGATAAACGGCCATGCATTTGATAGGATTATTCGTTTTGCATGAGAGGTCAGTGAACGAATCGTGAGTTCGTGGTCTCTTATGGTAACTATTCTGTGCGTGTCGATGAGGTTGTCTGCTGTCTCCTCGTTGGTAAGAAACAGGCATACTCTGTTGTTTGAAACACGTGAGACGAAGCGAATCTTTATAGGATCGATTTTGTTTGCGATTGCACGAGTGTATTTTGTCACGGGGATTCCATCGATAGCGTTAAGAATAACTGCACATTCTTTAGTCGGTACTGTAACTTGTTGGGTGATCTGAGAGTAGGAGAGAGAACCATTATTTGATGGAACTGTAGGTTGAGACATTTTTATGGTGGAGTGCATGTAGCAGCAGAACACGGAGAATTTCTTGCCCTAGCTGGGCTTGTGCCCGCTAGGATCACGAGCGCGATGGCTAGACTAAGCGGCACGAGAACTACTATAGTCTGATAATTAGACTCGCGAGCCCGTTTGTAAACACGTCTGTACTCGATCGTGGTTCTAGACGTACTCGTATTGGTATGCTTCGTATGGTCTCTTGCCGTAGAGTCGTAAGATGTGCGTGTATTATTGATTTCTTAACTGATTTGACTTGTCAACAATCGAATTTAATTATGTTTTTATTCTTACTTCGCCTTACGTTGTCGTTCCTTGTTTTTATCTATTTCATTAATTATAGAATGTATCAATTACTATCGGTTTTGTATTTAGGGCCTGTTTAATGATAATTTTATAGTAACCCGATGCCAAGTATAGTGTTATACTTTGTGCTATCGAGAGCGTATTTTTTTACTATACGCTGCTTTCTAGTGGGAAGGGTATTGATTGACTTTCTTTATAATAATTCGCCTCACTTGTTTTTAATATATCAAAATGCGAAAGAAAGTGAGCATTTCACACTATTAAATATATTTAAGTATAATGTAAGAAACATAAAACCATGTTTATATGTGCCATATTATCAGGCATGACATTTCTTCGAAGGCCAAAATTCAGAATTTCCATTTTTCAGTTACCGCAGACTTACTTAAGATTTGGGCCTCGAAAGTCACTTTTATACTAATAGATATGCTTCAAACACATATAGTTTCCAGATGAGTGTGTGAACCCTACACATGTTTCATACATTATACTTAAATATATTTAATAGTTTAATTCATTTTTTAAACAATTTGGGAAAATATAAACAAAAAAATTGAATTTTTCATTTTTTGACTATCTAAGGTGTATCTGTTCTCTTTATAAACTTCCATGGACCAATCCTGGAAGCTTTGTATAATCTCTTACGCTATGTAGAAAGGGCTATATTTTTGTTCAAAAATCTTCCCTGTTAAATATTTAATCATTAGTTATTTCGATTCGTATATTATTCTTTCAATATAAGATAGTCTCAATTTATATGTTTATATTTAATAGATTTATTAAACTATGTGTTCTATTTCAGGATTAATAACTTATGCAGACGGATCTCATGGGTTTCCACGTAATGAAGGATTTTTTCAAGATTGCAGATTAGTACGCCGCCGTCGTTGTCCTGATATTGTACAAAAAGCTCAAAAAATATCAATGATGGCACGTACTCAAAACAATTAAACGTACGGAATTTTCTTTACGAAATGTAGAATCTTGAATATATATCATATAATCACATTTAAATAAATGAAATAGTATGTATTATCACCATCATAGTTTACATTTTTCTTGCATTTAAAGAATTCTCTGCTAAATCCTTGGCACTTACCTTCGTCCTAATGAGCTTTGTGCTATGGAAGCATATGATACTCGTACAACTTCCAACTTCGGAAAATCATATCTATCGATCTACCCTTCTGAATATAATTCAACATTCGATATTTGTATGGGTTGGATAATATGACATATGGCAGGAACCATTCGATTTTTGTTAATTGAATTTTGAACTCAGTGTATTCTGTTGGGGTAGTTTCAATTTCAGCTTTCGTAGATGTTTATATAACAGCGTTCAGATCGTTTCTCGCTCTATGAGTATGAGTTCATGCTTGACATTGACTGAAATTTTACGAAAGTCTTCAGCAAAGCCTAGAATCATACTCAAGGGTATAGAAGTATATCAAAGTAGCCGTCGTTGTTTGTCAACTTAGCAGACTCTTCAACGTCTACCCATCCAGAATTTTCAATAATCAAACTTTGACTAGAATGGATGGATGCCCAATCTTTCATGAGAGTTGTCAAACCAACATTCTTACATTTATCAATCTCTATAGCGTTTATCTCGCGTCTGATTTTATCAAACATATGACAGATAGCATTATTGACTAGCTTTGTATGTGTGAGAATCGAATTACCTGCTTTATTTGAGAGTCCACCACATACGCGAAGTGAACTTTGAAATCGTAAAAGACACAAGTCTCGGTGATGAATAGCAATACGAATTTTATCACTATTGTTGTACGATGAAGCGTTGTAAAATTAATGATCGTGTATCTTATAATGAGCTCCAGACTCATCGTAAGGTACAGGTGACTGTCTGTTTAGAATCTCTTCCATTTTTTTGATAAAGAGCAGAAGAAAATGCAAGTTACTTTCCACCAGGGGTACGACTTTTAGGCCGTAGCTTTTTAGAAACTGAATGTTTTGTCGTGTTAGCGCTCTTAATGCTCACTGGCGATTGATGACTGTTCGACATTTTGGGTTTCTTATATACCCTTTACTACCACCACCAATACCTCCACCATAGACAACCTCCATTACGCTTGCTTGAGATGTTATCTAATAGTAATGATCTATTCTCTTGACAGTTATTTGTAGATAAATAATACTTCTTGGAAATTAAATGATCTTATATCCTGGTTCCACTGCTGGAAAGAACTCGTGTATTATATGCACAAGCTGACCGTTTATGTAGGTACCAATAGTGATACTACACTCGACTTGTAAAGCGTTAACTTTGAGAATAGATACAAATAAATATGAATTATGAGTGATATTTGCCGGAAGAAGTTTTTCAGTAAAGCCCAATGTTACGTCCAGATTACGTAGCATACTAATGTACTTACTCTGTTTCGTGAGTTCCTATCTAAATTGTATAGTTTATTTTTAAAGGAAATCCATTTTGGCTACCGCAGATGCGGTCACTGCCTTCCGGGAAAGGGAGCTGGAGAACGAAATCACTTTTGTGAAATGCTCATTTTCTTTCGCATTCTTAAAATACTAAAAACTAATAAGATTAGTTATTATAAAGTAAATCCATCGATACTCTTCCTACTAGAATGCAGTGTATACTAAGATATAGCAAACTCGACAAATTCAATATTTAATTGAATTAATAAGAATAAGGAACCACAACGGAAGGTGAAGTAAACACGAAAAAATAGTTAAACTCAAAGTAAAATCAATTAAGAAAATCAATAATAGTAGATTCGCGTAAAACAATAAGGATAAAATAGAACACCGATATGTATACACACAGTACGACACTACGGCAAGAAGCCAAGCAAGACACACCGATACGCACACATACATTGCAGTTCTACAGCAGAGGCTCAAAGCTATGCGAGGTACACCAATACGCACCCACACCTTACGACTCCACGGCGAGAGATCAAGCGAAGCACACCGATATGCACGCACACATTGCAGTCCTACAGAGGAGGCACAAAGCTAAGCGAAGCACACCGATATGCACGCACACATTGCAGTCCTACAGCGGAGGCACAAACCTAAGCGAAGCACACCGATATGCACGCACACATCTCGGCTCCACGGCAGGAACACAGCAGACGCAAGTAGAGAGAAAAAAACAAGAGGCCTACTGTACATCATGGACCGCGCATACCCGAAAACGATGCACGTGCAATGAAGAGAGGCCGCGGAACGTGCAACGCTATCGGCAAGTGACACAGTCACGAGCGCTGGAAGCTCGAGGACACCGCGCAAGTCGGCTCAAAATGTACAGAGGAAGCTTCTATGAGCCTGCAGATAAGGAAGGTAAATCAGAGGCGAGTTTGACAGGAGAAGAGCACGAGGGGACTCGATGTACTAGAGGAGAGGATTTTTACTCTGGTTTTCTGATTTGCCCTCTCTGCAACGTCACATGCATAAAAAGCTCCAAATAAGGCAAGAAGCTGCATCCTGTCGCCCCGTTCAAATCGAAACCATCCGCTTTGGAAAGCTGAGTCGAAGCCGCTGAGAGGACGTGCGGGAAGCGGAGCAGGTCCGACGCAGAGAAAAAAAATATAAGGTAAGTGATTTCGATTAAATAAGCATTATACTTCCATCGCGTGCTTCTCTCTTTCTCTCNGTTACGTCCAGATTACGTAGCATACTAATGTACTTACTCTGTTTCGTGAGTTCCTATCTAAATTGTATAGTTTATTTTTAAAGGAAATCCATTTTGGCTACCGCAGATGCGGTCACTGCCTTCCGGGAAAGGGAGCTGGAGAACGAAATCACTTTTGTGAAATGCTCATTTTCTTTCGCATTCTTAAAATACTAAAAACTAATAAGATTAGTTATTATAAAGTAAATCCATCGATACTCTTCCTACTAGAATGCAGTGTATACTAAGATATAGCAAACTCGACAAATTCAATATTTAATTGAATTAATAAGAATAAGGAACCACAACGGAAGGTGAAGTAAACACGAAAAAATAGTTAAACTCAAAGTAAAATCAATTAAGAAAATCAATAATAGTAGATTCGCGTAAAACAATAAGGATAAAATAGAACACCGATATGTATACACACAGTACGACACTACGGCAAGAAGCCAAGCAAGACACACCGATACGCACACATACATTGCAGTTCTACAGCAGAGGCTCAAAGCTATGCGAGGTACACCAATACGCACCCACACCTTACGACTCCACGGCGAGAGATCAAGCGAAGCACACCGATATGCACGCACACATTGCAGTCCTACAGAGGAGGCACATAGCTAAGCGAAGCACACCGATATGCACGCACGCATTGCAGTCCTACAGCGGAGGCACAAACCTAAGCGAAGCACACCGATATGCACGCACACATCTCGGCTCCACGGCAGGAACACAGCAGACGCAAGTAGAGAGAAAAAAACAAGAGGCCTACTGTACATCATGGACCGCGCATACCCGAAAACGATGCACGTGCAATGAAGAGAGGCCGCGGAACGTGCAACGCTATCGGCAAGTGACACAGTCACGAGCGCTGGAAGCTCGAGGACACCGCGCAAGTCGGCTCAAAATGTACAGAGGAAGCTTCTATGAGCCTGCAGATAAGGAAGGTAAATCAGAGGCGAGTTTGACAGGAGAAGAGCACGAGGGGACTCGATGTACTAGAGGAGAGGATTTTTACTCTGGTTTTCTGATTTGCCCTCTCTGCAACGTCACATGCATAAAAAGCTCCAAATAAGGCAAGAAGCTGCATCCTGTCGCCCCGTTCAAATCGAAACCATCCGCTTTGGAAAGCTGAGTCGAAGCCGCTGAGAGGACGTGCGGGAAGCGGAGCAGGTCCGACGCAGAGAAAAAAAATATAAGGTAAGTGATTTCGATTAAATAAGCATTATACTTCCATCGCGTGCTTCTCTCTTTCTCTCTCATAATTAGTGGTTTAAGTAGCATCATATTGCGATAAAGACCTTACGGTTAGGGTTACGTCTATTCGGCGAGTTATTCGGAAAACTGCAGAATCCGAATTAAGAAACTTAAATTAAATTTGTGCGTGTCGTGAAATTAATTCGGTTTTAAAAGACTTTCCGACGTTTACCGGAGGCCGTTCTATTAAATATATCGCGAAAGTAGTCAAGCACTGACGGCGCTCAGCTTTGCGCTCCGAAGCTTTGTTCCCGTACGTGTTTAGGGCGCAGAATAACCCGTAGAGTTACTGTCTGGCGACAGCTTTCAATAGCTTAGGACATAACACTTTCCTACGCGTAGTGTCAATTTTAATAACACAACTACTTTATTATTTAAATTTGAAGACAAGTACCTTAATGAGTGCGTGTACGTGTGTGTGTGTGTGTGCGTGGACGCTGGCCCACTGGAAACAGCAGCTGTTGATCCTCGTCCTTTCGGCAGCCTCGCGGCAGTGGTTCAGTCGTTTTCGGCTGTTAATGGGTCGTTAGCTCGCAGCTTTTTTCTCCAAGTGTAGTGCAAGTGCAGACGTAAAAGCGCCTCACTGTGTCTGGTTTTCGTTACGGAGTGTCTTTTCGTGAGCCAGGAGGTGGTTCGTCACAGGTCACTTTATAAGTGTTTTCGTAGTGAATTTATTTTGATAATTTTTCTTTGATTTAGATAATGGTTGTGTTTTAATATTTTCTGTGATCTGGTCTGGTGACTGGCAATGTAACGATCTATACAGTAACACCGGAAAAACTGACGATATCACCCCTTTTTTCCTGGGCTCTATATCGTCGATCCGTACGAAGACTAGCACGTTTCAAATCCCTCTGAAAGAGTAGTACTTTTCATTTTTCGCCACAAAGACTAGCACTAGTTTAAGACGTGAAATGTACTACTTTTCGGGGCGAAAAGTTAAAAGTGCTAGTCTTCGCGGCGAATAACGGAATGTACTAATCTCCGGTACATGAAATATACTCTTCATAGGGACCGACGATATACTAAAATTTAATTTTTCTTCTTTTTCTTCTTCCATATTAGAAGTGTCTAATATGAGATATTTTCTCGACTCTCGATTTAATACCCTATTGCAAAATCTCACGTGAGATGTTACATGAGATCTCACCTGAGATCTCACCTGAGATCTCATGCCAAAATCTCATCTGTTATTTTGGTCAAGAAGGTGCCGGATCCTCTTATTTATTCAAAAATGAGTTTTTTAATATTGGTAGTCGCCTATAAGGAGGAGCCTCCCCCCCCCCCCAAAAAAAGTTAAAAAAACTAGGTTTCAAAGCAGTTTAGACATTTTTTCGATTTTTAAAAATATCTCATCTAAAATCTCACCTGAGATCTCAGGTGACATCTAAGGTGAGATCTCAGATGAGAAATTTTTAAAAATCGAAAAAACATCTTAAATGCTTCGAAACCTAGTTTTCTGAACTCTTCTGAGTAGGAGCACCTCCTTATGGGCGACTTCCAATATTAAAAACCTTATTTTTTATTAAATAAGAGGATCCAGCAGCTTTCGGACCAAAATTACATATGAGATTTTGGCATGAGATCTCACGTGAGATCTCACGTGAGATTTTGCAATAGGGTATCGATGTGATAGGTCACCTCGTAAACATCCCATTTTTTTACTGTCAGTTTTAAGAAATCGAGAACGTAACTAGCTCTCCTGCTGCATCTCGTGGCCTGTACTCCGTTGCGTGTGACTTTCCTAAAAAGAGAATAGAGCGCTAGAAGAGCTGCCCGTAGCTGAACAGCTGCGCTCGGCTTTTGAGTAAGCGTTGCACCGATTTAAGCGCAATATAAGTCCTAAATTGACGAGCGGTTCTTATGCAAGATTTTCGTACAGCGCATGCGTTACGTTTAAGGCTGTGCGTTGTGCATAATATTCTACTGCTATATGTTATAACGTGAGTTTTTCTGCAGGTGTTATGCAGGAAAATTGCTAGCTTTTTCGAGCAACGTTACAACTTCCACGCCTCGACGAATCTCGTGGTTATACCCGGAGCGCCGCGCCAGGCGCTCGCCAACGAGCTATAAAGTCTCGCGACTTCTTTTTCTTGATTTGCCAAAACGTGAGAATTCAAGGTCAGCTCAGCCCCACTATTGCGACTTAGGAGAGAGGGAGGTTTGGGGATGAATGCAATTCAGGTTGGACAAATCTTAACCTTGATTTCAGCACGCGTTCATTCGATTTACTCACAATTTGCACTTTGTCGTTTTACACAAAGATATCTAGTTTTCACAACTTATACAACTATTGACTAACGCAGCAATTTAACACTTGACAAAACCTAATACTGATTTCTCTACAATAGATAGCCAATATTTTCGTAGATAGCCAATATCTTTCTAAATAGTTAATTTTATGCACAGATAACCACTTAATCGTATTCTAACCGCAAATGTCTGAATAATCGAAATTTCGCCAAGGTAGCCGAGATACAAAGACGACCACCGATAATACACTGTATTTGCGACTCTCGCGCGTTCCATGGTTTGGTCGTAACCAGGTACACTCACACTTTATAATATTCACAATCAGACTTGTCCATCCCGACAATTTTCCCGATCACGCTTAACTAATTGCCCGCGAATACTGCAGACGCTGAACAATGTAGCACTCGCTTGCGTCCGACGCCTTACAGTGAGGGCCCCGTTACGCATATAAACCCGAATTATCCGTAAGACAACTACGATATTCAACCTTATCTAGCAAAGACAGCCATGAAATAGCTACGCACAAGATAGCCTGAATTGGGTGAAGAAAAACCTGAAAACGTGAAGCTGCAAGCCCGCGAGAAAAGCCTGACGAAAGAAAATCAAAACCAATCCACTGACCTTAATCCTTCCTTCGACGACTCTAGAGGAATCTCAGACAACCCCAGAAGAAAACACCACCAAGGGGGAAACAAAGAAAGCCTTTCCGAGGAGCTGCTGCTTGCCCGTCCGTTCAGGATCCACTAGGACAAGAGAGTGACAAGCGAGTGGGCGACTTGCGTTGCTGAGGCCCGTTACCGCCTCTCCTGTGCTGTCCGCTTACGCTCTCGCCAATTGGCTACTATCGCGCGGGACTTCTGTCTCGCTCTTGTTCACGCGTGATTCTACAGGCTTACGCGCGCTGTTCTCTTTCGTTTGGCGGCGGCGCATGCACTGGGCGATTCTACTCGTGAACTGTTGGAGCTGATGCCCGGAAAATTCAAACTCTCGCGTTCCTTACAATAGACACCCATACGGTTGCAGATAATTCGGAATTTAGCAACTCTGAATTACGAAACCCGAAACAACAAAATGTCAATGACGTCAAGGCCTTTGACTCGAGTGTACAATTATTAAATTTCGAGCACGATACGCAGAAGTTTATGTTTCCGATACTCTGCGGAATACTGCAACGCCGATCTAGCTGCTTTAGACTCTAGCGTTGACAGACATCACCAAGGCTCCGCCATCTACGTACGACGCCTTATGATGAGCGTGCCGTTACTTTAGCGCCCTGTCAAGCCGCTGGCTTTTGTGTTGTCACGCCAACCTGGTTCGTCGTCCTCTCTCGCACCTCTTTGACATCTACGGGAGCTGGCAACGGCTGTTATACTTTTGTCCTTTCCCGAGCAACTACTCTGGCGTCGTTTTGCTCAAAACAAACAGATGCTATTAGCCACACACACTCAGACACATTCACTTAACCTTGGGACACTCTGCCTTGGCTCCTCCCGATCTGTATCATGGTTAGATTTCACCATGTTACAATGAACATGCATAGGACGTCGATGGTTATGAGTGATCGTGCACTGTGAAAAAACATACCAAGGGCCCGCAACAAAAGTGAGCGTATTCTATGCTATTGTGCAAAACCGCGCCTGCGCTGAAGTCGCACTAATTCTCTTCTGAAAGCGGACAGTATATGCTCTAAATGAAAGTTCAAACCCTGCATATCCTTGTGACGAGACACGAGTCTCGCACAGATAAATATACATGAGGACGGCCGTGATAAACATAAACAGGCGCAACGCGTGAATACACACGCAACATTCACAAGGCGAGTCCGCACAAAGCGAAGCGAGCGCGCGCGCGCAACAACCGCAAGGCGAGCCCGCACGAGCGCGAAGCGCGACAGCCGTCAAACAACTCAGCAACGGCGCGCCAGGCGGCGCGAGCGGCGTACACACTCAGACGCATCCACACCGCGCGCCTTTATAAGGCGGACAGCGCAACACGGTAGGGAGTTCTACTCGAGCTCCATTCCAGGTAGCATCGTAGAACCGTTACATCCTTTAGAGCAGTACGAGTCAGCGAAAGGGCGTCTCGTGCACTAACGCTTTTTCAGTGTTTTCCGATTTGTTTTTTATTTTCGGGAAATGCGTCAAGTTATGTTTGTTTGATGCTCGCATGTCATTTTCGTACTGCGGCCGCTGTTTTTCCCATGTAGTTATTTTTATGAGCTTGTACCTTACGAAAATAACCTGCACACGAACATAGAGAACTTTTAAATGCCAACGTACAGGTAATGTACAGAATTATGTGTAAGATAATGTACATGACGGTCTGTAGGTAGATTAATAGTTTAGCAGGATGACATGCAGAAAACATCATACATAAGATCCTAAAGCAAACCTACATGCAGTGTGCAGGTTGGTTAACAGTCAACCTGCAAGAAATTCTGCAAAAAATTCGCGAAATATTTGACATTCGCTTACGAAATAAATGTGCATAAATTTTCGCAGAAACTTTCTGCAGACCTCTCTGCATGGATATCTACAGAAAATTTGAACGCGAGCAATATAAAAAGAACTCTAAGTTCCATAATAGTTTTTGATAATATATAACTTTAATAGAATATACATGTTTTTACAGGTACTACTATTTAGATAATAACACCAAAACCCTGGGCCTGAGCTTCAAAATCTTAATTTTTCAACCATTTAATTTCAACAAAAATTTGTTCTTTAAATTAAATTAATCAAAAATTAAAATTTTTGAGCTCAGGTCTACAGTTTTGGTGTTATTATCCGGATGGTAGTACCTATAGAGACACTTATCTCTATATTATAAAAAAGTTTCGCCGCCGCCGCCACCGGTTCAGAAATTTTTCCACCTAATTTCCCCACTGATTCTCCCTCCTAAATTTTCCCAGCGGCTTTGAAAGTTAAGTGCGATCATTTTACATAGATCCTATGATTTTCCCTATAATGTTTCCTTACAGAGATATAGGATGAAATCCAATATTTAAACAAAATCATAACAATGATAAAAATTTATCTCCTTTGCAATATTATTCATATCGATTAGCTTATAGGCCTATGTCAAAATTTATTCCTATTTTTTATTGTGGAAGATTATCTCAACAGTATATTATTCAAACTCATATCATTATATAATATTGTAGACTGAAATTTTCAAGATATAATCGGAAAAAATTATGTGTAGAATGATATCAAGGTCTTAATAACATTCTACACATCATTTTTGATGATACGACCCACTGGGGTGGATTTCGCCAATAACTGTAAGCTTCAAAATCTACATGCAGTCACTGTGGCACGCCAGCCTGCAGTGGGACGATGAGCTGTCTAGTAAACTACGGCGAAGATAGGACATTCTAATCGACCAGTTGGCGCAGCTGGGCCAAATCTCACTCCCCAGATGGATCGGCTTGTATGACGACGTATCGTTAGTGGAGTTGCACGGATTCTCAGATGCGTCCAAGCGTGTCTCTACTTACGGACCTTAAATCACGAGGGGAAGACGGAGTCGGTCCTTATAGTCTATAAGTCAAAAGTCGTACCGCTAAAGCAAAATTCTCTGTCACGCCTGGAGTTATGTGGCGCGCTACTTCTTGTACGTCTTACCAGTCGAGTCCAAGAAACGTTGTCCTTGAAAAGCGCTGCATGCCATCTCTGGTCAGATTCCAAAGTCGCACTCTCGTGGATCAGACAACATCCCACCGCCTAGAAAACTTACGATGCGAATTGCGTCTTCGAGATTCAGACAACATTACCGAGCGCCTCTTGGCACCATGTATCCGGAAAGGAGAACCCTGCCAACCTCGCATAACATGGCGTCTCACCGAGAGAGATCGCCAAGCCGGAACTCTGGTTCAACGGCCCTTTCTTCCTCACCAGCCACGACCGCCCATCGCCAACAACATCTACAGAGCTACCCGACGTGGAGTGTCCAGAAAAGAGCTCCACGCCGTGCCTAATCACTAGGATGCTGGAGCCCGAGTTTGAGTTGCTCACTCGATACAGTGGCATCAACAAGCTACTACGAATTACCACTTACTGGCTGCACTTCATCAAGTGCTTGCGATCCCCAGATATAGAAACATTGGGTAAGCTAACCTCTTCTCACCTCAACGAAGCTCTTCTCTTCTGGGTTCGCCATGTTTAAGCTCGCTTTTTCGCGGAAGAAATCAAATCCCTCTCACAAGGAAAATCTATTCCAAACAAGAGTCATCTTATTGGTTTTAACCCTGCTCTCGACAATAGTGGAGTACTTCGAGTCAGGGGACGACTCAGACACTCGTTACTCGATCCAGACAAAAGACACCCTATGATACTGCCGCGCGAGTCACATCTCACATATCTACTAGTACATGACGCTCACACCAAGGCCATGCACGGTGGATCGCAGATAACACTTTGCTACATACGACAGCGTTTCTGGATTTTACGGGGACATAAATTAGTCAAGTATTCAGGTGTCTTCGTTGTTGGCGACAATGTACCAATCCCACTACACAGTTGATGGGAGACCTGCCGTATACACGAGTGCAGTTTTGCCCATATTTGCACTCTAGGGTCGAATATGTAGGTCCGATAAATCTCCGTTTGTCCAAGGGTCGTGGTACCAAATTTTATAAGGGCTATATCGCAGTCTTCGTGTGTCTTTCGACACGCGCGGTTCATCTAGAAGTTGCCACAGGATACTCGACCTACGACTTTCTCAACGCTTACCGACGATTCGTTGCTCGTCATGGAATTTACGCTACCCTTGCCAGTGATTGTGGCACAAATTTTATCGGGTCTGATAAAAAACTACGTGCTCTCCTTTAGCAAGCCACAGCCCAAAGCGACGAGATCGGACAAATACTGGCTAACGACGGGACCTGTTGAAAGTTTAACCCATCAGCAGCTCCTCACTTCGGCAGTATATAGGAGGCTGCTGTTAAATCTGTTAAGTCCCATTCAAAACAAGTGATCGGCGAATCCTTATCAACATCAAAAACCCACCAACCCTCTCACGGATAATAACGTGACGAAAAATTCTCAATTTAATAAGCCACCGGGCAATAATCCCGGACAGAAAAAATCGTGGACGGGACATAATATAAACTCCACGCAAACCGCGTACGACACATCCGATTAGGGGTCAGGATCGCAAAATAAAGGCAAAAAACAAGGAAATAACATCCTCTAAAAAAGATTCGTATGATATTGATGTCTTGGATTGTTTTCAAGATATAACTAAATCAGCTCCGAGAAACTTGCTGCGTCAAAAGCGGATGCGCTTCCACCTCAAAGGAAGATAGACGCAGCTACACAAATCGCGTCCATTATTGATAACCCGCGTAATGAGCTATTACACGATATTAATCCGAACGGTCGCGAAGTACAGATATCACATTGCCCAGCAATTAAGATATTCATCGAGAGTATCGAAGTCGATGCACTCGTTGGCACGGGAAGCGAGGTAACTGACATATCAGAGGAATTCTATCATCAAAATTATGAATCTTTCAAATCTTGTCCAACACTACCGGTATGTGGTAAAGTCATTAAAGGCACGACGGGTAGTAAAACGCAGCGATTAAAAATCCAATTACGGCTAAACACTAAGTTCGAAAAATTGTCTGAAAAAATGATTTTTCTAGTAATTCTAAAACTAATCAAATCCTGCATCATAGGATTCAATACCATTAAATTATTAAAAATGTTGATTGACACTGTTCACGAACAAATTCTCTTTTCAATAAGAAACATCGACGGAGTAATATCGTACGTAGACAAAAAGATTGCGCGCAACGAATTCACGTCACTTACAATCCAAGACACCAGTAAATACACCGAAGAAGGGTATCAAACGGATCTTGATTATGAAAATGATTATGAAAACCCGTAGGAGCTCACAATTGAGGAGATCAACGAAAAAATTAATACTTGTGAAAACCTCAATGAGGCACAAAAATCAATATTGAAAAATGTAATTATTAAAAGAAAAGAAGTATTTGAGAAAATCCCGGTCTCTTAACGACATACGAACATGAATTAATAATAACAGACAATACACCTTGGTTTTGCCGTCCACACCCTATAACCATAGCCGACAGATAAGACGCGCTAGGCAAATTAGATAGAATGTTAAAACCCAATATAATAAGACGCTCAAATAGCGTCTATATAAATCCGATACAGATCGTAAGAAAACACGACGGATCGGTAAGGTCGTGCCTCAATGCACAAAAACTCAACATGGTTCTCCAGAACAATTATGAAGGACCACCGGGTATCGATGAAGTATTACAAAGATGCACCGATATACCAATAACAAGCGTAACAGATTTCACGGCTAGTTACTGGCAAATCAAGCTAGCAAAAAACTCGCGTAAATATACCGCGTTCAAAGTCGACAGTCACGTATATAAATTCAACGTCGTACCGTTCGGAATAAAAATAAGCAGATCCGCGTTCATTCGATGGCTTGTAGAAGCCACGTGGGACTTTAACAATTTCTTGGTGCTATTTGTTGACGCTTATGATCAAATCGCGAACTTTTGAAGAGCACATCAAGCATCTAGATAGATTATACAAAAGATTAATCCAACATAATTTACGGTTAAATTTCAAAAAATCAAAATTTTTCTGCAAGGAGATAGAATTTCTCGGGCATTATATCTCTGCTAAAGGAATAAGACCGGATCCGGAAAAAATCTGCACAATTCGCAACTTAAAATAAGCAAAACATCTCAAACAATTACAAAGCTTTATTGGATTCATAAACTTTAACTCTAAATTCACAAAGCACTTTGCAGAGAGTTTATTTTCATTGCTTAACTTGATGAGAGAAAATGTATTATTCTATTGGACAACAGAGCATCAAGAAGCGTTCGAAAACATTAAAACGCTTTTTGATGACAATATATTTCTTAAATATGCAAATACAAAAAAGTCTTATATATTGACAACAGACGCGTCAGACTTCGCGCTAGCCACGGTTCTCTCCCAATTAAATGACGAGAGAGAGGTAGAAGTAGTCTGCTTCGTGAGTAGAACAGTCAAGGGGAGTGAATGTTCATATCTCACGACAGAGAAAGAAATGCTTGCCCTCGTGTGGTCACTCAATAAGCTTGACACTTGTCAGTGAAAAAAAAAGTTCGTACGGATCACCAGGCTCTAACATTTTTAAGAACATGCAAATTTAATAATCAGAGATTACAGAGATGGAACCTCGCGATCCAGGACTTTAATATAAACCCGACACATATACCAGGGAAACAAAATGCGGTAGCCGATTATCTTAGTCGAATGGACGAAAATGAGAAAACCAAGGCAGAAAGCCAATCCGAGATTATAATTTCCGCTATAGTCCAGCAGAAACCGAGCCGCGAACTTGTAAATATTTGTAAAAATATAGAAAAAAGCCAGAGGAAAAACCCTTAAACGCATACACTAATAGATAATTTAATAAATAGCAACGAAATACATGTAAATAATACGAATAAATCAACTACGTATTATATAAAAAATCCAAAGAAAGATCGAAAATTGTAATACCGGAAAGCCAATTGAAAAACTTTGTAATCGAAGTACATATATTATACGGGCATATAGGGGGGGGGGGGGGGGGGGTTAAACTGAACAAAATGTTATGCGAGCATTTTTACGCGACAGGCTTACGTAGAAAGATAGCAAAATTCCTAAAAATATGCGACAATTTCCAACGCACAAAATATTTAACTAAAAAATATAAATAACTGTGACAACCTGTTTTAACACGAAAGCCTGGGGAACTATTGTCAATTGATTTTTACGGTCCACTGCCCACCTCACCCAGAGGGGTAAAATAAAAGGGGAGAAGACTGCTGGTGGAGAAGCGCCCGCCGCCGCATAGCCTTGGTGTTGACGCCGACACCATCACCACCAACGTCGCAGCCAATGGAGGCCATCCTGAAGTCCGTATATAATGCCGCGGACGACAACGCACAAGCACTCGAAGAATTCGAGCATTTTACGAACGGCGACATAGTTTTTTAGTTCTATTTTTTCTACATACATCCGAAAATGTTTTTTTTTAAGGCATTGACGCCAAACAAATTTTTTATTAAGTTTTACATAAGAGTTTTTTATGTTTTTTAAATTTGTATACCTAGGTTATAAGTTAACTTGAATAAACATTTTGTAATACTTTTAATAACGAAAAAAATCTTTTTTGTTCTCTGTTGCTATCCTCTTAACCGCCTCCTTTAAAATAAAAAATTCTTTTTCGTTTCTAGTCTACAACATCGTCTCAAAAAATTTTTTATTGGGAGGCATTGAGACGGCGGGCCCACCTGGCAGGTAAGAGAGCAGCAGCGGATAACTTGCTGATATTGGCAAGTTACCGACCATATGGCGCTAGCGTCGACTATGTAATAATCCACCTAAGCACAGGTATATGGCGTGCAAGTATAGAGCATTAGAGAGAGGGATAATGTCGGCTCAAAATGCATAAAGGAGCTTCTATAAGCCTGCAGATAAGAAAAGTAAATCAGAGGCAAGTTTGACAAGAGAAGAGCAAAAGGGGACTCGCTGTACTAGAGAATAGGATTTTTACTCTGGTTTTCTTATTGGCCCTCCCTGCAACGTCACATACATTAAAAGCTCTAAATAAGGCAAAAAGCTGCATCTAGGCCTTCTGATTGGCCAAACATTCACCCCACTAAAGAGACGAAAAATGGGAGATCACCTCTGCTACGAGGGAATACAAGAGCCCAGCAGCAGGTCAGCACTCTCAGAATTCGGTCTGGTATATTTTCGACAGTTCGGGAAATTAAAATATTTCTGATCATGCAAAAACTTGGAATTATTTTGACATTTCCGGAGTTATCATACAGACGTTGTCGTTCGTCGTTCTTAATACAAATTAAAATTTCTTACGATATATTCGTTAGTTGCGAGCGAGCGTTAATTAAAATCTTGTGGCATTTGAATAAATTTGATTAAAAGTTAAATTGCGAGTGCACATTTAACCCTAAAACTCCTAATCCCTGACGCGCCTATTCGAATTCGAAACACATTCGCTTTGAAAGCTGAATTGACGCCGCTGAGAGGACGGGCTGGTAGCGGAGCAGATTAGCAGCAGTGAATAAATAAAGGTAGGTAAGACCTTCTTAAACAGGCTGCACGCATTAATTTTGCATTACTTATCTCTATTTCTCTTTCTCTTTTCGTTGTATTAAAAGTCAATCGCACCCCTTAAAAGCGTAACAAAATATTAGCCCGCTGTACAGCCATAACGATAAGAGGGACGTCCTATTAAGACAGTTATTAAGAGAGAATTAATTTGAATTATAAACCTCGGTGCGGGATTTTAATTAAGAATATACAAAGACCGTAGTATTTTCAAAAGACTTTCCAGCGGCTACTGGAGGCTGTTCTTCCTTAGATCGCGAAGGTAGTCAGGCACCGAGGGCACTAAGACTCTGCGTTTTAAAGCTTTGTCGTCCTCCGTGCTTATAAAGCAAACCAACCCGTAGAGTTACTGTCCAGTGACAACTCTCATAAGTTTAAGACATAACAGTAGCATGCCAAATTTCAAGCTTCTATCAATTACAGTTTTTGTTTAATAGATGTCTATATTTCGAAAATTTTTTTTCACAATACGATTTAGATGTGAAAAAATTATTTTGATTAGGCACCGTAGCTTGTAATGAAAGTAAAAGAGTTATATTTCAATAAACTTTTTCGAAAACCACGGAATTTTAATTGGAGAGCCCCTGAATGCTCATGTATATAAAGTGCTGAATTAATTTTCCTCTCAAAGACATGATTTAGGTCTAATCAAAATCGAATAAAATCCATTGAAAAGTACTGATTTTTATATAATTTAAAAAAAAAGTCGTATGTCTACGAGCATTAGAAGCCAAGTTACGTTATTTTTTTTTACAGCAAGCTATTGCTCCGTGAATACACAAGATATCATGTTTCAAATCGGAAAATGCAGTTAAAGACTTGTAGTTTATGCATAATTATCAGTTGTTCCTCTCATATGAATTTTCAATTGAGAAAACTGTAATGGAAAAACATGATCGGACAGTTACGCCCGACGGCCCCGTGGGAAACGGAGTGGGAGTACTTAAGCCTAACTCAGTAAATATGATAAAAATAGACTATAGGTACATTAATATTGATAACCATTATTATTCATATATAAAATGTAATATTGTGTAAATTAATTAAATTCAACAATTGCAATAAATAAAAAAGTTGCACGCGAACATGAAAAATTGAAAAATACTAATTTATTATCGTTTAAATAAATTCAAATCTTATATCTGACGACGCTTAAGTTAGTTTTTTGTTACGCTACTCCAAATTAAAAAAAGTAATATTAAAAATAGTATATTGTGCAGCTAGGAAGAGAAAAAGACTATTTCGAGGATTTCTATTAACGAGGGTGCGATTTGAGCACGAGTTGGAGCCGCAGGCGCCTGAGACGGAGACAAGTGCTTAAATCTCACCCGAGGTAGAAATAGCCCGATTTCCCCCCTAGTTGCACAATATGCTATTTCAGTTTCATGCTGTGAGCGCGCAAGCATACTAACACTCCGTTTCCCACAGACCCAAACGCAACTCTCTCTCTCTCTCTCTCTCTCTCTCTCTCTCTCTCTCTCTCTCTCTCTCTCTCTCTCACCATTCCACGTAATAGCTGTTACTGAGACCTGGTTGAGCAACAAGGTAACGTCCATTCCTTCACTGGACGACTACCTACTGTACAGACGAGACAGAAACAGAAACGGAGGAGGTGTGGCCCTCTACATACATAAATCACTGATAGTTAGCGTTATTTCATCATCTGACGGTGAATGATCTGACAAGCCAGGCAAGCCTGAATATCTCTTCTGTGAGGTATCGGCAAAGTGAGTCTCTTCTATCTTCATGGGGGTTGTGCATCGTCAGCGCGAGAAGCTATGGGACTTTCTTAGGACATGTGACTGGTCCCTCACCGCTTTATCACTCGACGAATGCATTTCTACACTTAACGCTAACCTCACTAACGCCATCAATTATCTCGTCCCATTACGGACTGTGACACTTCGTGACCTTGTATCTGAGAGAGATAGACTTTACAGGCGTTTCAGGGACTCCAGGCTCGATTCGGATCTCCGCATATATAGACTAGCTAGAGACAATGCTCACAAACAAGTCGAGGAAGCCAGACTGAATTATTACTATTCACGCCTGTCAACCTTGACTGATGTTACCGAGATTTGGAGAGAGCTGGAGAAACTTGGAATTTTTGCCACCAAGACCCCTTCACCATCTCGCTTTAGCACAGATGAACTCAACAAGCATTTCAGCTCGATCACCAACGATCCGTTAGCTCCTGCTGTTGAGGATTATCTTCTCACCCTGGAAAGTCTTGAACGTTACACAAGTGTGTAAGCGTGCTCACTCGCTAATGTACAGGCTCTACTTTTTCAGAAAGAGTACCAATCTCAGGTTGCGCAAGCATCTTGTGCAAGCGCTCCTATTTCCGATCATCGACTACTGTTCTCTTGTATACTGTGACCTGGCGCAGGAACTCAACTTTAAACTACAGAGGCTCGTGAATAAAGGAATTCGGTACATCTATGGTGTAAGGAGAGATGAGCACATATCCCCGTACAGGCGGGAGCTGCAGTGGCTAACCACTGCCGGACGCAGGAAGTACTTCACAGCTAGTTTCCTACGTAAAATGTTTAACTCGGTCATACTATCATACGTACTGGCCTTTTTTGACTTCCGTATCACACTCCGGCCTGTGAGGGGCGAGGTGACACCTCTGGAAATTCCTGCTTTCGCGACGGAGACGATGAGGAACTCGTTCCATATCAGCGTTTCATACTTATGGAATAACCTGCCATCACACATCAGAAACACTTCATCCACCGTCACTTTCAGAAAACTTGCTAAGGAACACTTTTTTCAACTCGAAAACACATAACTCGTACACACTCCACGCACACGCACACACCTACTTTCTCGCTCGTTCCATCTTCACTATTGCCATACTCTCACACTGTACATACTCTAAACATATCCCAATCTATGGTTATTTCTTTTCTTACTTTGTAATGGTGTAAACTTACAATCGTACAATATAATGTACGCAAAATAAAATGAATTAATCTAATCTAATCTAAAACTCTCGCTATACCAGCCCGTAGCCCCCTCTCTTTTTACACTATACTAGCCCCTGAGCTCTGGCGCGGTGGCTCCCGCCGCTGCTGTACCCAAACCACTTCTCTCTCTCTCTCTCTCTCTCCCTTCTCTACGCCATACTCGCGCGCGTCCTTCAAAACCGCCGTCTACCTGTCGCTCGCGTATACCTGCTGTTTGGCTTTTATTGCCCTAGCGCCGACTCTGATCCTTTCTGCGCTGTAAAGAGAGAGATAGGTCCACGTATATAATTGATATGGTGGCCCTGAAAAGGGCCGATTGTTTTTTAAAATATATATTATTGTAGTTAGCGTTTCAGCTTGCTGTAGCCGTCTTTTTTGGGGCACGAAAAGGTGTTTGTGGAAAAGGATTTTTGATTCTGTGACGAGGAGGATTTTTTGGACAGATTATTATAACCGCTTTTCTCTGGATACAAGAAAGTGTTGGTTGAGAGTGACGACTGATTGTTCTGCTTTCTTGGCTCCTTGCTTCTCATGAGAGGCTGTCTCTCCTCCCGCGTAGAACCTTTTTTTCTGCTCTTTGCTCTGCTCCTGTTTCATGGTCGAGTTGCTGCTTTGCTGGTCGCTTGACGAATGATTCGCATCGAAATGAACACGTGCATATATAACTCTACTACACGGTGCCGCAAAGCTTACACTAAATTTTGGCTTTGGGAATCGTTAATGGGAGTGGGGGTTTTTGCACGCATAAAACGAGTAATTCTGGCACACTACTTATTTACTAAAAAACGCGTACGAGTCGAATAATAAAATGACTCAGCTTACAAGGTAATAAATACAATAAAATTGACACACTAGCGCGCACGCAGATATTTACACAACCGCACACACACACACACTCACACTCTAAATGTCTACGCGATAAATTACAAACAAGCGATACACCTACACTTGCGAGTGGCGCGTTGTTGACGCAGTTGACGTGTGGGCCCTCCTCGCAGTAAACCAGGCACCAAATCTTTCGGCGGAGTAGGCATCCGGTGAAAGTCGTAAGGTACGCTGCGGTTGCGGCGTGCTGTCGGTGGCGTACCTTGAACGTTGTTTTCGTCACCGTCGTTGTCGTTGCCTGCTGATGATGGTGGAGGCGAAGGCGATCTCGGCGAATCTATATCCAGGATGCACGGGCAGGGTTGTCCGTTGCACTTCCAGCAGTGAAAGAGAAGGCACCTCCAGCACTGCTGCCACACGTCGTGCTCCGAACTGTTGGTGATGCACACTCTGCACCTTACGTTGATCGGCACAAACTGTATCGCCAGAGGAGCCTTTCGCTCGGCTTCTTGCTGTTTTTGCTGCAACAGCACTGACATGTCCAGCATTCTCTGCTGGTAGCGCTCGAGCTGGTCGTTCAGCTTCTCCATTGCACGTTCTTTTAGCTTCGATACTTGCGAGAAGCGCATCGCGTTGGGCTGATAATTTTTTCAATTCTGCCATGATGGTGGCCACGTGTGTGCTCTCTGTAGGGACTCAGAGCGGACTGATCGGTGCGAGCCGTGTCATAAACGTAAGCCGTTGGCGAAAATTTCTGCTCGTAGGTAGATGGGGACCGCACCTCTCCACTCTTTGCCTTTTAACGACGTTCGTTGTCTTAAGAATGCGAGACCGTTGGTAACGCTATACTCGGACTGGATTATTTGTATACACTTGAGCTTCAGCGTGGGCTTATCAGAAAAAATCGGAGACGGGTGAGAGCGAAAGACAGGTTCTCAATGTCTCGCAAATCAGCTCCATGAAGTATCATGTGATCATGGACTCGGGCTTTGTTTTTTTATCGCCAACGGATTAGTTTTCAAAACTAAGCAGAGAACAAATCATCGGATCGCCGGTAGACACTTGAGAATAAGTGTAAAATGTTTGTACAGAGATTACAGATGTCTGGTAAGAGAGATTAAAAAGGGTCAGCCATAGAGTCATAAAAAACTGTTCGGTCCGTGTCACCGGATCTAGCGGTGGCAACGGTCCGTTCTCTGAGACGTCCGCTATCTGACTAAGGTTTATGACTGCTACGTGCCTAAAACGGAAACACCGAGTACGGTATCGGATTTATTGCTTTCGATCACTGGTGGCACCCCGGATTTCTCAGCTATGACTGTAATATGCGCTGTTTTAAAACAAATCCCCCTCTTTAACGGCGACAAAACGGATTCTGAAAATATAATATGCATCTCGCACAACGCACGAGGGTACGATGCGCAATTCGTTTTACGGCGGCTTGTCGAACGTAAAATAAATTGCGCGCCAAGCATCATACTGAATGGTCAGAAAATACTGTGCATCCGGTATGGACGCACAAAGTTCATCGATAGTCTCAGCTATTTTCAAATGAAGTTGGCCGCGTTGCTTGCTACATTCGGTTTAGGTGAGACTACGAAAAAAGGCTGTTTTCCGCACCTTTGTAACACCTCTGCTAACGCCGAATACCGTGGCGCTATACCGGATGGCGCTATACGCATGGCTGCCCTGAATGTTTCAAAAACAATCGCAACAAGCCGAATGCCTGGGGTCGTACTTTCGACGCGTTGCTCGAGAGTACACGCGCTAAAATCGCGAAGATCCAACAGCTCGGCTACGAGACACGCGAAACTTGGGAGTGCGAGTTTGACAGAATCAAGCGTGAAAACCCCGAAATCTTCAAGTACGTGTCGGAGCATCCGCTCATCAGCAAAATAACGCTTAATCCTCGTGACGCGTTCTTCGGCGGACGGACCGAAAATTTCGTCGCAGTTTACGATGCTAAGCCAGGCGAGTGTATTCTGTATAAAGATATATGCTCGCTATATCCTTACATTTGTAAATGAGGCAGATTTCCGCTCGGTCATCCAAAGGTTTACGTCGGCGAGGAATCTGATAAGCTGACGGGTGGCAATCTCAACAATTTTTCGGCCATAGATGGGCTGGTAAAATGTAAGGTTTTACCGCCGAGAAAATTGTATCAGCCTCCTTTGCCGATAAAAATGCATGGCAAGCTTTTCTTTGCACTGTGTCGATTCTTTGCACTGAGCGATTGTTGCCACTCGGATGCGAGTCAACGAGAGTTCAGCGGAACCTGGGTGCGCGCAATCTCGTGCGTGTAAATCGAAAAGGCAAATTATTTAGCGCGGCTGACACGCGGGAGAAAGAAGGTATACGAGTGCCTTAGTAATCAAGACGCCTATACTCTTCACAGACCCGTTAAGCGTAAATTTCCGCGATTAAGTTACAACGTGAGCAACGTCGACGACGTATGGGAGTGCGATTTGCTTCAATTAACCACGTTCAAAGAGCACAACGACGGATACTGTTACCTACTCGTAGTGGTGGATGTATTGAGTAAACACGCGTGGCTGGAGCCTCTACGCGATAAAACTGAAGCCAACGTTACCGCAGACTTCGGACGAATACTCGAACGCAGCGACGGACACGTCCCAATACTCCTACAATCCAACAAGGGTAAAGAGTTTGTAGGCTCAACGTTTCAGGAATTTTTGAAAAAACGCGACATCAAATTCCGTACAGCTCGAAACCCTGATATCAAAGCGGCTGTGGTGGAAAGACTAAACCGTACTATACGCGAACGAATGTTGCGATACTTTTCTCACAATAACACGCAACGTTACATCAACGTGGTGCAGAAAATCATCGAGGCTTACAATCATACGCAACACAGTGGTACAAAGATGCGCCCCTGTGACGTGAGCATCTACAACGCTGCGAAAGCGCGCAAAAATTTAGCGAAAAGAGCTCGTCTACAATCGACTTACAAGAATCGCGTAAAGATGGCGTCAGGTGTAATCAATAAATACAAGCCCGGATCTTACGTACGCATTAGTCGCACGAAAAATACTTTCGAGAAGGGATACGAAAAAAACTTTAGCGAGGAAGTTTTCAAGATTAAGCGCTTATCCAACAGACAGCAATTACCAACGTTTATCCTGGAAGATTTGAACGGCGAAGAGATTGACGGCTTTTTCTATCTCGAGGAGCTCGCTCACGTTGGCACAAAACGCATGTCGGACGCTGCTGAGCAATTCAAAAAAGAACGCGTAATTCGTACGAAGGGTCGTGGATCAAAAAAGCAGCTACTCGTCAAGTGGGCTGACAATCCGGACAAATTTAACTCGTGGATCAAAGCCTCTAAAGTACAAAAAATTTAAAAATGGACCAGAACGATTTTTACCTAGTTCTGCCTAGCAAGAGCAGTATGATGTAGTACAGCGAAAACGCCACCAGCTGCTTTACAACGCAGCTCTCGCGCGAGCTCAGACTCAGCGGGAATTGGTCCGTTGCAGTCGTCAAAATTCATGTACCGAGCACTGTCACGCACATTCAAGAATCGGACGCTTTTTACACGTTTAAACAGTCGAAAAGCGCAAAGCAGGAAACGCATTTTTTCCGCACGGTATTTACGACAAGATCGAGCAACTAGCCAACGAAATAAATAAATCAGCCGCCTTTCACGATCATCTGTGTCTCGAAGTTGCATAATTTTAAAAGAGCTACTACATGCTACAGCACAAATGTGCCTGCGTTGATCAGCATCAGACATCGTTTAACGAAAAAATTTGCCGCATTTTCGGTTTCGAAGATTCCGAGACTCGGCGAAAAAACGGCATCTTTGTCACATCGTCAATGGGCAGTGTAGTCGCACTAGGAAATAGACCAGCATCGCTTTCCCGAGCTATTCCCGATCAGCTCTACGTGTACACGGATGTCTGCGAGCCACACACTGTAGGCGACACTCAAGCTGTTCTACTGCGTATAGTTTCCGTGGATAGTGCAAAGTACAAATTCGGCAGTAATATCGTGAGACATTTTGCACCTACTCATTAGATTCCACTTTTACATCACAGTTTTGGCTCGATTGTCATAGATATAAGGGATCAGCACGGAGTGCGAATACCATTCGAATATGGAACGCTGACGGTTACGCTTCACTTTAAACTGAAATAAAGAAAGAGAGAGAGAGGGAGTGCAATGCTATGTTACGATGAGTTACTACATACGCTACTACGACGAGCAAGTAGAAGGTGGAGGAGTGAGACATGTCTATTCCGGTTCAACGTATAAGCGCGGACGAGGTGTAGGTGCGTGGCTCGGAGGTTTATTTCGCAAAATTCTTCCGTACCAGAACTGTGGGCAAAGAGGCTGTGCGCACAGGCATCAACGTGTTGGACGACGTTGCAAACAACGGCTCGAATTTCAAGGAGGCGTCCAAACATCGTACTAAAGAGTCTGGAAAAAAATTGAAGAGAAAAGCCTGTGAAAAAATAGCAGAAATGATGAAAGACTCTGGTTATAAATCACGCGAAATGCATCGAAGGCGTCAGTTGAGAAAGACACGTAAATCGAGTACAATCGGCTCTAGCAAAAAACGCAAACATCATACGGCAGGACGGAACAAGAGAGTCGCGAGAAAAACGAAGAAGAGGCCTAAAAAGGGGAGTACTCAGCAGCAGCAGCAGCAGCAGAGTTTGAGAAGTGTTACGGATATTTTTGGTCCTTGACGTATTTAGTTTGGGGTAAAAATGGCATTTTTACATTCTCACTCGACGGAATGCATGTCCAGCGAGCTGGATCTTTTCACGCTTCCAGCCACCCAAACGTCCATTGAAAGCAGCAGCTTTCTGCATTATAAGCCTGTGTCGTCTCTTAGCGACGATGTCGACGCACCATTCGAATTTGTCGTGCTGGCAGGTGGCGAGTGTTACTTTGATCTGGCTCACACTATGCTTCATCAGAAAATTGTTTCGCCGTCTAATAACGCCTATCCTTACAGTGCGTACATCGAGACGCTTTTCAACTACGCTCCAGCTGCTAAAGAGTCACATTTTACAGCGAGTCTGTGGTACGATGACACGAGCGGCGGTTTCGATTCGCCAGCTAATGCGGTGAGCACTGCCACAGCACCTATGATCGTGAACAAAGGTCTGGAAAATCGAAAATATTTTACACTTTGGTCTGATGGACGCGACAGCCGATGGAAAATTCAAACGTAGCATCAAAAAAGCTACACTAATAGTTTGCAAAGTAAAAATCAGTCCTGGAGTTTTACTGGCTCATGCGCAAGCGTTATCGAAAACCACGGCTAAATATCCCATAACGAGAGTCGAAGTTAAGTTGTTTACTCTTCACTCGGGAATATTGGGCGATTCGATCGACAACGTTATACACGGTCAGCTGCCGAAGAGAATAATCTTGAGCTATGTGGAAAACAAAGCATTCAATAGAAACCGCAATTAAAGTTAAACCCTTTTAATTTTTAACACTTTTATATAAATTATATTTCTCTCTACGTCAACGGCGTACAAATTCCAAGCAAACCTTTGCAGCCACGTTTTATGGGTCTCCACAAACTCTACATTGACACTTTTCAAACACTTTACACGGGCACAGGCGTGCATTTTCTCAACGAAGGTTTTGGCATCAATCGCTACATCTATAACAAAGGCAATTTTTTGACGGCCTTTGATCTCACTCCTGATTTATCGGCACACTGTGCCACACATTGGAATCTCGTGCGTTCGGGTAGCATACGCATGAAGTGAGATTTGAGACGGCTCTTCTAACTGCTATCAACTGTATCGTTTACGCAGAGTACGACAACGTTCTGGAAATCGACTCTAGCTGCCAAATCGTAACGGATTTTAGCGCTTGATGCGCGATCGCAGCGCCTCAAAAAAAATTTGTTGATTTGCGCTTCATAAGGCGATCGCGCTGACAACCTGCAGTTAGTCTCTCTCTCGAAACAGCCAGCACCTAATGTACTCGAGCAACAACAGCATCATCATGACGGACTACGTCATCGATATTCAAGGCTTTCGGGATATAAATAAAAAATTGATTCCCAATGTAGTCGGAGTTTTATCTCTCCAGAGCCGTATAGTTGGTCATTGGATCATTCGCGCGCCGTGCAGTTTTACCGAATTACCCGCGGATATGCATCAGACGAATAATTACTGCACTCTCGATGTACACAGTCTGGAGTGGCACGACAAAGATATCTTTATCGAGAATCTGCGTCGTAATTTGTTCAACTTGGTGAAAGACGTGCGCCGTATATACGTTCGTGGAGAGGCGAAAGCCAAGTTTTTGGAAAATGCAGTGGCTCGAAGGATCATCACTTTAGAAGATTTCAGCGCACTTTCGTTTGACGAACTAGCACAGCAATTTCCGAATGTCTTGCTGTGCACCAGTCACGGTCCAAAAATGTCTGCGCACTGCGTCGAGCCTATCAAATCAGAAGGTGGATACATTCAATTGTTGCCCGTCCTCATCGAAGCGACCCGTACAACATAAATAGCCAAGTTATCTACCAAGCTATATTAGATTACAATCGGCTGCAGATGGAGAGATATCACTATCCCGAAAGATTTCGTGCTAGCGACGTTGTGGACGGAATTAAAAAAGAAGCTGACGAGAAAAAAGACGGTGCGGTAGAAGAAGAGTACGTAGATGCACCATCAACATGAATACGCGTCAAATAATCTCAGCTATTAGAGGATTAAAAGCCGATTCAGTAGGAGTTTACGCTGCTAATCACGTTCCGAAATTGCTATCCACACCGACAGCTATTGTAACGAATCTCGACACGTCCGATCAGCCAGGATCACACTGGGTTGCCATCTTTATAGATACAAATGGATATGGAATTTACTTTGACAGCTACGGAGTTGCACCCGTATCAAAGCATCATCTTGATCGACTCGGAAAAAACTGCACGCGATTCGATTGGAATAAAAAACAAGTGCAGAGCGTCGACTCTAAAGTAT
>JAZHPH010000231.1:100354-112065 GCA_037356405.1 Nasonia oneida | reverse complement strand
ATTCGTGCGGCTTATACGAATATTTCGAACGTAATTCACTCGAGAGGTCGGTGAATAATAATCGGAGATTTTTGCTGCCGAGCCGAGAGCAAATACCTACCGATATTATCACACGACTTAGTATTAACCGACTCGGAGCAGCGAAACTTGAAGCTGACACTAGTATCGCATGCTCTCCGAGTTGAATAATTTTCTATTTGTTGTCGGGAGAATTTTAAAGCACTCTCGTTAGGATTGAGAGTTGCACAATTATTTTTCCGTGACATCTCGGGTGAAAATAGAGCATAAAGGCGAAATTGTAAATTGTTTATTTTTTTTTTTTTTACAACGAATAAACAATAAAAGGCAGCAAAGCGGCAACAGAAGCACGTGTAGCCGCATAGTGCAGTCCACGCACGCTATAGTGGAGCGAAGCGCGCAGCGGCGCAAGTGTGTTAGTGTGAGTGCGAGCGCTTGCGGCGCTATATAAGGTCAATTCTACGAGAACGCGGCGGGCGCGAGATATATAGTCACTTCCACGAGAAGACGCGGAATAATAGACGCCCGGTTTTCAGCAAAGAAGACCTCAAGAACTTTCAAGAAAACAACACACTCGACTCGTAGTTCGAGTTATACGCGCAATTCCGCGAAAAATTTTTTCGTTATTTTTTTGATTTTTTTTCCGGGTGTGTGAGTGCGTATACGCCTGTAGCACAAATCGTGCGTTGCAAGTGAGAGCACGGCGGTGCTACGAGTGCGCGACCCAGAAGCAGTTCGTGCTTATCTGGCGTGAATACAAATTTTTTTTACGGATTTCGCTCCGATTATACGAATTAGATTTTTCATTTTACTCGATTTCGCATAATAATCTACGTCACATCGACGCGCTTAGGTGTGCAAGTGTGTGAGTAGACAGGTTGTATTTCTGTGGCTTACGTTGTAGCAACAAAAATACAATCTAGGGGCTATCAGGAGTGAGTGCGTAGAGTAGAGAAAGCTGCCACGTCGTTGTTGCGTAACCGCGTAAACGTCATTAGACGCAGTAGATACACAATGGCAAACAAGATTGACAAAGTCGTCGAAGATTGGTGCATGGGCATCGACGAAGAAGAGATGGAGGAAGCTCTCGAGAGTATGCAGCTGAGGATAGACGGCAAGCGAATACAACGTGCCGCCAGGCTGCATAAATGGCTCCTTGGAGAATACTCCGAGTCCGATTTTAGGGAGAGCCTTGACGCCTCGACAGTAATGGCGCGAGTGAAGAGGGAGGAACTGCGCAAATCATTCATTGACGCGACGGCGGAGCAAGTGTCGACGCGTTCAATTTACACAGGCGACTATGACGCCGATCAGCCGCACCCTCTGAAGCTGTTACAAAGGGAGATCGAAGCCAATGAAATCGTGGTTACGCCGGCAATCGAAATACACTACGGCCAACCAGCGAATTTGTCTTAAGAGAAGGAAAAATTCGCAAGGTAACGGTCCCCACACCACACGCAGACGTTGACACAACAGCGGCGAACGGCGGATTAGGGACCAGGCCGCGTCGAAACGCTGCAACGAAGAGGAACCAACCGCAGAACGGCGGATATGGTGAAGGCGAACGTAGCAGCGCGCAATACGCCCAACGCCATGGGGACTCAGCGCAAAATTCGATGGCTCAGAACGACCTACTGAGTCAGTCGATAGCCGAAAATACCGCAGCGGTGAGGGCGCTGATGTGCAAGATGGAGGCCATGATGTCACAATGGCCGACCAACATAGCGTCCAGTACAAGGATGGAGCCACCAGTAAGCGAGAGTAACCCACAGAACTCACGCAGAGCCGGTCATGTGAATTTTCAAGATACCTATTGTATCAACCACATCAACCACAGCAGCTTCCGCGAAGATGCAGGGGCGATAACCGGGATAGCTTCCAACCCTTGGAGCACGGCGAATCCTCTCGGTTTACAACCCCCAGTAGTTGCTAGGGGGGGGGGGGGGGGAGGAGTGTGAACGCGCCTAACGTGTACACGACAGCGCTGATGAATGGTAACAACTACGATGGGTCGCAAAGACATAATAGTAGACCCATCGGTCCCGCGGTGAGCAAATGGGGGATTCAGTTCACCGGGGACGCGTCAATGAGCGTCGAGAACTTCCTGCAACGCATGGAAGGACGCAGAAGGCTGGACAACCTGACCGACGCGCAAATGTTGGCTTCACTACAAGAGGTGCTGAAAGACAACGCGTACGAGGGGCTACAGAACCGCCTCATCGAACAGGGAGAATGGTCCAGCTGGGACGATTTCTGCGAATGCATCAAGAGATGGTTCGGCGAGACACAAGGTTACCAACAGAAACTACTGAGTGAAGTAATTTCGAGAACGCAGGGGCCTGGCGAACGCGTGCGGGCTTACGTAAATAACCTGCAAGGCATAATGCGGAGGATGGATCCCTGACCAGACGCTAGCCAGCAACTGGATCGGATCTACCATAATATGCTGCCCGCGATCAAACGAGGACTCCAGAGGAAGGACTTCTCAACCGTGGAGCAACTCCTTGAGGCAGCAGTCGAAGTTGAGGCTGCTCTAGCTTCCGAAGCCTCATATCGAGCTCTTCCGAAGCCTGGAGTAGCGATCGTCCCCGAGTGCGCCTTTAAGGCCGAGACGCCAAAAACTGGCGCGAAATCGCCGGTTGCGGCCGTAGAGCTGGCAGCACAGACTGACGTACTGCCCTTACTAGTTAACGCCTTAGATAAGCTGTTAGATTCGAAGCTTGCGGCGAACGCTGGAGGAGGCAGTAAGAAGTCAGCCCCTCAGCGCGGACGCTCCAGAAGAGACAGAGATAAGTCTCTCAGTCTGAAGCGCCAACGCCAAAAGTCTGGCGAGAGTTCCGGGCAATCAGAGCAGCAGGGGCAGAGAAAGCCGTTACAGTGCTATAGATGCCGCGTAAATGGACATCTTGCCCGAGAATGCCCCTTGAGTAAGGGAAACGCCAAAAGGGAGGAGTAGGCGAGGTTACTACTCCTCTTGAACAACCGCGCGAGACATCCAGAGAAGAGGATAGGCACGTGACGGAGGGCGTAGCCGATACCTCGCGCGAAACCTCAGGCGATTTTGATCGCATGGTCGAACTGTTGTCCCGTGAATCTCACCAACCGACGATACCGCCAAATGAAGGCAGGATTGCATGTGGGATTTATCCCATCTGCGCGAGCAAGCGTCGCAGAGGGCGCAGGACGCGCACGATCACCAGAAGCGCTACTATGACGCCAAGCGTAAACCGGCGTCATACAAGGTGGGAGACTTGGTAATGAAGCGAAATCACGTGTCAACTTCAGGAGCGGAGCAACGCTCCGCGAAGCTAGCGCCACCATACATTGGGCCGTATAAAATCGTGGAAATACGCGGCACCAATACATAACGGGCTTGTCGATGAGGTGGGCGAGCAAGTGGATCTGGCGCCAGCCGCGCAACTGAAACCGTTCTACACGTCAGCGACGGACAAGGAGTCGCAGAAGAGCGAAGAAGATGGCGACGCTCGACCGCCGAGGGATGCGAGCGTAGACGCGGGTACTGGCGAAGTACCAGCGCAAAGCGAGCGAGGCTCTGTCCGCGAACAGAGCGACGTTGCGTCCGAAGCGAGCGAAGCCGCCGACCGTCCGAAGCGAACCAAAAAACCGCGTGCGATCGTATCAAACCCTGCGGCCAAGAAGAGAAGCCGGCCAGGCAAGAAGGTGTATACGGCTAGGCGTGCTAGACCTACGCTTGAAACCACTAATGCTGGGGTCGACACCGAGAAGAAGAGACCTGGTTGTCCGAAGAGTTCGCGCAACCGCGGGCATGCCACGACGACTACTAACCCGTCGACATCACCGCGAAAAACGCGTGCGCAAAGAGCTGCGGACCTAAGCTAGACGATTTATATGCTTAGGTATGAGTCCCGAGGCAGCCCTAGCCGAAGCCAGAGCCCGCGCCCGACAATTCCAGGCGCCAGGGTGGACCAGCGCGCCGGACGTGGAACGGCGTCCACGCGCAAAAAGCACGGTGCGCGCTACGACACCAGGGGCGGCAGACAGGACCTCTCAGAAGTCCTGTTATGTCTGCGGACACCCCAACGTGTCGCGGAGCAATAAGTGCCCAAACGTTAGGCTGCACAAGGCCAAATAAAGCCTAACGCGTAGACGCAAAATAACGTGTTTTTCTTTTATCACCCCAACATTCCCCAGATCCTTGGCCGATACACGACAACACGTTTCGTCGCGGACGTATTGAGGTAGAATCGACATCTGGTTGATAGATCGATTCTAGGGGGGGGGGGGGGGTTGTAACGTGTTGAGCACCGAGGCTAACACGAAGTGGTATGAGTACCGCTGTGCCGCGACGAGAGTACGTAGAGTCGCGCGCGTGATAGAAAAACACGTGCGAAATTCGAAGGCGCGAGAGGGACGGAACGAGCGAGCGCGCGGGCTAGTCCAGCGAGAAGGACAGATAGCTTTCGGCTCCCAAATCGTAAACACGCTTCTTCGCTCGTATCGCTAAAGTGCGTTCATCGGGGTTTTCGCGGTACGTGCGGCGTAGAGAAAGGAGTGTGTGTGAGTGCGTTAGGCCGATGCAGGTCCTACCGAGCGGTCCAACGCTAGACCACGACGATTGGCGACGGCGTCATCGAGAGGACCAGCAGAAGGTTAGTGTGGATGCGCGCAGTGCTTGAGAGAGAGAGAGATTGTGCGCGAGGATACCACCTGCGTGGTGCAAGACGCGCGGCCTTCGCGGCGAAACACGCGTCGAGCGCAGATACTCCGGCTTCGCGACGAGTCGCAAAGTTGTTACGACTCGGGCATTATTATTATTTTGTATCTCGACGTATTGTAAATTCACGTTTATCTCGCGAACTTAAATATAACCTTAGTCTTTTTATTTTACGACTTTTTGTTATTATTTAACGACCGCCACCATGCTAATTCCTTCCCGCGATTACCGCCGCCTACGCGGGCGTTAAACAAGCAACTTCAACGCACCTGAGTAGCCGAGCACGCACCAGAAGGTGCGATATCCACGAGAAGAAGCAGCGGGATAAACTGCATTGCAACGCGGGTTAATCGCTGGCGTTGAGGTGCTATCCGCCGCAACGTGGGATAGCAATCTCATTCAACGTCGTTTAGGCGAATAAAAGTCACACCCCGTTACAATATATACACTCACATTCATACGTATAACTGACTTACTTTTGTAGATCATCCTTGCACGTCAGATGTTGATTGGTCGATCATTGCCACGTTTTATTGGATCTCGCAATTCCTTTAATCGTCACCGATGCTTTAAAAAGCCAGGAAACGATCCTCGGAGCGTCTTTTGCATGAGTAACCTGTTGCCGTGTAGCTGTACCTGGAGAGCGAGTACGAGTGCTATATCTCTGTACGCATCGTCTATTCAGTGCGCAGAAAACACTCAAACTCTGTGTGCAAGATGAAGTAAAACTCCTTGATTTCCGGATTAAGAGTTTGCATCGTGCAATAGGCGGAGGGCTTGTCGATAGCAGACTGGCGCTAATAGGAAACTATAGAGCAACTAAGATTAACCATACATTAATTTGCCACGAACACATCGTGTAGCCTCAACAATTAATCTACATCTGTCGTGCAACGAAGGAGTTCGTTAACATCCACCGTACGTCAAATATGATTGTAAAGTAAGTTAATTATAATCTTACAAGGTAAAATGTTGGCAATTATAAGTTTGGTCTCTACCCTGGCAGAAAATAACCCAACAGTTGTTTATGGTTGTCCAACGAACCTGCTAAAACCGTCACTTTGGCGAATAGTTTACTGTTGGTAAGCATTTCTACCGGGGTATAAATATACGCTGATGAATGTAGGGAAATCAGTTTTATATGTGTCGAGCATCAAGCATTAAAGTTCAGCAGGTGAGATAAGATCAGCTGACTAGTGGTTATTAAAAGAAAGGTTACAATTTTCAAAAATATTATATCAATGCACACTTGCCGTCCCGTCGTCTTATAGTGAAGTGCGTCGGTGTCCGGCATCCATCGGGATCGTGCTGCGCAGGGGCAGCGCCGATGTCCGCGTCAGGAGCGTCGGAGAGGAGCCGTAGAGGGGCGTCGTGGCGTAGGAAGATGAACTGGCTGCGTAGCCTCATACGTAGACTCGTGGCGGTATGAGCGTTAGCTGGATTCGATGATGGCTGCTGCATTCGAGGCTTTGCTACCTCTACACGGATGACAGCTGATACGGCTTCGGAGATGGTTTCAGGAGCGTTGTTGCTAAAACAGCGGGGCGCGCTGAGCGATGCTCGCGCGCGGTACCGAACTCCTACTGGATAGCCCTTGCTGTTGACTCGCCTGCAAAGACGCCGCTCGGGGGCGTATGGCGAAGCGTGGTTCGGGAGCAAAGCCGATGATGAGGTGTCGGGGCGCTGCGTCACGGCGACCTTGAGCGTGTGACAGCGGTCGGTGGCTGGCGGTGTGAGGGTGACAGCCGAGGCCACGTGGCCGATTTCCGGACATCGATTCGAGGTGATGTTTTGACGGCTGGTGCACCCTGTTGCTGGTGTTGACGGTGGACTGTTCGCCGGGGTGGATCTGTCATTTCTGGATCGGTCGAGAACTCCTGGCGAGCATGACTGCAGGTGTGTGCGCGACGTTTTGGGCGCGATGTTATGCCAGATGTTGGAAGTTGCGAGGAGCTGGGCGCGGCGCGTCGGAAGTCTGCTTGCTGAAGATGGCCGCTCTCGCATGAAAAGCGACGAGGCGGAAATACGTGGCGTGAGAGACGCGAAGCGTGGCTCAAAATGGCCGATCGCTGGCAGCGTAGCGAGGAAAAGCGCGAGGCGCGGCTGAAAGTGGCCGACTGCTCTTGGTTTGATGAAGAGGAACACGAGCACCGGGTTGACGTGGTCAGCGTGTCGTGTAGCGGTGAGAAACGCAGAGCACGGCTCGAGGGTAGCCGGCTGCTTGCGGAGAGTTGGCGAGGGACGCAGCGTCCGGCTGATGATTTCGGTTGCGTACCGCGTAAAGGCGAGGTGCGCGGAGCGGGGCTCAAAATGGCAGACTGCTCGTAACGTGGCAGCGTTGAGCTGCAGGTCGCGCGAGGACGCGATGATAAGAGCAACTCGGTCCTCGCGGGTAGAGCTGATCTGGGCAACATGATGTGTTGCGCCGCGGCTGGTAGAGCTGGTGATGGGCTGCGTGACGCTTGAGCCGGTGTTGGAGCGCGAGACGTCATGCGCTGGGGCTGGCAGCCGGTGCGGGACCGACGATGTTGCTGATAGGTGAGCTGTCGATGTCGGCTGGCATGACGTATCTGCTTGCTGTCGCCGCTGCTGTCCTCGCGGTTTGTTGATTTCTGTGGCTGTAGGCGAGCCGTGTGGATGAGCTCGCCAGCTGTAGAGGGGCCAGAGAATGATGTCCTCTGCGGGTGTGGCACGGCCGACTGCGCGAGGCCAGAGCGTCTTTGCGCGGTTGTAAAGGACCGGCGCGAGACGTAGGTATCGCTGTGACGGACCGACAAGGTGAAATGCTCTGAATTGAGCTTTAGCTGCTGTGCGCTCGTCGATGCTGCTGACGATAGTGATGATGCGGGACGCTTTGGCGTAATATTGCCGTAGTGCGTCGTGGGTGCTGGAAGCGAGGTCCCGGCGACGTTGCTGTATATGGGCTGCGCGCGGGACGTTCGGCTGGAGAGGGAGAGAAAAGCGGATCCTCGTTGCACCGAATGGGCTTCGAGGAGCTCCGGAAGACGAATTGATGCTTTGCTGGGTGAGGGGCTGCTGCTCGAGGCCGGGCTGTAGAGAGGCTCTCCGACACTCGAGGTCGTTGCTGGGTATTGCTGATCGTTGCTGGATGTTGCTGCTCGTTCCTGGACGTTGCTAGTGCTGGCCAGGCACCGCGACACGTTCCAAATCGTCCTGAACGGGGGATTTTACCTCTCACCTACCGTTGCTGCTGATGAGCTGGGTCTCGACGCCGGGCTGTAAAGAGGCTGCCGACCGTCGAGAATGCTCCGTTGGGAGATGACGAGTTGCTGTCGTTGCTGGTTAAAAACTCGAGGCCGGGCTGTAGATGGGCTACCGACGCTCGAGGTTGTTGCTGCCGTTGCTGGACGAGGGACGCCGTTAGTAGAAGATGGCTGAGTCCAGCGAGCGCGTCGGTACAATGGCTGGACGCGTTACGTTGAGTGTTCTTGATACGGGGTCACCACTGTTTCGCGCCTTAAACTTGCAAGGAATGGAGAAGGTAAACGGCAGAAGTCTGGATTATTAAAATAATAGAAACTGAACTACTTTATTGACAACTCTGAGTAACTCTCGCTATACTATACAATTATTCTCTCTTTCTCAACCTCTCTGCTAGCGATGTTCTCAGATCAAACGCCGAGCGAGTTCTCTGCTTGCCGGAGCAAGCGCGACTCTCACCTCGCCACCCATCGTGGCGGCTCGGCGGTGGCGCCTCGGGAAGCCTGCGGCCGGGTTATACACTTGCGTTGGAGGGGATCGGGCCTCGGTAGTGGTTGGCGTAAGCCTCCACATATATACACCTTAATAATAACAATTAGAATGTTTCGTCAATAAACTATAAGACGACGAGACGGCAAGTGTGCATTCAAACAATATTTTTGAAAATTGTAACCTTTTTTTTAATAACGTTTTTCTAAAATAATTTTCGGTCTTGAGCGCCAAGTGTCAATTGATGGTCGTCGGAGCAGCTCCGGCAGTCGTCGTTGCGGCGCTTGCCAATTTTGGCGAACCCTGCTGCACTAATATGTGAAGGTTGACCTAAACCGCTGTAACGGAAGAAGAAGGAAGACCTTGTCGTTCATTGTCGACTTATTCCGAAGAAATAAGGGTATGAGGTCTTAGAGAGAGCATATAGTTGCCGTTGGGGAGGCTGAAGTACGAGTCGAACAACCATAGATGTGGAGGTCGGCATTGCAGGGGACGGGGTCGTCTTTTTCCGTAGATCGCGGTGTCGAACTCGCTCTTCTCTGTTGTAACAGTCCTGCATGTCCTGAAGCGATTGGCCGGTGCCCAGTTTCCAGTCCACCGATATGAACCACTCTGGATTCACACGTCGTGTTTGTGATGATCCACGCCAGTGCTTGCGTCGAGTCTTGGCAGGTGTTCAGTGCCTAAGTATTAGACACATTAATTTTGTCGAGAAGTACACTAGCTGTAGCGCGAAGGTTATTTGATAACGCAAGTTTGTGTGCACCACGCAGCTCCGAAACACCACTGTTTTAGGCTATGTTTATGTTTACACAAGGCCAGACGTACTCTGCTGTTGCGTGTGCCTCTGTTCCTCTCAAACAAACACAGATGCACGTTTGTAAACGATGCAAGAGAAAACTAGATAAAGATAACTATACAGCTTCTAGCTTAAACTGTGTATTTTTGGTCAAAAAAAAAAAATATATATATATATATACACACGATTTATCATATTTAAGTGAATTCTCTTGAAAACTGAAAAAGCTTAGACAACTTTTCTCAATAGATTTAAGTTCAGTAGACAAAAATTTGTAAGTCGCATAGTTTTTTTTTCAAAAAATATTATAAATATTGAAAGAGGCAAAGATTTTATCGCTAAAATCGCAAAATGGGCCTTTTTTCCTTTAATTTTGAGGCCCACGAAAACTATTGTGGGGTTCCCAATATTTTTCTCTTATTCCACATAACTCAAACCATACTTTAACCAAATTTCATCCAATTCCGTTTACTCAATCGTGAGATATTAGGTTTTAATACAAACAAATTTTTTTTACACCGTCCGCCGGAGATTCCACTTGACGGTCCTTAGCTTGTACTTATCTCTGTGGTATGGATCTCAAATCAAAGGGCTCTTCGGCGTATGCCAAGGGACGTATTTAGCACGCTCCCAAGATGTTGGACGGATGTAGCACACTCCAGACACTAACACTAGCAAACACCGTCGCTTCACCTTAGAATAAGTCGCTACCGCAAGGGATATGTCAGTACGCAAATAGGCACTGCGTGGATTAGCTCCAGAGTCTTTAAAGCCTTGACTGATGCAAGCAGTTATGAAATTCAGATGAAGAAGATCGTGGTAGTCCAATCAGAATTTGCCACACCAAGGATTGACGCGTACGCTTTGCAGACGTGGTTCGCGCGCGAGGAGTGCTGACACAAAGGTCAGAGCACTCGCTCCGATTTTCGGCGCTCAGTTGCATGTCGCAATCAGATGCACCTGCGGTCCATATGCACTCTCTACGTGCTCACACAGTTGCCGGTTCACAGGATCTACAAATATTGTAACGGTCCGGACTTGTGTACACTGCGAGCGACGCACGCAGAAAAAAAATATTGGGTACATCAAAAAGTGATCAGCGCCGAAACAATCAGCGAGCAGCAGCAGTAGCGGCGGACTGGAGGGGGAAGCGACAGGCTTAGCGCAGTAGCACCTCAAGAAATAAAAGGCGCCTCATTCACTTTTCGTGAAACGAAACATTCTAGAGATACTACGTCTCTGGAGAAAGTTCCAGTTAAGACGAGTATCTCAAACGTAATACAACTGTTTGAGTAAAAATTCTTAAATGAATGCAAACATAAATCTCTTCTCAGGTATAATAGCCTTGGCTACAATGTTAGTCAAGGACGAAATACTTAGACATCGCTGCTCATATCTACTTTCTTATAGTACATAATAATCTTAGAGGCAATAAGTCCTTTAACAACCACTTGTATTATACAATTTTTGTCACACTAGAATACTTCAAGGACACTATGTCTTTGAAGCAAATTATAGATAAGGAGAGTATCTTAAACAGTAATACATCCTCTCTTAAAAAATTGATGGCCTTTGTTGTGAAGCATTTAATACGCGATTCTGATTGGTTGCTGGTTGGTTGCCTAGGCAACGTGATCAGAACCGCGCTTTAAATTCATAACCCTCAAAACAGTCATAACTCATAACCCTGGTAGAAATGTTTGAGGTGTTTAAAATGAAATGTGGAAAACTTGATAACAGATAAAATATATGTAATATAACTAGCAAGAAATTTTAGTAAAAATTAATCATTACGAAGAGTGTGTAGTATTACAACATGTGTATTGAAAAGTGGCACCCTAACCCTATTTGAAGTAGTAATAAAGTGTGTGAATATTATTCAGTTTTTTTTTTTTGAAATGTCAGTGAGAAGTTCAATTAAAAGAATAAAGAGTTTGAAGATTTACTGTGTCTCAGTGCCCAAACTCGTCCTCGGTGAGGTTTGAGAGGTGAATTTAAAGAAAAGTTCAGTATCCGAGTCAGTAAGTTTAAGTCTATCATTATACAATGCTCTTTGAATTATAAAAAGACTACTAGACAACTAAAATATGACACTGCCACTTCCTATGTTACCTAGAAATATGTAACCTAGATGATTCTGATTTAACTGTTTTCGTTCATATTTTCACATCCAGGATCATGCGAATTTTTTAATTGAGCAGGTAAAATTTTACTTATAGCCAGTTACGCAAAAACTATTATCTCTAGCACATTGTATTTCTGGTTTCTAGTGTATTTTTACATGAGTAAGTGATAAGTATTTTAGCTTTTTTGTCAAGGCATTAATTAGAATTTTGACTTTTAATAGTTGTGAGAGATTTTGAGACCGATACCTGTTTTTCCATTTTTGCATTTATTCTCATTCAAAAACTAACAGGTCTAGAGAGCTCATATTTTGCATATAGATTTATTTTGTGATTGTGGAAAGATATTTAAAGTTGAATCAAT
>JAZHPH010000231.1:83008-100059 GCA_037356405.1 Nasonia oneida | reverse complement strand
TATATATATATATATATATATATATATATATATGTGTGTGTGTGTGTGTGTGCGTATGTGTGTAAAAAATCGCTAAGTTATCTTTCGTCTCGAATTTTACCCGCATAACTCCTGATACACGAAAATATATGTATATGAAGTTGTATAAGTTCAAGTTCAGGAATAACCCAATATCTTTCCGTGAGCTATTGGGTTACGTGGTAAGGGTAAAGTAGGGTTAAGGTAAAATGCTTCTGTTGCAGTTGGTTCTAGTGCTGAGTTGCTTATTTGGCAGACTCGCATGCTTAAAAAAATTACCCTATTAACCCCATTACCGCCATTGGCTTGTGTTGCAGTTGATTTTAGTACCGAGTTTCTTAATTTAAGTAAAGATGCCAGGTGAGTCAAACAGAAAAATCAGTTATTCTCATTTGGGGTTTTCAGTTGACTTACCTATCATCTTAACAAGTATTATTTAGTTAGGGAAATTTTAAAATAACGCTAACTGATTTCAGTGTTAATGTAGGAGCTTATACGTAAAACAACATATTTCTGGCGAAATGTCCCTACTGGCTAAATGTCCTATTGGCAAATTGTCCTACTGGCGAAATGCCTATTGGCGAAATGTCCCTACTGGCGAAATGTCTCTCCTGGTGAAATGTCCTTCTTTACGTATATTCCGAATACGTGACTCATACATCCTTTCCTATATACCAACTCTCTAGAAAGTGCAAAAAAACGTAATTTTAATTTTAATTTTAAGAAAAAAACTTCGATATAAAAGGCCTTTGGAAATAAAGTTTGCGAAAAAAATAATCTTTGAAAATAAAGTGATTCAAAAAAAACTCTTCACAAAAAAAGTCCTTAAAAAATGTTTTCGAAAAAACGTATTCATAATTAACGTCCTTCAAAAAAGTCGTTTCGAAATAATATCTGGATACACGCCAAGTTAAATTGATTATTCAATCACTGATTCATGAAAATAAAGGCACTAAAATTTTAGTAAACAAATAGAAAAATATAATGTTTCATTACAACAAGGTCGTTAACGTATAAACAGAACAATAAAGGGCCCAGGTGGGGAACCTTGCAGAACTCCGGATGGTACGTCCACGGGAGACGACACTGCCCCGTTCACTCTTACCGCTTGCGAACGGTTGGTTAAATAGGATTTCAGAAGATATAACAATTTCCCGCGTATACCAAAGTTGAAAAGTTTCGAAATAAGACGGCTGTGATTGACGGAGTCAAACGCTTTTGTCATATCGGTATAAACAGCATAAGTTTGCTCGTGGTTACAAAGAGACTCTGACAGGAAATTGTTAAATACAAGCAGATTAGTAAGCGTGGAGCGCACACTTATAAAGCCGTGCTGCTGTTAAGCGAATTTAGATAAAAGAGAGTTGGACAGTTCTAATGCCAGATAGGCATCAAGAATCTTGGGAATGCAGCTTAACGTGGATATAGGTCGATAGTTTGCTACGCTATGCCTATCTCCATTGTTATAAATAGGTACGGCAAAAGAGTATTTCCAGAAGGTAGGGAAATAGCCAGAGCGCAGCATGGACTCAAAAATATGAACAATTTTAAATACTTTCTACTTAAATCAAGTTAAGTTATCACTTCTGCCGGGCGTCCCGAAACGCACACATTTTTTAATAATAATTATTGAGAAACTTAAGGTATTATTAATGCAGGCGTGAGAAGGATTGCAGGGAGAATAATTGTAAGATTGATCGAAGTAATTGAGCTTTATTATCTCTTATAGCAATATTGAATCGTACACAAAGCTGCACATGAGGCGTAGGGTTAGAGCTCTCGTTGCCGTTTGAACCAAAGCCCACTCCACTCCCTCTCTACGCTGATAAAAGCGACGCGCAGATAGAACGAGATAGAGCAAGACGCTTATACGCTCTCTCTCTCTCTCTCTCTCTCTCTCTCTCTCTCTCTCTCTCTCTCTCTCTCTCTCTCTCTCTCTCTCTTATGCGCGTACATCACTCGCATAACCGATATAGCAGATACTCTACAAAATCCTTCTGACACATACATTAACAGGTATTATATACAGCAATCATCAATTAACTCTTTTAGAAGCCAACACAAAGAAAAAGTAACTGCTAAAAATCAATTAGAAAATAATAAAGATAATAAAATAATAAGTTTAGCAACTGTCACATTAACGTTGAAGTGTGTTTAACTATACTGCGTTAAATATTTATTTAAATGTATTTTTTTGAAAATGATTCATATTTATGTGATTTTTAGTATAAGATACAATTAGAATATAATTATATTCTAACACTGGAATATGCGTGTGTAGTATATATATATATATATATATATATATATATATATATATACACACATATATATACTAGTGGGGCCGCCCCCCTGCTGGCTTCGCTCGCCAACACCCCATTTTAGTGTCTGTGTGATTTTTGTTTTCAAATTTTAATTTTCATGATCTGATAATTACGTTCTGGTTAGTTAAGAATGAAAATGTATCAGGATAATACAAAGGATGAACTAAGAGATAATAAAATTAAATAAAATAATTCTAAACTTTCGATCATTAATCAATAAACATTAATAATGCAATGATTATTTTTATTTTATAAATATACCAATTCTGCCCAATTGTTAAGCACAAAACGATAGTATACTACAAATCTACAAAGTATTACACGTGTAATACACTTATAATCATATCTATTACGCATTAACATGTTGTAGCATTAACAAATCATGCTTAAATTAAACATGTATTTCAGTATGTCAATTATAATTATTTTTATCCGTAAACCTTTTGAGCAGATTTCATATTCATAAATTCGCCATTTATATGCACATTTATATGATCAACACTTTTTCAAATAATTTTTTTTTTCAAAAATCATACATAAATTTTGTATGTTCTGTATGAGCGTCGACATGATTTTATAATCGTAAAAAGTATATAAATTAAAAGAATTATATAAACTTTATAATTCTTGCTATATATATATATATATATCTTCCTATATATTATATAACAACGAACTTCTGATTTTAAATGTTCTTTGTGCCGTTTTTCACGATGGTTCTGACGTCAAAGGAGAGTATATAGTGGACTGCGAAAGCGCCTGCCGCTGAGTAAAGCCAAATTTTACCGCGCAAGTTAAAATAGTATAATTTTCTTTTAGAATAAATTTATAAATATATTTTTTACCATCGAAACTGAGCAAGTTAACGCAAATCATTCGGATTATATGAAAAAATTATTTTGTAATTGTGAAATTATTTTTTTGTAGTTTATTTATGGCGATGATTACACGGTTTTTTTACATTATTGTAAAAAAATTTTCATTGATAAAAATGAATCAGTATTAATTATTTTATTTTTAAATGCATTATCTTTAGAACAAAATACATTCATTTTTAACAATAATTTAGTATAATTATTGGTAATTTTTATACAATAAAATAAAAAAGCAAAAATAAAATCAACGCGCCTAAAGTACATGGAATTGATATAATGTGATTCTGACAGTACCCCTTGGGTGGTGTGGTAAACTGTCTATTGTTGGTTATATTTTCACTGTTTATAAGTATACTTCTTTCTATAAGACTATCTCCAACAGGGTGGAAAACTGTCTATTATTGTTTCACTGAATATATAATAATGATTGTTTCTAATAATTTATTAAGTTCTTTAAACTTACTTATTAACCTTCAACTTAATGAATATAAATAAATTGCCTATAAAGTTCTCTTCAAATATGACGGTCTCAAGCCCGATAACGCAAAAAGCAGTCTCTAAATATAGAACTAACAATACATTTTGAGTAAGTTAATCATAACAAATTTGTGTTATTTCTGTGTGGGGGTGGGGGCTGTGGGAGGGTATTCAGATTTTCAAAAATAACATAAAAATGAACGATTTTTACGTTATTTTGTGGGGGGGGGGGGGGGGGGGGGGGTTAGTATAGCCAAAATAACTATATCATATAGGTATATATATATTATATATATATATTTACTTATAACATTTGGTAAGTTTTTTTCATAACAGCGTGCGCTGAGCTCGACTTTGGAGTCATTTGTTTTGGCGCTAAAGTCATCGACTTACAAAGAAGGTACCCGAACCCGACCTCACTGATTTCAATGATTTTACGATATGTTGTATAAGCGTATTTAGGGGGTGAAAACGTCCCCCAAAGTTAACCCCCAAAAAGCGTTTTTTCTGAATATCTCGCCTTAAAATAAATATTTTTTAACGAAACAAATTCGAGGTTACTTCTTGCAACAAGAGCAAGTAATTCATGGTGATTTGAAGAGTAAGGGTGGCATCCCCTATTTTTTAGGGGTCGAAAACATATTTTTTGGCATAATTTAATAATAAAAAAGTTTCAAAAGCCTAAAAAAAATTGGAAACAATTTGAAAACATCCATAATAATAAAATAAAGTTGATGTCTTTCGGCTTTTTAAAAAATATTACCCCTAAGGGGGGTAAACTACCCCTTACACAAAATAATTATAAGTATGTACTTTAATTCATAAAATTTCGTAGGAAGTTCGTATATAAGGGTTTTCTAGGTCGCTCTTTACGAATCTGTTATCAGATTTTGAAAATTTAAAATGGCGGATCCAATATGGCGGACGAAATTAACAAAAATGTTATATAATAAAACAAGTTTTTAGCGACTAAAAAAATTCGAAAAAATGTGTTAACATTTATAATAAAACAATAAAGTCTTCCGATTCTTTAATAAATATTACCCCTAAGGGGGTAAACCACCCCTAATACAAAATAATTATAAGTATGTATTTAATCTATTAAATTTCGTATTTCCTCTATTGCGTATTTAATATATATCATTTGATATATGTTATTAAATTAATTAATTTTATTTAATATACAGGGTGGGCCATTTTAATCTATAAACCCCAATAACTCTGTTCCGAGGTGTTATTCAAAAAAAATGTTCAGACGAAAGTTGTTAGTGGCAAAAGGGGCCACCTTTTGGTGATATTAGATGTGACCTTTGAAGTCCTTAGAAGGTCATTTGAAGGTCAGAGTGTTTTTTTTAATGGGAACCCCTATTTTTGACACCGGATTCAGAAAGAGCGGAAAATTTTAAGTCGGAAAACACATTTCTAATTATTTTCCATGACCTTTAGAAGGTTATTTCAAGGTAATATAACAGAAAACCCGTTTTTGCATGAATATTGAAGGTTAAGGTGTTTTATTTTAAACGGGAACCCTTATTTTCGGTACATCCCTATTTAATTTTTTTTTTTCACGAACTTTCAGAGGGTCATTTCAAGCTCAAAAACTAAAAAGTTCGGTTTTTGTTATTTGATAGCATTTTCTGATAGCATAATTGTAGTAAGAGTTCTTTTATTAGCAATATTCAACCCTAATGTGACAAAAACCTTAATAATATTGACCTGTAAGAGGTTGTCCTTACAGATGGATCGGTAGAGGAGGACCAGTTAATTGGCCTCCTAACTCACCTGACTTAACATCTCCAGACTTTTATTTGTGGGGCTACCTGAAGAATGTTGTTTTTGAAGAGCGGCCTACAACTAGAGAAGACATGCAAGATCGCACCGTACGACATTTTCAACGTCGTTTAACTTTGTGCCTACAAGCAAATGGAGGCAACTTCGAACAGTTGCTTCATGGTTAAAATAGTGAGAGGCAAGGGGACTCACTTTAAACAAGCACCCCATCGTGAGAGGCAAGGGGACTCACGCTAATCAAGCATCCCATCGTGAGAGGCAAGGGGTCTCACTTTAAACAAGTACCCCATCGTGAGAGGCAAGGGGCCTCACTTTAAACAAGCACCCCATCGTGAGAGGCAAGGGGACTCACGTTAAACAAGCACCCCATCGTGAGAGGCAAGGGGACTCACGTTAAACAAGCACCCCAAAGGAAACAGACCTTACTACGTCCACGTCGTTGTTTCTGGGTAACGCTAAACGTAAGGACAACCTCTTACAGGTCAATATTATTAAGGTTTTTGTCACATTAGGATTGAATATTGCTGATAAAAGAACTCTTACTACAAGTATGCTATCAGAAAATGCTATCAAATAGCAAACACAGGACTTTTTAGTTTTTGACCTTGAAATGACCCTCTGAAAGTTCGTAAAAAAAAATTAAATAGGGGTGTAACAAAAATAAGGGTTCCCGTTTAAAATAAAACACCTTAACCTTCAATATTCATGCAAAAATGGGTTTTCTGTTATATTACCTTGAAATGACCTTCTAAAGGGCATGGAAAATAATTAGAAATGTGTTTTCGGCCGTAAAATTTTCCGCTCTTTCAGAGTTATTGGGGTTTATAGATTAAAATGGCCCACCCTGTATATTAAATACGATTTTTGAAAATTCAATCATTTGTTACGGGAGCTAGGAGGAACCTACTGGGCTGAAAATTTAGGAATAGCCGTTTTTTCTAATGTACTTTCACACAAAAATTCGGCGGGCCGATTTGTCGAGCCCCCCGCCCCCGACGCTTATTTGACGAAATTTATAGGAATGACCCATATATATACATAATTAAATTATATAACATTGAAGCATATCTTTTAAAATTCCCGAATAGAGAATATTATTCAAATTTTATATATATTGTTAATTATAGTCTGTGTAGGTGTGCATAGGTATGTGTATATATATAGATATGTATTCTTATACGTTTCGAACATCGTATTTGGAAAACAATGAATCACAATGACGCACTTGTTTACAGCTTTTATCTTATTATAAATCGACTTGAATTAAATTTTGTTGCATTCGATTTCGTTCAGTTAGTAAGTATTTGTCGAATAGTCATACCGTCTTTTTTAAAGATCACGATTATATTTTGTAGTATGCAATTGTTTTAATATTATAAAACGGCTCACATGAAGATTGAAGGATTCATGTGTAAATAATTTACGACTTTTCATTTTTTTTATAAAGAAAATAAGTATTTTATAAAACTTTATATCATTTATTTTGACAATTATTTTTATTGTAATCGAGATAAAAAACATTAATGAATATTTTTTATAATGAACAAACTTATTTTATATGCATTAAGTTTTTTCTAACTCAAGCTTTTTTAACTTGATCATAATTAAATTGGCATAGTGCAGTGGGATAGAGAATTTGATTGCGCATCTATTTTCTTCAAGTAAAATGTTTTAATATTTTTTATTGCTTTTGAATTATTTAATAAAAAATAAGTTTTCGAGGAAAGAAAATTTTAGTACTTTTTTATTTATTAATTTTTTTTTATTTGCCAGTTTATTTGTATACTTGTTTGTATTATTCGTATTAAGTCTTGCTTTAGGCTCAAAATAGAAAATGTTGCCAAAATATCGGGTGCTATAGGGGGATACTCTACCTAACATTCATTTAAAACATTTTATGATTGGATTGCAATTTTTCGTACAATTTAACTGTGAAAGTTAAAATGGGTCACCCTGCATATCCCATTTCAGTTTTGGCCGTCTTTGGGCCTCACAATCAGTTAATATTGAAATAACCTATGCCATTTTCAAAAAAAGTTTTAAAATCCTCTACCGAAATTTCAGAAATAATAAACATTCGAGTTTTTTTATAGTATATAACAAGGGGCAAAGTGGGCCCTACATATTTTTTTCAGAACTTTAAAAACTATGTTATTTTTTCATGAAACATGCTAAAATCGATTTTCGCTTCAATTCATAGGCACCAAAAAGGGCATTTTTATACGCATTTTATACAAAATTTAATTTTTCAAATTTCAGATATTTTTATTAGTGGCTACTATCTGGGACACAGCAATCAAATTGGAAAATTAGAATAGTGTATCCAATATCAGCATATTACAGTTTAATCGCCTTGGTTTTTTTTAAATATTTGAATTAATCTTGGTAAATTAAGAAATGCTTTATTTAAATTGTTCGATAATTACAATCATATAACAAATAAATTGTTTTCTTTTTATTTACATTAGATCTGAATATAAGAATTAACCCTCTAAATGTTATAAGTTTATTATCAGCTTACTTTGGAACATTACAAATACCACAAAGTGAGACAAATTATAGAGAAATTCAATTGCCGGAGCAAATTAAATATATTTTAATAGATGCAGCAGATGAATTCAATGACATTGAAATGACAGTTGAAGAATGATTGGATTTTCTAGAAGATTTCAAAGATCAAGATGCAAAAATAGTTGAGGATCAAGTACTACATCATATTCCTGATTTTTCGGAAGCACCAACAAATGAATGTACAGAAGAAAATAATGAAGTCGATTTTGAATATAAGAAAAGGGCTGTAGAATTTTGGAAAAGTCCTAAAACAAAGTCATACGTGAAACTTGAAACTGTACAGAAAATATTTAAGAAAGTTAGTCAGCTGAAGCGTTGGGTACGCACAATCAATAAAGGTGGCACTTACAGAGAAAAAATCGCTCAAATTTGTCAATATACATTAGATAATTTTAAAGCTGCACTCACTGCTGGTTTTATTATTCATGATCGCGATATACGTCGATGAGCATTACAAGCTCAAAAACAAATAGGTTCTGAAGATTTTAGATTCAAAGCTTCTAGAAATTGGTTATCAAAATTTAAAACTGCTCATAGAATAGTTTCCTTACGAAGAAAACAATAGAAAGCAATTCGGAACTTTGTCGCCGATGTTCGGTTATGTGCATTAGAAGTTGGAATTCAAAATGTATATAATTCCGACCAGAGTGGATTTCAACTAGAAATGCATTCTGGAAGAACCCTCGCAATCGAGGGAGAAAAACAAGTGCAATGCCTAGTGCAGTCAGTTTCGTCAACAACACATAGTTATACGATTCAACCACTTATATCAGCGGAAGGGAAACTGATGTCACCACTTTTTCTAGTTTTAAAAGAATCCAGTGGTCATTTTGGACCTATTGTTGAAAGCAATTTATTGAAGGCCGAAAATGTTTATGTAGAAGCATCAAAATCTGGGAAGCTAACATCGAGTAAATATATTTTTATTAAATTTTTTTTTTTTTTTTTTTGTTTATCCGGAGAGTTGGAGAAATGCTTAATGCACCATGACAGGAACCGTGCGAGACTCCCCGTGTGTGAGACTCTCCTGATGCGGGACAGACGTCAGGCATACCCACTAAAACTCCACCTCTCAATGGCCGCGAAAACCTCCCCCCCCCGGTAGCCGCCTTCGCATTCCTTCGGGGGGGTCGCCTCTCTTATGCTATTCTAGCCGTCAACTAGTCTTACAGACACCCGTCATTGTTTTTCGCGCGGAGAATCGCCTCCATGTACGCCGTTATCTCGTCCCATTTCTGCTTGCTTTCAAGCATCGTTCCTACTACTGTCTCAGGCGTGAGCGTCCCTATCGTCAACTCTAGCTCTCTACGTCTTTCGGCCCAGCGAGGGCAGTCAAAGATCGCGTGTCTCACGTCGTCCCGTTCGTCACAGCAGTATTTACACCCCGGTGTTGCGACTCTGTTCATCGCGAACAGGTAACTCCTAAAGTATCCGTGTCCGGAGAGGAACTGGGTAAGGTAGAAATTGACCTCGCCCCACCTCCGCTTCATCCACGGATCTACCTCCTTTATCATTGTTTTGGTCCATTTCGCTTGGTGGCACTCGTTCCATCGCTCCTGCCACTTTCGCATCGTCCGATCGCGTTCTTCGGTGGCAATGGTTACCTTATTTGCCTCGTTACGTCTCTCGTAGATCCGCTTTCGCTCAATCGCAAGCAGATCCACGTGGATCACTCCAGCGATTATCATTACTGCCTCTCCCGAAACCGTTCGGTAGGAGCGAGCAACTCTCAGTGCGCCTCTGCGCTGTACCGCCGTTATTTGCTTCCTATATTTCTTTACTTCCATAGCGTCGACCCACACCTCCGCTCCATAAAGCAGGATGGAGTTTGTGGTCGCCATCAGAAGCCGCCTAACAGATGGTCTAGGCGCACGTTGGCCATTAGTCGGCTAAGCTGCGCTACTTTTAACATCGCCTTATCGCATACTCGGTCTAAATGAGCCCCGTAGTTCAGCTTCGTGTCCAGAGTCACCCCCCGATACTTAGCTGCCGGTTTTGTCATGATCGTCTCTCTGTTCACCGTCATCGGTATGATGGTCGGTATACGTCTCCTAGTCAGGATTAGTATCTCCGTTTTGTTCAGTGCCAAGGTCAGTCCGTGGTCTGTCATCTACGTCAGCACCCTACACATTACCGCATTTAGCTTGGCTTGCGCGATCTCTACGTTCCTGGCTGTGATTACCGCCGCAACATCGTCCGCGTACCCAACGAGTATGACGTCGTCTGGCATTTCTAGTCTCAGAAGCCCATCGTACAGGATACCCCAGAAGTCCGGCCCTAAGATCGAACCCTGTGCCACCCCTGCCGTTATGGATCTGCTCCTCCTGCCTTCAGCCGTGTCGTATACAATGACCCGGCCCCTCAAATAGTCCCCCGCCAGTCACATGATGTACCACGGTACCCCAAACGCCCGCAGAGCATCTAGTATATCTACCCATCTAGCCGAGTTGAACGCGTTTTTAACGTCCAGCGTCACGAGTAGAACGATTGATCTTGCCGCGTGACAGGCTGTGTCTGTCCTCTTTACCGTGTCGGTAACCTCTCTAATGGCTCCGATCGTTGACCGACCCTTTCTGAAGCCATGCTGCTTGTCAGAATGGTCCCCTGATTCTCTAACAACTCCTAGTATCCACGGCTTGAGCAGCGCTTCGCCCGTCTTCCCCATTGTGTCCAGCAGACTCAACGGCCTATAAGAAGGATCTGCGCCGGCCTCTCCCTTCGATTTCTCGATGAGAACTAGTCTCGCCCTTTTCCATCGTGTGCTAAATACGCCCTGCACGAGGCACTGATTGTACATTTCCAGGAGCAACTCAGGCCGCTGTGTAGCAACAGCCTTGAGTATTTCCGCGGGAATGCCATCCAGTCCCGGTGCTCTACCGCTTTTCAGGGAAGAAGTTGCCGCGATGAGCTCACCCTCGGTAAACAGGGGGATCTCGTCAGTCGGTCCGTTCGTATCGTCTTTTTCGAGTCTGATGGGGTGGGTGGGGAACAGTTTGTCAATTATTTTCTCAATCGCAACTGCAACTGCAACGTCTTCCCCGTTTCTGGTCTGATGAGAATCGCGTCCCTCCTTTGTCGCGGTGCATTCTCATCTTTCTTCTTCCTTGGTTGCTGGCTTTTCTCCTGAATGCCTTGTTCTTTCTTCTTTGCCTTCCTGCTGGCCGCTAGTTCCCACGGTGGTTGTGGTCTCGCGTTGTCCTCTTCTTTGTTCAAGCTTGTAGAGGGGGAGATTGTCTCCCTCTTATTTTTTTTTGTGGGGGTATCGCCTTCCCCGTCGGATAGTGCCCGTGCCCTTTTTTTCTTTGGGAGCGTCTTACTGCTCCGTTGGCCCTTACCTCCCGGTTGGAGAGGCTGGTTTTGAGCAGCCTCTTCCATCTTGTCAAGAAGCGTAACAGCTTCTATTAAGACGGATGCTACAAGCGGAAGTCCATCCTTGATCTGTGCGTTGACATTCTTCTGCTTGGTGAGCGTTTTTGTCATTTTCTTGACTGTCTCTCTCACCATCTGAAGTTTGCTTCGTAGGCTGGCGTGGTCTTGTAGCCACCCTGTCACAGTCTCCTTACCTTCTGCACTATATGCACTTGCTGCACTGGCAACGCTCGCCAAGCTGTTAGCGCTGTCCGATCTATGGAACTCGTTTGCGGTCGCCGTCTGTTTCGGCACCGTCAACAGAATGTTCGAATGCCCCCCCCCCCCCAGAATCAGTTGGGCCGCCACCAACCACCAGGGCTTTCACCTGATCGGAGTCAGTGGAGAGACTTACCGGTCCAGCCGGGTTCACTCTCTGGGGTATGTACTGGTTTTTTTCGGACATTTTCCCATAGGTGGTTTTTAATTCAGGGTACCTTCCTCTAGGTTTACTCATTTGGTCACCTTCCCTTTCTCAGACGAACTGAGGAATGGTCCAGTTACAAGCTCCGCCGGGGGGGTGCAGAGCCCCCACATCGTACGGGGGCTTATTCTACACCACGCGTCAACCCAGGTAAACCGTGGACGGGGATTAAATTTCATTTAATACTGCAGAAAAGGTAGCAAATATTAATGTTTTTGTTTCAGACCTCTTTAAAATTTGAATGGAAAAAATATTTTTCCCGAATGTAGGTACCAACACTATACTATTACTTGACTCCTGGAGTGGCCACTGTGATAAAGTTATAGAAAAAACGATGCCAGACAATAAAATTGTTAATGTAACAAAAATACCGACAGGAACAACGGAATTTCCAACCACTTGATGTATATGGATTCCGTATCTGGAAGAATTTTGTTCGACAATTCTCGGATAATGTAATTTTAATGGATTATGATTTAAAATTACATCACAGGAATAACATTATTCAATTACAATCTCTAGTGAATAATCAACTTTCCTCACCAAGGTATATTAATCTTTTTAAATATTCCTGGTTTAGAAGTGGTTATATCGATGAAAAACCAGAAGAATTTGACAATCCTGTTAATTATAGTTTTGGAGATTCTTGCAATTCACACTGTGATGCACCAATGTTGCTATTATACGTTGTGCTTGGTGTAAAAAATCATTATGTTTTAAACACTATTTCGAAGATTATCATTATTGTAAATATTTTATACCATAAAACGTACATAACCATGGAAAATTAGAATAAATGTTGTATACTTATAATAAGAAATGGCTGTAATTATAAGATCTGTAAAACGATATGCATTCCAAATATGCATTGGAAAAATTCAACTAAATGCTTTTATCACGGAGATTATTATTATTATTATTATTATTATTATTATTATGATATTTATCATTAATATTTATTTCAAATAACTTATGCAATAAATAGTTATTAACAAGTGTGGGACGAGTGTCAATTTATATGAGTCTAGATCATTTTATCATACGTGTTTTGTACGACATTTTCTCTTACAGAGGGCGAAAAAGCCATTTTTAACACTCCGTGTATGTACTTCAATATATACTTATATTTATTTTGTGTTAGGGATGGTTTACCCCCTCAGGCGTAATATTTATTAAAGAATCGGAAGACTTTATTGTTTTATTATAAATGTTAACACATTTTTTCGAATTTTTTTAGTCGCTAAAAACTTGTTTTATTATATAACATTTTTTTTGTTAATTTCGTCCGCCATATTGGATCCGACATTTTAAATTTTCAAAATCTGATAACAGATTCGTAAAGAGCGACCTAGAAAACCCTTATATACGAACTTCCTACGAAATTTTATGAATTAAAGTACATACTTATAATTATTTTATGTAAGGGGTGGTTAGGGGTAATATTTTTTAAAAAGCCGAAAGACATCAACTTTATTTTATTATTATGGATGTTTTCAAATTGTTTCCAATTTTTTTTAGGCTTATGAAACTTTTTTATTATTAAATTATGCCAAAAAATATGTTTTCGACCCCTAAAAAATAGGGAATGCCACCCTTACTCTTCAAATCACCATGAATTACTTGCTCTTGTTGTAAGAAATAGCCTCGAATTTGTTTCGTTAAAAAATATTTATTTTAAGGCGAGATATTCAGAAAAAACGCTTTTTGGGGGTTAACTTTGGGGGTCGTTTTCACCCCCTAAATACGCTTATGAGCCGATAAGAAAAAATACGTGTTTCTTATTTTCACATGTACTACAACATATCGTAAAATCATTGAAATCGGTGAGGTCGGGTTCGGGTACCTTCCTTGTTAGGCACGCTCTCTCACAGCGTGCGAGGGAACATTTGAAGCGTGCGTGTGGAAACCTATCCTGTCGCTGTCATTTGTTTTACATATGTATGATTGCGAAATTGTGTATCATTAGTGCAAGACGTCTTGTTTATGACCTATGGGTACCTAACCGAAAAGTAAACATGAGTGATAACAGTTCTTGTGATACAGACGATATTTCCGATTATGGAAATGAAATTCCACCCGAAATCGCTGCAGCAGCTAAAGAAGTAACTTTAGATTTATTGCCGGACAAATCAAAACGTCTATATGTTGCAACATACAACAACTTTAAGTCTTGGCGTTCAACAAAAAAAAAACCACAATGTTCGTTGAAGAAATATTTTTAGCTTATTTCAAAGAATTGGCAATGACACTTTCTCCTCCGACACTATGGAACCGGTATTTAATATTGAAGACTACCGTAAAAACTGTTGATCATATTTTTGCAAATTTAAAAATAATTCATTTTTAAATTTGCAAAAATATTTTAGTTTAGTATAATTACACTCGTATATAGCGACAATGTGTGATTTAACGAACTTTTTGTATGAATAAGCTTTCACAGGATCGTGGCCTATTTCGCATTATGAAATAAATTTCATTTGTATAATATACTAATTTAGTATAATGTCGAGCGCCGCGACACTTGTTATGAAAAATAGTATACGCAACTCGTGTGAGGGTACGCACGCGTGCGTAAATCGTGTTCCCCTCGAATTAGTTGCCTAATGTAATATTGCATGATTTAATGCTATAAGCAAAGACAGTAACCATATTTAAGATATCTTTACCCTCAGCAACATATAAATGTGTTTAATATTATTACATATTCACGCTTATAAAAAACAAAAGGTAGATATTTGTATTAAGTTATATTTTTGTCAAAATAGTAATAAGTGGTCTATGAAATATCCAACAGCTAGTATAGCTTATTATTTGTCAATATTTATCATTATTTGTAAGTATTTTAAAAATTTGTTTTCTCGTCAGGGTAATGATGAAGACCATTTATTATAATTCAATATAAAAATATAATAACAGTTATATATACACACTCAATCTTTTAAATAAGTAACATATTCTTTAGTAATATTTAAATTGTAAAATGTCATAATTATCAAATCACGGTAAAATTAAATACTTTATGTGCGTGTGTATGCATGTAAGTATACATATATGCATATGAAAAATTAATGTTTTTCAGGATCTGGACGAGTTTTTACTAAACCCAGAAATAGTAAAACACAAGTTAACAGTTTTGTAAGCTATTAACTATTTATTAGGTACTAACCAATATTAATTTTTAATACATATAGTGATTTTATTTTAGAGTTTTTAAACATCTTTTGGCAAGAAAAGATTTATATTCTTATATTCAGTTTAAAAAAAAATTATAATATGTAATACAATACACACACACACACACACGCACATTAAAGAGATCTGGACATGCTTACCTCAAAAGAGAAGGTACTAGAAGCACTACAGAAGGGAATTGGCGAAGAAAACATCATAGAAGTCCCTACGATAAGATCTCTGCGAAAGACGTCTGGTGACACGCAGATTGCAGTGATACGGGTACCAGCTCAGATAGCGGCTAAGATCACTAAACTTCAAAAGATCAGAATAGGATGGGTCAACTGTAGGATCCGGGTAGCTAACCGCAAAAACGAGCCTCTTAGGTGTTATAAATGTCTAGGCTTTGGCCATGTCAGTAGAAACTGCACAGTAACTGAAGACAGAAGTAAGTTTTGCTTTAAATGTGGAAAAGATGGGCACAAAACAAAAGTGTAAGAACTAATCCAACTGTATACTCTGCAAAGGAGGCACAGGTGGGAAAAGTAACCACGCAGCTAGTAGCTATGCATGCCCAGTTTACCGAGCTGCAGTAGAAGCCACTGAAAAACGAAGAAAATGAAAATAGTGCAGTTGAATATAAATCACTGCGCGACTGCACAGGACCTACTGAGCCAGTAAGAAAACTGTTGGACCGGATAGTACAGGATGCTGTAGGAAGAAAACTGATACTGATATCAGGCGATTTCAACGCCTGAGCAGTAGAGTGGGGCAGTCAAAGGACGAACGAAAGTGGACGAGCGCCATTGGAAGCATTCGCCTTCCTTGACTTGGTCTCAGTTAACCAGGAATGTTCTTACATATTTCAAAGAGGAGACGCAGGGTCCATCATAGATCTCACGTTTGCCAGCAGCTGCCTGATTGGCTTAATTAGATAGTGGATAGTGAGCGATCATTACACAAATAGTGACCACCAAGCGATAATAATGGAAATAAAAATATCAAAGATGAGATCCAACGTGAGGGCAACGACAAAAAGAGTCGGTTAGAAAACGAATGATTATGAAAAGGAGACATTCCTGCTGGCTCTAGAAGAAATACAGCTGTTTGGATTTGCAAATGATAAGGTCGAGCAGGTAATGAGAAATATTACCCGAGCTTGTGACGCAACATTGCCAAAGAGGGCTCCCAACAATAGACGACCGCCAGTATACTGGTGAGATAAAGAAATTGACGCAGCCCGCAAAAAGTGTCATTGAACCAGAAGACGGGAACAGCAGGCTCGGAAGAAATACTACAAGACTAGTCGTGGTAGAGAAATAGTAGACGCCCTAAATAAAGAAATAAAGGATGCTAAACGGATACTCAAGAAAAAAATCCAAAAAAATAAACAACAGTGCCTGAAAGAGTTACAGGACAAGGTTGAGCTATATCTCTAGGGGCGACCGTGCAAAGTAGTGATAAAGAACATGAGAGGTTATATCCCGCCTCCTAAGAGCCTGAAATTGCTGGACCGTATTGTGACCAAAATGTTTCCCCTTCAACTATTTAATGGGAGTAACAACTATTCCTGAAGCAGAGACAAATACCGCATTCATTCCAACAATCACCACAGAGGAATTACTGGCTGCATGCAAAAGAATTAGAAACAACAAGGCTCCAGGCCTGGATGGTATACATAATATTGCATTGTAACAAGCTATACAGACACGCTCCGATGTCTTTGTGGATTTGTACAATTCATGTCTCGAGGGACGTTTACTAAGCACTGGAAGAAGCAACGCCTGGTGCTACTACCAAAAGAAGATAAACCACCTGGTAAAGCTGCCTCATACAGACCACTCTGCATGTTGAACACCCCAAGCAAGATTTTAGAGCGCATAATCGGCGTTAGAATGGACCATATATATATATATATATATATATATATATATATATATATATATATATGAGGCATTCTTTCCCAACGTTACACCCCTGCTGCCCACTTTT
>JAZHPH010000231.1:0-48177 GCA_037356405.1 Nasonia oneida | reverse complement strand
ATATATGGCTTTAAGGGTACTTTTATTAAAAAATTCAGAAAATTTTACAAAAAAAAAAGTATATTTATGTTTATAGTGAAAAATGCTTCCCTGAAGAGCTATGAATTAATTAATTAGTGCTGAAAAACCAAGAAAAAATTCAGGTGCACTGGAAACTGTTTCTGGAACATATTTACCGTAGGTTGAAGAAGCAACAAATTTTTGATCTTTGGTTTGATCATGAACGACCTATATATACATACATATATATTTTTGTTATATATAGTATATAAGTGCACGCTAGTAAATACTGTGCCCAAATCTCATTTATTATGGTTAAAAATGTAAAATACAACGAGCTAACTTATTATCGGTAAAATCGAAGAAGGACATTCTAAAAATGAGGTCGGGTTTTGAGGTGGAACAAAAAATATAGACGTCCGCGGGTTTCGGGAGAAACGGATTCGGAAACTAGGTATTCTGATGAAGATTTTCCTACAGTTGAATTTTTTTTTCATGCATTTCTTCGAGTGAAGACAGCCCGTGATCACTTTTTTGATTTTCTGGCCCACTGTGCAACGCCAAGAATGATGGATAACCGACTAGTCAGAAGCGCCCTCGTGAGAGCTACACCGATGTCGGTAGAGATATCGCTATAAGGACAAGAATTTCTCGCCATCATCGACACTGGAGCCCGAATCTCCACCCTGAGCCCAGAGGTCGCGGAATATTGTCTGGAACATGGGGCCGAAGCAATAACATCAGAGTCAGCAATCGAGCTTCGTTTCGCCAGCCATACCAGCAGCATCATCCAAAAGACTCTACTAGTCCAAACAAAAATAAAGGGCTTCGTAGTGACGAGTCCTTGGACAGAAGTGGCAGAACAACAACCACACTTGATCATCGGCATGAATGTCCTAGGGTCCGTTCATGCTCGAATTTTTATGAGCCCAGTCAACCGGGAGAAAATGAGCCAGAGGCGAAAGCTCAATAGGCACCATGCACAAAGACTACGGTGGCGCACTACCGACGAATGAATCGGGAGTAGCTCCGAAGAAGACGAAGAAGGTAGAAATTTCGTTTATAGAATAAAATTAGGATATTATATTTTAGTTTAAGTTAGATTATGGCGAAAATAAGCGAATTTGTAGAGTTTAAGACATATTCAGGGTAAACCGATAAGTTGCGACCAAACAAGCCGTTATTGTAGATTCAGCCACAAAAATCGCTAGGGCCTAGGAACTAGGCTAGGTCGACTCCTATGCACACGGACCTTAAGTCTGTGGACGCAACCGCTATACAAAAACCGAAAGCACCGCGCCGGGCACGATCAAAACAAATCAGCGAAGAAGCGGGAAATTGTTTCTATATGGAGTTAAAGGGACAGCGACGCGAATGGATTTTCGCCCACATAAAAAATGTAAACATGCGAAATTTCGAGATCGTCTCACAAATTCATACAGTTACACGTCGCTGGCATATAAATAGAGACGATAAAGGGCGCGTCGGCAGTTATATAGAAAACTTCGACATTGAACCGCTGGACGAAATTCTTGCGCTGTTGGAGGCCGACCTCCCAGCAAACGCACTGGAGTATAGTCCGGGCGAGCCTCTATCGGCGCCGGACTATACTCCATCACCAATCGCGCAGCATCCGCAACCGGCATTGGCATCGAAGCCAATTCAGGTGCCAGCAGGGGACAATCCGCGGTCAACAACATCAAAGTCGTGGATCATCAGCGATATCGTGGTGCCTCCCCTGATGCACCTCAAACCGGCACCGAAAGTAAACAGCACGAGGCCGAGGAGCACCGCACACCACGTTACAACGAGGAAGAACCACCGGGGCACACGACACGGAACGATTGTAGCTACAATCGACCTAACGACACCACCACCGTCGCCGAAACATCAGCCGCCGCCGCCTGCGACAACACGACCGGTCGTCAATCCCTCGCGACCATCTCCACCACTACCACGCCACTCAACACCGAAGAGAGTTTTATTTTTCGTTTAGATTTATTTTTCTTTTCTCGTCGCGCACAGATGTTTTTTTTCTAAGCGCGAAATTTTGCTTCGAGTAATTTCGCGCTCCGAAGGGAGGGGGAGAGGTAACGAGACACGAGTCTCGCACATGTAAATACGTGTGAAGGCGGCCGCAATAGACGCGGAATGCGCAGCGAGCGCGCGCGCAACAAACGAAAGTCGAATCCGCACGACGCGGATTGAGCGCGCGCGCGCAACATCCGCAGGGCGAGTCCGCACGAGCACGGAGCGCGGCAGCCGGCGAGCGACTCAGCGACGACGCGCCAGGCGGCGCGAGCGGTGCACGCGGTGCGCCGTGAACGCACCTATACACATCTGCGCCGCGCGCCTTCATAAGGCGGATCGCGCAGCGCAAAGAGCAGTTCTACTCGAGCTTCACTCCGGGTAGTATCGTGCGCACACGTTACTACAAGGAACAGCGAGAGATAGACCTACGCCGACGAAATCGTCTCGTGAGCCCACGTGACGATTTGGTAGACGAACCGAAACCCGAAACTCCGAATTGCCATCGTGAGCACACGAGGCAACCCGGAACACCCGAACGACACCGAGCCTTATCTACGTGAGCACACGTGGGCGACACCCGGTGCCGCCGTAAAATCCTAACCTACATTCCGATACATTGCTGCCTCCCTCTGCCACTGTGAGCCCACAGGGTTAAGGAAGTAACAATAGTTCCGCCGGCGATTCGCCCGGTCGTGCGCTCACGTCCTTGGGAAACAAAGATAAATTCCAAACCAACAAAGCCAGCCTTACGTCGACATCTCACGACTCGCTTTATCTCTGTGTGCATACAGGATAAAGAGAAGAACGAGACGAGCGACGAAGATTTATGAAGCCGTGCGCTCACGACTCCACAAATCCGAGGGATAACCTCAAAACACCGTGACACTATCCGGCCGTTACTGTGCGCACACAGAGCGGTCGAGATCGTTGTTACACGACACATGCAGATCGGCGCAGCCGTGCGCACACGACTCCACCGTACCGAATGAATTCCTAACCTCAAAATACGTCACCGACCCGTCATACCGCCACCGAACCGATACACCGCAGCCGCGAACGCCGAATCATTCTTGTAACGAAATCGCGCATATGTTCTTGTAAATTGTTAACCGCGTTAGATTATACAAATCTACTTGTAAAGGCGAAGTATTTTTAACAAGACCCATAATTGAATTCTGTTTCAGCCGGAATTTAACAACTGATTCCAAATGCTATTGTTTAACTAAGAAATACATTTTGTTATTGTTGAGAATATAAAAACAGACGCTTTTTTCCCCTATCCTGATCCTGGAACCGACTGACTATCAAGTCTCTTGGGGAAAGTTAAACCGTTACATGTGATTCTAATCTAATTCTCGCACTTGTTCACCTTCCTCCGATGTGCTGGAAGGATTTTAAGTACATTATTAATCTCGGAAAGCGTAGGGTAGTTGGGTTTATGCATTTTGGTTTTAGATTTATTTCTCGCTTTACTCGCCTTTCTTCGATGTGCCAAGGTGTAGCTTAAATAATTTATTGAGCTTAGAGAGCACGGAGTAGTTGGGTTTAAGCACATTGGTTTTAGATTTTATCCTCACTTTGCTCGCCGTTCTCCGATGTGCTGAAGAGGTTTTTAAAATGAATTATTGACCACGGGGTAGTTGGGTTTGAATTTGTTCTCCGATGTGCCACTTATTCTATTATAAAACTCGCTGCGCGTGGGGTAAGTGGGTTTAGAAGCTTTAGTTTCAGATTTAAAATTCACTTTAGTTGTCCCCCTTCGATATGCCCGCGTATTCTTCAAATAAGTTTACTTTGTTTAAAACTCGTGGTGCATATGGCGTAGGAAGATTTAGGAGTTTTCATTGCAGCCAAATATAGCTGCACTCTTTATCTCTATCTTGCAAAGCCATTTAAATTCAATAACTAGAATTCACGGTGCAATCGGATATCAGATTTGTTATCCGCAATCTTGAAAGACTGTAGTGTTGGACAATTTTTTTTCTAATCTGATGCCACTCTGAAAATCCCCAGTAATACACTCCTTTTTATCAAATATTTAATATTGCATTAATTTGCATAAACCAAATTGTTGAAACAAATAATTGTACAAATCTGGTATCAAATTCGTGTTTAGCGACCTCAAAAACTCCATATACGATGCAGTTTCGGGCTTGAACGTTTAAAAAATGTGAATTTTGCAATAATGTAGGTATTAAGGCGTAATTTTAGGAGCTTTATTGACAATCATTTGGCATCTTTTCAACATTTGTTATTTTTTAATGCAACAGGAAGAAGATTTTCGAACGGCGCGCTAGTGACCAGAGGTCAACGGCAATCTAAATATGTCTGCTTGAAGCTGCTGATTAGCTTCAGGGCGCATAGCGACGTGTGTATACCGATGTGCCCTCTGAAGTTAGCCGATCGGAGCTGATAAGAATAATCGTAACCCTACCACTGTTGGTGTCTAGGCAAATAAATAATACGAGGGCGGTGTCTAGGTGTACAGGGTGGCCGATGATGAGGTCTAGGTAGCGCTCTCCGTGGTTTTTTGTGTCTAGGTGTGGAAATTATTCGAGGAAGGTATCTAGGGGTACAGGATGGCTGATGACGACATCCAGGTAGTTCGCACCGTGGTTTTTTGTGTCTAGGTTCAAAAATCATTCAACGACGGCGTCTAGGGGTACAGGGTGGCCGATGATGACGTCCAGGTAGTTTGCACCGTGGTTTTTGGTGTCTAGGTTTTGTGGCTTTTGGTGTGTAGGTGTAAAAATCATTCGAGGGCGGTGTCTAGGTGTACAGTGTGGCCGATGGCGAGGAATAGGTGGCGCCCTTCGTGGTTTAATGTGTGTAGATATAAAATCATTCGAGGACTGTGTCTTGATACATAGAGTAGCCTATGACGAAGTCTGGGTGGTAAATACTCCAAAAAAATTTACTGAAAAGGACTGAAATCTCTAAAAAAAAATAACTTTTAATAAAATAAAAGGTTAGGCGAGTTTCACGAATTCAGCAAAGTTATTATGGATGACAATCACGTAGCATTTCATACATATTATTACAACAATTCTTATATTTCTCAAAGTTGATTGTGACTTAATAAATTATGTATCAAATGTATTAATTGTAACCATAGATTAAAAAGGTAATGAGANGTACAGGATGGCTGATGACGACATCCAGGTAGTTCGCACCGTGGTTTTTTGTGTCTAGGTGTGGAAATTATTCGAGGAAGGTATCTAGGGGTACAGGATGGCTGATGACGACATCCAGGTAGTTCGCACCGTGGTTTTTTGTGTCTAGGTTCAAAAATCATTCAACGACGGCGTCTAGGGGTACAGGGTGGCCGATGATGACGTCCAGGTAGTTTGCACCGTGGTTTTTGGTGTCTAGGTTTTGTGGCTTTTGGTGTGTAGGTGTAAAAATCATTCGAGGGCGGTGTCTAGGTGTACAGTGTGGCCGATGGCGAGGAATAGGTGGCGCCCTTCGTGGTTTAATGTGTGTAGATATAAAATCATTCGAGGACTGTGTCTTGATACATAGAGTAGCCTATGACGAAGTCTGGGTGGTAAATACTCCAAAAAAATTTACTGAAAAGGACTGAAATCTCTAAAAAAAAATAACTTTTAATAAAATAAAAGGTTAGGCGAGTTTCACGAATTCAGCAAAGTTATTATGGATGACAATCACGTAGCATTTCATACATATTATTACAACAATTCTTATATTTCTCAAAGTTGATTGTGACTTAATAAATTATGTATCAAATGTATTAATTGTAACCATAGATTAAAAAGGTAATGAGATCAATGAAAAATAGTCAAGTTTTAAATATATAAATGAAACTGTAACTTGCCATGCCGGCTTCATTTAAGTTGAAGTTGTGGGAAAATATCGATCTTTTGATCATCTCGGCTAGATTCTTTTTGCAGCTTATGAAACTATTTAGTTTAAACGATTAAAATTCTTTGTCTCTCACCCTGTATACCCTGTATAACTAAAAATTACTATTTTTGTTAAACCTTTTAACTCGCTAACTAAAGTTTACAATGTTTTGAGAAAATTCATGATTTTGTGAGGTTATGAGGGCCCTATAGTATTTAAAATAATGAGGTTTAAATTCCTTTATGACAATTACATGATTTGATATTGTGACGGCTGTTTCTTTAGTAAAATAATTAAGAGTGAAAGTATTTTAAAAATCATTATTATACTGTATATTTAAACAATATTGTATCTATTGTAACTATAAATTTTGTTGGAGGAAGCTACGTGCCAAAGAATTGGCAGCAGTTTTTTCAATTTAGGCCATTTTGGATTAGTAGTTATTGTAACAAATATATTAGGTAGGCTGCCTATTTTTCGTATTATAGTCATTGAATCAAGAAAACTTTAGGACTTCCTATATATGTTGATGGCAAAACGAACAAATTACCTAATCTTTCGTTATTTTTAAAATTTGTATTATTATTAAGAGCACTTTTTGTTACGTGATGAACAAGACCTTGATAATATTGTACACGTAATTTTTTCTGATAATATCTTAAAAAATTTAGTCTACAATATTCTATAATAATATAAGCTTAAATAATATACTGTTGAGTTAATCTTCCACAATATATTATAGGACTAAATTTTAACATAGGCCTATAAGCTAATCGATATGAATAATATTGCAAAAGAGATAAATTTTTATCATTTTTATGATTTTGTTTAAACATTCGATTCCATCCTATATCTTTTTAAGGAAACATTATAGGGAAAATCATATGATCTATGTGTAAAGATAATTTATTTAAAATAGTAGTTGGACCTATTTCTTTTGGAAGGTTTTATGGATAAACACATAGATCATAATCTAATGGAATCATTCCATTTTTCAAAACGATTAATGCTGCACATTGAGCAGTTGAATCTTTATTATATCTATCTTTATCTAAATTGATATTCCTCGTGAAATATAAATGATATTCTGTTAATTTTGTGACTTTGTTAACTCATACAAGTTTTTCAATTTCTTTGTGTACAGATTATTTTAGAGAACTTGAGAATTTATTTTCGCATGTTCTTCAACTAAATTTTCATTTTCGTTTAATATAGCATTATTGGTTTTCCAATCATCGTACAATTTTTGAGAAGTTTCATCTACAGATTTAATAGATCCCAAATTATTAACAATACTTGCTTTAAAAGTTACAAAAGAGAAAACTGTTACAATAACGAATCAATCATCTATATTTTTTATCGTCATATAATAATGTTTTGAAATCGTCAGGATAATTACTTAAAGAGGTAATGTTACTTTACTATTATGGCAACAACTTTTTTTTGAATACTCTATGGACTAAAATGAAGCATTACAGTATTGACAAATCTAGTCCATTTCGCCAAAATCTGAGTACTGATCTTTCTATGCACACATTTGTTGCTTCCTCCTAAAAGAAAGCTTTGTAATAGTAAAATTTTCAGTTTCGCTAAAAATTCGTAGAAACGCATTTAGAGGTGTTTGGAGTACAAATCATGCGTTTTTAGAAAATGTCCGTGCGGATGGCTGTGTGTGTGTGTATGTGCACGCACGTATACAGTTATAATTCTAGAATTACGCGACGGATCATAATAAAATTTACATGCATATATGTTTTCTGTTTCTGAATTCGGCAAATATTCTTTTTTATGATTCTGACTAATGTATAGCCATATTATAACCATTTTTCGATTTTTCAAAAAATATTTTTGCTTTTTTTTTGATAAAATGATTTATACAATGCATCTAACAATATTGTATCTAAAAGAGCATAAAATTTCCTACTTTGTCCCGCAACATTTTTTAGATTGACCGTTCCGTTCAATTGTTATGATAAAAAGGTGATTTTTAAAATTTTATATCTCCAAAACAAAATTGTCAAACTTTAAAAAAAAATTCATGACAATAAAAATCTACAAATATAATAAATAATTTACGGCTACTTAATGCACGAAAATGCGTGCACTAGAATGCATTATATACCTTGCACTCATTAAAAAAATAGTAGGTGCTACTTGTATGGAGTTGGCACAATCTATTATTACATTTAAAACAAAACAACAAAAAGCGCGGAACAGGAGGAAGCTAAGTGCCAAAGACTTGGCAGCAGTTTTTAATCTGTTGAGTTTGTTGACGTTTATGAAATCTATGATTATTCATATTTTTAACTGAATCTGTAAATGTTTTTCTTTTCAATCTATCTTCATTTATATTTTCTACAACATCCTTGATTCTCTTAACTTTCAATATTTTTTTATTTATGTTTTCAACAAGATCTTTTTTTCATTTTACTTTCAATCTATCTTTGTTCATATTTTTTACTAAATCTTTCTGCTTTTTTAATGTTAATCTAATTGTATACATATTAATCGTTTTATCTTTATATCGTTACTCTCGTACCTCATTAATCGATGATTGTTTAAATTTTTCTTCAAGTCATATTCTCTTTTCTTTTAAACCGTGAATCATGTTTTTTTATTGCTAACTTTTGTAATATTAAACATTTATTATGTTCATAATAAGTTTGATTGTATTTTTGTTTATAATTTTGCCAAAAATTAGAATTCGCATTTTTTTAAATGTCATGATATCCTGCATTAACTGGACCTAAAAATAAAGGATCAAATGTATTATCATTATTACTAAAATTTTGACATGATAAAGAATTTATCATATATGTACTGTAAACTGAAACTAAAACTTTATATAAATTATTTTCTATCATATAACTTCTGTATAAATCAGCATTTGTTATCTTCATTTTATAAAATTCATCCGTTTCAATATAGATCTTGTAATCTTCCCAATTTTAAGCAATATATTATATAATCGATATTTTAACTTTTTGATACTTAACTTTTGTATTATATAAAAAACAAAAAAAAAACATTTAATAAACAATTACCATAGCCTATATTTTTTTAAACGTTTATATTTTGTATCGATTCTAAATTTATTTCAATTTTAAGATTTCGAACAAGTACATGAATCAGAATATAATAATCCCTTTAAATTGTAAAGATACTAAACACATTCATATTCGGTGGATGCCTTTTTGTGTGGGTAACACCTGCAAAAGGGAAATGCTATCCTTCCGCTTCCATGCAGCGTCCGCTGGAAACGTTCTCTGTCGTCTCAATGCTCTCTGTAGCAACGCTATAACAGAAACGGCTGAGGAAGGCTCTAGCGGCAGCCGCCAATAGTGGTAAGCGACTGTCACACAACCACTCACACACTAAAACTTACACTCCCTTACACTCGCCTGGGAGCGCTGCGAGGAGTGAGTCTGGGGCTCTATAAACGGGTATCGCCAACGAATGTGGAACCATATAGACGGGTATCTTTCCAAGAAAGTGGGGACGCTCTATAAACGAGTATGTTCTATGAATGAGGTCGCGGTGCCTCCTGGGTATGAGTGCAGGGGCACACTGCAGGGCCTTCTTATGGGGTGGAGGAAGCGTTTAAGAGGGGGTCCTCCCGTGACTGTAAGCGTGCCGACTCTGGAGGGTACCTCCGTTAACACCAGACTAGCACTCCTGGACCGCCAGTAGTTGGAGGGGGTCGGACCCGGCTTAGCCAGTCAGGAGGCTCGCCCTGTACAATGGTAAAGCGCACCAGCGCCAAATCCCGCTCCTTGTAGTAATGCCGGTTGGCGACCGGATGGGCCCTTGCTGCGGGGAGAGGGGGAGGAACGGACGAGGCCACCGGACTCTGGGCATTTATGAAATGTAAAATACATTACATCTCTAAATATCATCTTTTATTACTAAAGATATTCCACTAAGGTATGTCTCAACCTCAAGATAATAACACCAGTAATGGATAAATACTTCAGCGATTTATGTTGATTATTTTACTGTTAGACTGACCAAAGGTGTAATATTTAATGTAATTTAATATAGTCCAAGAAAAATCCAATCAAGCTTATCGACTGTGTTCACTATGAAAAATATAAAACTATTGAAGATACATATGCTTAAAATTTTCAAATCCTAAAATCTGTGTCGCCATATTTGCAATGTAAATTTAAATAATGGAAGAAAAATATATGCCCTGTGCTTATTACAGAACTCATTAAACTAATTTTTTTCCACATACATATCCCATAGAAAAAAAATGTGTGAAAAAAGAATTATGCAATAATTCGCAAACGAAGCTACTGATCTGAACATACACGGCGTTAAAATTCTTTCAGAGAGAGAGAGAGAGAGAGAGAGAGAGAGAGAGAGAGAGAGAGAGAGAGAGAGAGAGAGAGAGAGAGAGAGAGAGAGAGAGAGAGAGAGAGAGAGAGAGAGAGAGAGAGAGAGAGAGAGAGAGAGAGAGAGAGAGAGAGATTAGATTAGATTAGTTTTATTTTGCGTTCATTATATTATACGATTATAAGTTTACAGTGTTACAAGTGAGAAAAGAAAAAAAACAATAGATAATAGATTGAGGCATGTTTAAAGTATGTATATTGAGAAAGTGAGGCGATAGTGAAAGTGAAATGAGCGAGAAAGTAGGTGTGTGTGTGTGCGTGGACTTTGTACGAGTTATATGTTTTCGAGTTGAAAAAAGTGGTCCTTAGCAAGTTTTTTGAAAGTGACGGTGGATGAAGTGTTTCTGATATGTGATGGCAGGTTATTCCATAGGTATGAAGCGCTGATATGGAACGAGTTCCTCAGCGTCTCCGTCGCGAAAGCAGGAATTTCCAGAGGTGTCACCTCGCCCCTCACAGGCCGGAGTGTGACGCGGAAGTCAAAAAAGGCCAGTACGTATGATGGTACGACCGAGTTAAACATTTTACGTAAGAAGCAAGCTGTGAAGTACTTCCTGCGTCCGGCAGTGGTTAGCCACTGCTGCTCCCGCCTGTACGGGGAGATGCGCTCATCTCTCTTTACACCATAGATGTACCGAATTCCTGTGTTCACGAGCCTCTGTAGTTTTAAGTCGAGTTCCTGCGTCAGGTCACAGTATACAAGAGAACAGTAGTCGATGATCGGAAATAGGAGTGCTTGCACAAGACGCTTGCGCAACCTGAGATTGGTACTCTTTCTGAAAAAGTAAGGCCTGTACATTAGCGAGTGAGCACTCTTACACACTTGTGTAACGAGCTATTTCCACGTGAGTTTAGAGTCAAGCACCAATCCCAGATTACGCACAGAGGATTCAAAGCTGACCTGGACACCCCCGATATTAATGAAAGTGTTAGCTGTTAAGGGAAGTAAATTTATGTAGTAAAGGGAGCCCAGGGCAATTGCTTTGGTTTTATTAACATTGAATTTAAACCTGTTTTGCGCAGCCCAGCCCATTATCCTCTCAGCATTAACACTCATCTTGTTTGATAAAGAATCGAGCTCCTCGAGGTGGCATTGACTGTAAATTTACAAGTCATCCGCATAGATAAGATGGGAAACATCGGAATCAAGGAAGAAAGCGATGTCGTTGATGTACAATGCGAACAGCAAGGGACCTAAGAAGGAGCCATGCGGGACACCGATGTTAAGACGCCGCGGAGAGGAACGCTCGCTATTGTCACAAACGACGGCCTAGGAAGCAAACCAGCGGATGACCTGCTTAGAGAAGCCGAAGGTGAATATCTTTCTCAAGAGCCGGACGTGACATACAGTGTCAAACGCCTTGTTAAAGTCAAAGAGGAGGAGAAGTGTCACTTTCTTTTTGTTTATCCCGACCCTGACATCATCAGTTAGATTAATTAGGCCAGATTGAGTGCTGTATCTAGTGCGGAAGCCTGTTTGAAAGTTGTCTCTTTGAAATCTCTCTTAGATACAAGGTCACGAAGAGCCGTGGTGAACCACGGGTGACGTTGTCTTCTTGGTGTCACAGTCCGTAATGGGGCGAGATGATTGATGGCGTTAGTGAGGTTAGCGTTAAGTGTCGATATGCATTCGTCGAGTGATGAAGAGGTGAGGGATAACCAGTAACATGCGCTAAGAAAGTCCCTTAGCTTCTCGGCGCTGATTCCTTTAAAGTTTTGTGAGAGTATGTATTAGGTACGTATCGTGGAATCTGTACGTCGAGAGTGGCCGTGATAAGGTCATGTCCGTTGATGAAAGGTGAGTTTGTCTTCCAGTATGACAGCAGGCGATCCTGCTCGTCGATTAGACACAAGTCAAGCCAGGTATCAGAACCCTGTTTGTGGTGCATGGCACCATAGGGAACGGATGAAAGGGAGTTTTCATCAATGAAGGCCTTGATGAACTTGACATCTTCAGATGAAGAAAGTTGGTCAGAGTTGAATCTCCCATTATGACCTTCGTGGAATAGTTGTGCATGTGGGTTGTTAGTTGGTCTATAAAGTTAGAGCCTTCGAAGAATGGAGCATGAGGTGGACGATACACAATCTCCATGAAGATACGAGAGACTCCCTTTGCCGATACCTCACAGAAGAGATATTCAGGCTTGCCTGGCTTGCCAGACCATTCACCGTCAGATGATGAAATAACGCTAACTGTCAGTGATTTATGTATGTAGAGGACCACACCTCCTCCGTTTCTGTTTCTGTCTCGTCTGTACAGTAAGTATCACTGTTAAAAATTGGTTGAAAATTCAACAACAATAAGTAGTTGAAAATTCAATTTTGCGTTATTGAAAACTAAATTCAATAACTTTTGATTAAATATATCGGCGCTAGGTTTTCCTAAGTTAATTCAAGTACATGTTACTGAAAAAATTTTTATGTATCCAACTTATATTAGGCATCAATTCCCATTTTAAATACTTATGAGACATGATAAAAACAATGTGAAATGATGTGTATCGTAACCTATATATTAATGAATTGTAAAATAACATCTCGAGCAACATCGTCAAACGGGATCGGACAATAGCTGCACAGAAAGAAGTACGCACGCTGAGAGACGGCGCGACTGAGCATCTTGATTTTGATGCTCTTAAACACGGTGTATTGGTATGCACTGATATTCGGCATGCTTTCACGAGAGAAAACGATGCGCGAGAGTCGGTAGGGCACGTGTCGCCGCTCGCGCAGTTGCACCGTCCCTCAGCATATCTCACACTACTTCTTTCCGTGTGACAGTTCTACGCACTGATATAGGTGGTTCAACACCGCTACCGCGCATGCGCATCGTCGCTGCGGCATGTCGCGTCGGTCGGGCGAGCGAGTCGTGAGCACCGTCCGCGAGTGCAAGCGTGAGCGAAAAATAACCGCCATTTCGACAGCAGCGTTTTATAGTAGTGCATGTTTGGCTTTGTTCGTAACGGATTTTTGGTTTTGTTCTACATTCAATGATGTCATTACGGTAAGTATAATTGCAATGAATCAATCGGTGACAAACTCAAGCTATTGAACCCGTAGCTCATAAAACCGCTTGGTTTATTAGGTAGAGGTTAGGATACCCATTCGCCGGCAAGTTTCGACCGAACTATTCGGAGAATTCCGTGCCAAAAACACAATTCATCAAGCGGAAAGTTAAGGTTCGAGAGCCCGAATATCAAAAGGGACATTCTTGCTACAGCATCAGCAGTTAACAACGTCACGCAGGCTTTCTGAAGCCGCTTTTTGGAAGTCTCGCGGCAGTGTCTCCGGGTGAGGACATATATCTTGCACAGCAAGCAGAGAGAGACAGTTGTAGCCTACCCGCGCGCCACTACCTACGCTCTCATCCCAGCTCGCAGCGGCCGTGTTTATCGCGACTCGTCAGCATATCCTTAAGCTCTGAGTCTACTAGGATATAAGAAGGATATTCTTGCAAAAGCATCGGCAGTTGACGACGTCGCGTAGGCTTTCTGAAGCCGGTTTTTGGAGGTCTCGCGACAGCGGCCAGCGTCTCCCCGCCTGCGTCAGGCCATCTATCTTCAGCGTCAGCTACAGCGAGCTTACAGCTCGCAGCGGTAGTGTTTATTGCGACTCGTCAGCATATCTTCAAGCTCTGTGTCTACGCGAATACATTGAAACAGTAAGCGTTGTTAAGCATACCTACTAGGGTCCATTTTTTGGTTTGTATGTACAGTTTAATTTTTTCGTTTATTTCCCCTTCCTCTTTTTCTTAGCGTATAGATAGATAGCCAGCATACTTATATAAATAAATTTTTTTTTTCAATTAGTAGCAAATAAATAAACTGATATAATAGATAAAGTAGAGTACAGCTGATTAAAATAAATTAACTGAGCAAAGAAAAAACACGAACAAATGATGCTGATAAGAAATTAAAATTTACTGAAACTACTATTTTATGAAAACTTATCAAATAATTATTTTACAGGCATCGCTGATGGCTCAGGTATAAATATCTTGGAGTATTGTTATAGTCAACTACAAAGCTCGATGCTGATGATATGCTACTGGTAAACTTCAGTACCATGGCTGATTTTAAAATAATTGGTAAAAAACACATGTACGCAAAGTTGATAAATAATTATTTTATAGGTATGGCTGATGATTCACGTATGGATATCCTGAAGATGAACGTAGCCTAAGTTATCCTTTTTTGTAGTCAACTAACAAGCTCCAGAATAACAACGATGTCAAGTAACATTAACTATAAAATCTTTTTAAATTATTAGATACCAGTTAATATTGTTAATAATTTTCTTATTATTTATATCTTTTTACAGAACTTGCTGATTTACCAACAAAAACTGGAAGCTCACTGACTGAGTGAAATTATTTTTAAACAACTAGATAAAAAAACGTTATTATCAAGGTTATACGTCTTTCTACATAAGCTAAGCGTGTGTTTTGGTATAGTTGAAAATTGATTCGCGAAAAAGCTAAATGGTTCTTATAAATGTAGTGGACGGTCTTCAATTTTTCTCAGTGCCTCTGCGTCTCCTGAACCATTTCTGTGCGAAAATGAGCTATAAGCTAAGTTCATTTATTTGAATCATGAACTATAGGTTATTTTAATTTGAATATTAGATATTATTAGGGGCACACCTGATTCAATAGATTATATCAACTTTCGCGTTATCTTAAAGAAAATTATGTTCTACTGTCGTCTTTGTAACTTCAAAACACCATCCTAGCCTGGACATTTGCAACACCATAAATTTCATCGAAATATCCATAATTATGTACATTATGGATTTGAAAAGTGTCTAAAATTTTTCAAAAAGGAAGCTCATTTAAAGAAACATTTATTTTGGTCACATCTTTTGAAACAAAAAGAAAATCCAAAAACAGTATTAAATTCCGACCAAAGAGGTAAATTTGTGTGTAGCATTAGTACTTGCGAAAAAGAGTGGGATTGTTTCTCTCGTCTTGTCAAACATTTGAAAGTACACATTAAAAAAAATGATCAAATCACCTGCCCAATGCAAGATTGTGACAAGAAGTACAAGGTTTTATCTTCTTTTACTAGTCATTTAACTAAACAGCATAGAAACAATTATAAAAAAGTACAGAATTCAGAAATATACGAACAGTCAGAAATCGAGGAATCGCAAACAAATTCAGATTCTGTTGAAACTAAGTCGCTTGAATGTGTTGTCGACAATGAAAATCAATCTGAACGTTTTGAAGTCGATGGTGATGCGCAATCGGAATCTCCAGTAGAACAAAACCCTTCACTAGAAGAATCGACCGATTTGTATCTACTGTAATGGAATCCCCGATTCTATTACGCGCCTACGACACCAATTTTAGTAGGTCACACAATTTTTACGCACGAAACAAGAAACACACATACGTGAGACACTCGCGAGCATCGTCATCGCAGCAGCCGCAAGCAGTATTTCCCACCACAATGTATTCCTACAAAAATAGGATTAGAGGCGTAGCGAGAAACCGCGCTCTAGGCGAAGATCATCCGAAAGAATGGCTAACGCCAAGAAAAAAATGACGGCGACGAAATAAAAAGATATCACTAAACGAGTCGCGATATTCCTCACGCAAAGCGACGAAAATCAAAATAGCTATGCGGAGAGCAAGCATCGGTCGAGCACGCTCTCCCGAAAACAAATCGGGAAAAGCTACACATGACAGTACGCAGGCGACGAAAAGCAGCAGGAGAACTGTCGCAAGACGATTTTCCTAAAAACTCAAGGTAATACAAATTTTACGAGGTCACGCAAAGTCAAGAGGAAAGTCGTGAGAATATTAGGCACTTCTAAATATGGAAAATCAAGGCTACAGAATTTCCAGTATATAAAGGCCGGGAGCAAAAGGGTGCACATCGTCAATTTTCTTGAAGTCGACTTACAAGTCGAATCACTGCAAGTCGCCAGACCACTAAATTCAAACCAGTTTATAAGTTAATATTGAATCGCTACCAGTCGCGAGTAAGATCAGTAAAAAAGACTTCATCGCTGAAAAATATAGACCTATGAAAATAGTTGAATTACTCGGGAAAACAAACAGTTTTACCTCCGCGGTACCAAGTTGTATAAGTGCCACGATCACTGAGACACACCATCCTCTCTCGTCGCTAAGAAGAGAGACGACACATCAAGGCGCCCATCTGTCTGCACCTGCTCGAAAGAGGAACGAGCCGAAGGGATCCGAGACGCATACCAGCTTGATCGCACTGAACCACCGACGCCAGGCTCAAGGAGCGACAAGGACCCACAGCTGCAACCTCCTGCCGCTCGCATCTCTACACACACACACACACACTCACTCATATATACACTGCAAGGTACTTTTCTCTAATACGAGTAAAATACATTATAGTAGTTGCTTTAAAACTTAACCCCGTCTAAGTGATTTCGTTATCCGGATCCCTTTCCCGGAAGGCAGTGACCGCATCTGCGGTAGCCAAAAGGCATTTCCTTGTAAATCTAAATGAATAATAAATAACAGAAGATAGGGACTCGAATAAAAGTAAGTATATTAGTGAGTTGCGTTAATTCCGACGTAATACTACATAACTTAGCTCAATTCTATTTGAAATTAGAAACCCAGCTTTTGCTTCCCGCTTCTACTGTGAAAACTATTGTTACTGAAATAACCAGTATGCAGCGAGAATCACACAATATTGTAATGACATCGTTAGCTAGAAAATTGATCTCTGAAGGAATATCAGCTGATAAAGTCGATATTATTGTGAAAGAAATCATAAACGAAGATCCTTTCTTAAAATGTAATGTAAAATTAGGAAGTAATTACAAACGAAAACAATTTTATAAGAAAAATTTTGATTTTATACAACCAGAGTCACTAGTAATCGACAAGGAGAACCAAACGTATTTTTCATACGTGCCCATTATAGAAACCCTAAAATATACGTTCCAAGATAAGTCAATACAGCATGAAATATTAAAAAAACCTGAACCAAGAGATACAGATGGAATAGCTACACTGAGGACATCGATTTTAAATTGTGCGAACTATAAAACAGGCACCAAAAAAAGAAAAGCTAATATGGATAATGATGAAGATGAAAATGAAGTGCGGAGAAGAGAGCATGATAATCCTAGGAATCAAGACGAATACGGTTGTACGCAGTACGACCCTTACCTTCCGTCAGACGAAAATATTAAGAGTCAAGAAGAAAAACGTCTTAAATTGATAAAGCTTTTTGAAAGATTTGATCACGGCCAATCTGAAGTTTTGGAGTTAATGGACAAGACTTATGCAATGCAGCGCGAAAGCATTAATGACGTAACACGTGAAATTAGTTTACTTATGACTGAGTGGCCTTTTCTAACGGACGACAAATGTTTAGTACAACATGCTGACAAATTGATGGGAAAATGTATTCTCACGACATGGAAAAACTCGCTTGAAAAAAAAAGTGAAACCGATAAGACAGTATCTGAAGACTTGCCATACTTTAAAAAGAAACAAAAGTCAAGAACGAAAAGATATAATTCAAGACTGCAAAGAGGCAACTGAAACAAGAAAAGATAATTATCCTAAAATGCTATTATTTTTCCGCTTCTAGTATTATACTTTGAAGAAAATATAGAACTACTATACAAAATCGTTGATGTAAGTTATTTATATACATTAATATCTGTTACAACAATAATTTAATTTAGTAACAATAAAAGTAATCATTCCAAATTTTAATTACAGAGCGCACTTGATGAGGATGCTATTCTGGAAACCTGCGCGAATAATAATCATCCTGTATTGATTATTTGAGGTATGTAGGAGACACTATTTAATTTTATAAAATGTATATATTTAAAAAATAGAAATAATAATTATATATTTTTTCAAATAGGTAAAACATTGTACGATTCAGAAAGCACCTGCACTATCACTCTTGGAGGAAAAGCTGTAATCTACTGTTCAGATTTCTTGGATGGAATTTTATTAACATTCTTGAGTTATTATATTTATGGTTATAAGTATCCAGCAGGCTTGGAAAAAACTCTAGAATTCATTCAAAGGTAAAAATGTAAAATTTGTAGATTTCTTAAATTGAACATAAATGGTACATTTATGTTTTAGGATTTTACTGCAAATTAACCCTCCAATAGGAACGAAGACTGCTCCAGGAAAAAAAGACAAAATCCTACAACAGTGCCGTGTTCAGTCTAGCTAAAGCTTTGTCTAACTTTTCGGATTCTTTTAAAATAACCTAATACATCAGATAATTAGTGAGATTTTAATTTAAGCACGCGAGAGAATGTATAAAAATATTCGAACTACCGTTAATAATCAGCAAGTATTTTGACTTTTTTTGAGATCGTTGCTATTTAATTGCAAGTAACTGTGTAAAGCTGTTTATTTAATATTTATTTATTGAACTATGTATTCTTTTTCTGCAATACATAAATATTACTCTTATAAAAATAGTGTTTTTTAAGCACGTTTCCAACAGAAATTAAAACAACAATATCATTATTAAGCGTACAAGGATTCTATTAAAAAGTACTTGAATTTTCAACAATTGTCAATGAATTTTTAAGTAGGATGTGGTTGAAATTTTCAATTACGTGATTGGAAAAAACTTCAAGAACATTTTGTTGAATTTTCAATCACCGATTTTTAACAGTGTAGTCGTCCAGTGAAGGGATGGACGTTACCTTGTCGCTCAACCAGGTCTCAGTAACAGCTATTACGTGGAATGGAGAGCGACTGGATAAGAAAAGCCTGATCATCTCAATGTGACCCGTAAGTGAGTTTGCATTAAAGTGACAGACTCGTAGACCTTCGGACAGAGATAGATACCTTAGAACCAGATGAAGACGTGGCAGATGAGCTTGATGGTGGTTGTGGTGGAATGATGTGTGTATGTTGCAGCCTCAGTGTTGGACGATGTTGGCAGCGGGCGGAAACCGGGCTAAAAAAGTCTCCAGCTCGGCGTCCGTGTTGATGATGGCAGCTCGCTCGCTGTCATCGTTGCAGCGCATGTAGAGTCTCCCTTCTCTAACGAACGTTCGGCAGCCCTGCCTCCTCTTGGCCTTCAGCCTAGCCCTTGTACGCAGCTTATGGACGTCCGAGGGGAGCAGCTCGTTGATGTTTATGAGCCCTTGATGGTCAGGATTCAGAGCTTTAGCCTCCTCCAGCAAGGTAGCGTCCAATTCGCTGATGTGTAGCTTGCGTTTCCGGGCTTTGGCGATGACGATCGAGCGTGCAGGCGCACTTGAGGATAGGGTAACGGCTAGTGGTGGCAGTTTGCCGTCACCCCTGGCGGAGCTGTTTGTAGCATCAAGCCTCCCCATGGTCCTGACGGATGCTACGTCTCTTCTAAGGACCGTGGGGTCAAGCGCGTTTACAACTGAGAAAGCGAGGAGATGCAGCGAGGTTTCACGGGTTTAGTGCAAACCTGTGACAACGACCTCACAGTTCGAGGTCTGCTCCTGGCGCCTCTTGACCTCGGCCAATTCACTGCATAGGCTGCAAATCTCCGCAGTGTTGGGCACAGTGCTGCCGTTGTCCTGCTGCATCGTCGGGCTCCTCGAAGACAGATCTTGGATTTGTGCCTGCAGCTCAGTGATGGTAGACTCAGCATTGTGTATGCGAGTTTTGAGTGCAGGGAGCTCATCGAGGGCCTTGAGTCGCTTCTCCAGCGGACCCAGACGCTGCTCAATTTTAGAAATCCTCTCCGACACGATGTTCTGGGTCTTGAGGGCCTCTATTTGAGCATTACGTATGTCGTCCAGTGCTCCGCGAATGTTCCTTAAAGCAGCCTCAACGGACGGCGTAGGTGTTGTTGTTACTCCGGCCGAGCGGGTTGGTGAGGGATTTCTCGACGTGTTGGGTGATGGTGGTGCTGACCTCGTCTTCATGTTCACCGGCTGCTGTTGTTTGGGAGTATTCTTGCCTGCTGCTGTTGTTGTTGCAGTTACTCCCGTTGCTGCTGTTGTGGCAGAGGTGGATTTAGTCCTCAGTTTGGCACCCCTGGCGTTGCTGTTGTCTGCACATGAGGGACAGGCTATAATCTGCCTGCCGTTCACCACGATAGTTTTGATGTTAATGGTAGTTTGGCACCTAACGTGGTAGTGCAGACCACAAAATTCACACTTTTTGGGGTCTTTGTGCTGTATAGGTTGTTTACAGCTGCTGCATGGCTGAAAAGGCACTTCCACACTCTTCTCGCCGTTTGCACTCATTTTTCGTCGATAACTTACTAGCAATCGGTAAGGCAGATATTTGTAGGATGATGATAAGTTATCGACGGAGTGAAAGAGTAGGTGTTGTGACTCTTACGGCTAGATGGAGCGTTAGTGGAAAGAGCGTGAAAGTACCGACCTCGATCAGTGTGAAGTCGCCTTGAGAGTTCTCCCACGATGCAGCAGATGTCGCCACGATATTGATTGCGGAGAGAAAGAGACGCCGTGCAAGTGAGGAAACAAGCCAAGCCGATTTATGTATCGGCGTGAAGGTTTCAAAAAGGAGCGTGCAACTATCTAAAACAGAAGAGGGCCCGAAGGCAAGAAGCAGCAGAAAAGTAGTACAGAAAAATGATGGATCAGCAGAGCTGTCAACTGTACTCACGAGAGAGAGAGAGAGAGAGAGAGAGAGAGATTTGGTAAAATGCATTCCTTCTTGTTAATAAAACATTAAAGTTTCGGAAATTTAAGATAAAAAAATTGAATTTAGCACTCGAATGCTGTATGTATTCATGCATATCACAAGATGTAATCTGCAGATTTGGTTCAGATGACCGGGATGCTGCAAATAGTTATTTGTGCAGGCATGCACTTTTTTTTCAGCTATGTGTTTGTAAATATAAAATGACAAAAATCGTTATATCATCATTTTCATTATATAAAGAGCACTTTATTTCTATTTTATTCTATAAATTTAAAACCGGCCCAGTGCACTAATTGCTATAACTACTTATATAGAAAGTTGTCTGTATTAAATATATTTATTTATACTCGACGGTAATTAATTCTCGTGGAACGTTTTTGAAATCGTGCTTTTTATTGGTTATAATTTATTAATCAGGCAATCGGATTGAAGCAATTTCAAAACGTTTCACAAGAATTAACTACCATCGAGTGTACATCTAATATTTAAGAGTATATTTAATAATGACACGTCAAATAATTGAATATCATTACAATTAATTTGTAAATTGCGAGCGAAGCCAGTATAAATTAAAATTGTATCTGTCTAGACGACTTAATACTAAAAACCTTTTTGAAAAACTACGTCTGCAAGATAAACTTCCAGGAAAAACATCCCAGAAAGAAGCTGGCGATTCTTATTAAAGAAGATAACGTCTGATTTTAAACAATCAGTGGCCAAGAGTACAGAATAGAAAAACTGGACATCTACAGTGAAAAACTACGAGTCATCTTAGATGCCGTGCTATACGCTAAAAAGAATGGAAAGAAGATAGTGATGACGATAGTCCCAAAAACCGGAGCAAAAAGAGCCCTCGATGAGAACTAAGAAAACGAAAAGAACGAAAATAACGAAGGGAACGAAGAGAACGAACGTGAGAAGGAATGAGACCTAAACGAAGAGAAAGATGAGGATGTAAAAAGTGTAATCGAACGAACAGATACGACGACGATGTTTACTCCAGGAGTAAATTACACAAATACGCGTATTAAAATCCAATTAACAGGCATAGGTAAAAATGATTTCAATATAAAAGGTATATTTGACACGAAATTGAATAAAAATTTGAAAGTTGAAAATGAAAAATAGATTTGTATCAAGGTACAAAAAAAATTTAAAAACATTTATTTCAAAACATTATTTAATGATGATTAGAATCATTCGCTTGAAAAAGTTATAGAAGAACTTGATAATAAGTTATAATAAAATGTATCACAAATTATACCAAATCTAAGTTATTAGTTATCACTAGTTTACTTAATTAATACAAAATCTGATGATGCCATCTCAGTATTTACTTGAAGTTGAGCGTATGAACCTGAAAAAAGTCTTTAGTTAAGTTAATAATAAAGAGTCAATATAAAAATAAATCGACATACTTACAAGTTTTTTTATTATAATACGAAGCTACCGCTACTAATATGATTCTATGTTCAAAATACAATGATTCAGATTAGGAAAATAAAAAAAAAAGTAATGAACAAAAATTTGTCAAGTAATTTTATTTTTAAATAATAAAAAATGATTTAATATTTTTAAAAGTATTTATGCAAACAATTGTTTAAAAAAATCAATATATAAAAATAGGTGTGAAAGAACGTCGATAAGAATGCTAAGATAGCATAGTATGACATGATATTTTTATTCACCCTGTTTTGGCGAAGAGAATATATCTGAACTGAACGATGATAATATCTTTATAATATTAAAACTACAGATCGTAATTTGTTTGCAGGTACATAATATACAAAATGAAATAAGGCTAACGTAAGAGTTTTAATTGAAGGAGTCCAGCCTAAGTTAAAGTCCAAAAAATAAATTTTTTCATCACCTGTCTTAAAAGGAAATATCCAGCAAAATATGCTCCTTTAATTCTTTATGCATCCAAAAATTATGAGGAAATTACTGAAATTATTTCACACTTTATAAAGTTTGAAGGTTATAAATAAATATCTCGCCAATAAAGCTTGAATAATGTTTAAAAATCACGAAATTCAAACTTGATTTGGCGAGATTTTTATTTAAAAACTTCAAACTTTGTAAAATGATGAATTTCTAGATTACGGAGTGGAAGTATGTTATGATTTATTGTCATTTTATTTTAATTATTTGTTTTAAGCAAAATAGTTATTTTTGTCTGCTGTTTTGTGGCGCCAAATTGGAATTTAAAACTGACTTTGAGACTCCCTTGATGATATAAAATAAATATAAAATAATGTAAAATAATGTAAAAACTAAAAATTTAAATAATAATAATAATTGACGCGTCTCGTGTTCTAAGTTACATTGAATTGAAAATCTACTTCAGTTTTCTACATACACAATTTATCATTAGTTAAGTGAAGTTTTAAAAGTTGTATACTAAGACTGGCAATCTAACCCCTATATACACACCTATAAAATGATCAGACTACTCACTGCCATATACTATTCTCTCATACCTTTCTTGTATCAAACTTTACAATGTAACAAGTGGTATTTGTGTGACAAGATAGCCAGCAAGATAGCCTGTGTCCAAGATAGCTTTATTCATATTGAATTTCATGGCTTTGACGTTAAATTTATTTTAAAGGCGTTGATATAAAAATCAAACTGGTATCACTTACGGCAAAGACAACTTGTTATTTTAATACCATTAAACCAATTAATATACAACATTTCAACCTTTTAGGTATAACAGTTTTTGAATGAAAAAAAATACGAAATTTTGATGATTACGATAACTTGTTTTAAAATTTTGTATTCTTTCTGACTTTCTCGTTTAAAAACTTTCATACCCAGAAGACTTGAATTTTGTATTTTTATTGGTTTGGTTTCAAGGTATCAAAATAATATATCAAGTTTTTTGTTGTTGTAAGTAATACCAGTTTGATTTTGATATCAACACATTTGTTACGGTGAATGATGTTTGACCAAACCTGTTGCTATAATATTTAAGACTATGTTACTAATTATCATTTAAAAATATTAGTTGAGGTTACGTAAAAATTCCTCAATTCCGTCAATACAAATATAGTTATTCGCTACCATTTAAAAAATGACGTTGCATTCTAGCTGAAAGAATATATGGATGCATATGTAATTATTGTACTGGTTTTGTATACTTCTTCTTGTATGAGATTTCATAGATTCTTTCAGCTAGGAATAAGCATGTATATGGCTGTATATTATAACGGTGCTTACAACCGTGTATAAAGGATCAGTAACGAGTATACTGATCTAAAGAGTATCGAGAGGAATTGATGCAGCAGCTCGTTGCAGGTTTCTTGAAGGCTATACGAAGCCTGGCCCGTAGCGCAGTATGCTGTACGTGCTCGTCCTTGAGCACGTGAGCCCGCGGAGGCCTCGTGAGTGCTTATGCTGCGTAGCTTAATCGCGGATGAAGTAAACGCATATTCGAGAGGGGTGAGCGCGGGGAAAAGGCAGAGAGTCAGGCGTGAAATCACAAAGAGCAGGTGGAGTTTAGAATTATGTTCGTGTATTGTAAAACCAGCCAAATACAGTAGCGGCGCAAGGCAAGAGAGACAAAGCGAAGCCTAATGCAGAGAGAGAGAGAGAGAGAGAGAGAGAGAGAGATCAGCGATCGAGCAGGTACTTACATTCGCTTCCGTGCTGTCTCGCTTGGATGCCTCGTGGCTCGTCTTGAACGGCGCAAGCGGATGACCGGGGCCCTCGCTGGGCAGCAGAGTAGATGCCTCGTGGCCTTGAGTGCGCGTCCGACTACGGCGGGAAGACGAGCGGCAGCAGTCGCTCAGCTCGTAATGGACACGCGGCGTGAAGTTGCCCTCAGAGTGATAACACCGGCGACACACCAGGACACGGCTTGCTAGAGGCAATCTCGCGGGTTTCGCGCACGCAAAATTCACGAGGGTTCCCGACACAATGAAGAAAACGAAAACGTTCGACTGTACTCTTCGGCGGAACGAATCGAACTTCCCTCGCGCGGGACGCGGCGGCGAGACCAGCGTGGGTTTTCTCCCACTCTCCCTCTCGCGGTCTTCTGCTCTCTCACTTACCTTCCTGCTGAAAGAATGTACATAATATATATTTATACATATGTATATATATGTGTTGTACTGAGGGAGAGAGACATAATGAGAGTACGATAGTCAGCTCGTTATAATATATATACTTATAGTGTATTATATTTGTCATATAATATTAATATATTTGAAGATTGCATTATTACCTGCAACGATTAAGGCCAATATGCCCTGCTGAAAAAACTCACGTGAGTACTGATGAGAGTTTTCACGTGGTTACTCACGTGGATACTTACATGAACAATTACATGAGTATATCGATCAATTCATGACGTGATTACTTACGTGATTACAAGAAGTTACAAAATTATATTACAGAAATATGAACAAATTATCTAAAATTAAGGCACTAAAAATTCAAAGCTTAGTGATAATTATTTAAATACATGTTTGCTTATATAAATAAATTGCGTTACTTGGATCATTTCCAAAAAATGACAGAAATTAATTTTATTGTTACAAATATTCCTATCAAAGTCGAGGAATCGTAAATATGTTATGTCTCTTGCAAAAAGTTATAACATAAATCATAGACTCGATCATAATTTTTCAAATCACATGAGATGATAACTGTGTCGTCAGCGTAAGATAATATTGTTTCATTTTGCATATCTATCAGTAGGTCATTCAGGTATAATATGAAAAATAGAGAGCCAAGTATTGTTCCTTGTGGAACCCCTATCATAATTTTTTTGTACTCACTCTTGCAGTTACTTATCTTTACACATTGTTTCCTATCAGATAGATAGCTGCTGAGTAATTTTAATGCTTCTCCTCTTACACCGTATCTTTCTAATTTGTCCAGCAGTATACTGTGATCTACAGTATCGAAGGCTTTAGCCAGATCTAAGAACGCAGTTATAATCGGTTTGCTTTTATCTAGGTTTCTATATATAATATTTGATAGACAATTGAGAGCATCCTTCGTTCCTCTCTGTCTTAGAAAGCCGAATTGTCTATAGATAATAGATATTATTTTGTGCTTCATGATAAAATTATAAAGTCTATTGTATATTATTTTTTCAAATATTTTGGCTATGTTAGAAATTAGCGATATTGGTCTATAGTTACTAATACAACTATAGTCTCCTGATTTATATATAGGTACAATATCTGCTTTTTCAGTGCATTAGGCCAGATTGATTGCTGTATGCATAGATTAAATATATACTCTAACGGTTTTGATATATGTTTCGATAAAGATTTGATAGTTATTGCACTAATGTTATCTACTCCACCAGCCTTTTTTTTCATTGCAATAATTATATTTTGAATTTCATACATATTAGTTGGATTTATAAAAATTGAGTAATTGTTTCGAACTGGCAGTTTCAATTGTTCTAAGTCCATTTTTTTAATTTTATTGCTTAAATTTAATCCTACATTACAATAATATTCATTCATAGTGTTCGCAATCGTGGTCTTGTCATCAATTTTCTGATCATTAACTATTATACTATCAAGTGATCCTCCTTGCTTCTTTTTTTCCCCTAACTTATCATTTATTATGCTCCAAAACTGTCTTGAATTACCACTGCATTTTCTAATGGCATTATTTTCGTATTTATACTTAGCATCTTTAATTACCTTACTCAAAATTTTTTCATAATTTTTATAATCCATTTTCAGTTTCATATTTGTTGGATTCTTTTTCCATATATTATATAACAACTCTTTAGTTTTACAGGATATTAATATTGCTTTCGTAATTCATTTTTTCTTAGGAACTGTATCTTTTTTGTTTATATTAGTATATTTTCTATGAGTTGCTTTTTCAACACAGCCTTGTATCATACTTATTAATTCATTTATAGCTTGGTTAGGATCATTTATTTGTGACAATGAGTCCCACTCAAATCTTTTTGCAATATTTATTAACTTGCCATAGTTAATGCAGGATGATTGATATCTGTATATTGTTTTTTATATATAACATGACTCCATCAGCCCTAATAATTTTACTGTCATTGTAATAGCTTTTATATCCTTGTAGTTTATAGTATTGAGGATGTTGTAAGATCCATGTTTCCGTACATATTATAATAATTGGTTTTACTACCAAGCTTTCAATAAATGATTCTAATTTTTCGTAATTCGCATTTAAACTTCTTATATTTACACAGAGAATTAAGTTCTTTTTTTTTCAAGATGCTCTTGTTGAGTGATCTGATGTTTTCTGCATCACGTTCTATGTTTTGTATGTCTTCAAAATTGAATTCTTGCGCCATTAGTTAATCCTTTTTTCTTAGTCTATTTGTTATACGCGTGTTAACTGCATTGAGTGACGTAGAAGACATCCCAGATGTACGCATGGTTATAGCCTTGTTTGAAATATTTTCTGCCATACCGACATATCTCGGTATTACAGGTTGTATCGTGTAGTCAGTAAGTTCAATGAACTTTCTTATTTTATTTTGTAGGATACTGCATGCGTGGCTATCTGTTGCCATATGCTCAGTATTATATTGTGTTTTATATTTATTATTGCTGAAGATACAGTTAGGACAATTTAATTTATTACCGGAACAATCTGTAGTCTTATGATTTCCTGCACATTTTAAGCATGTGTGATTATTTGTTCACTTAAAGCCATTATGCCCATATCTACCACAATCAAAACATGGCTTGACGTTGCAGTAGTCGTGCACCTTACAGTTTTGATAACCCACGAAGATCCTGTTTTTATTTTCTCTCACATGTTGATATAGTTCAGCAGGAATTTCTAATATGACTGACCGTAGATGAGTTTTGGAGTTATCATATGAGTGCAATACTGTACACTTCTTGTTGAATTTACTAAAATTTCTTTCATTTATGTCATTTTCAATTTTTGTATTGTCTAGATTTTCAAAATTATCTATTCCAACTACTTTAACCTTTGGATTCTCTATTGTTTCTTTTGTAACATCACAACTTTCATCAAGCTTTTTCTTCAAAACATTATATGCTTTCCTTGCACTTTCTTCTGTTAAACAATCTACTATTATTTCACTCTTTTTCTTAATTAGTTTTTTTGCTTGTATGCTCTTATCTTTAATGAGATAGTGTGCAACAGTATCATTTATTGTGTCTATAGGGTAACCTTTAGCATCTTTGTTTTTAACTATAATTTTTGGGATTCGTTTTGGCTTGTTGTTAGTCATGGCACTCGAAATTACTTGAGCATTTGTTTTGTTTTTTGAGGTATTTATTTCACTTTTCTGCTTATCAAGTAATTCACTCAATAACTTATTTTTTTCTTTCAGTTCTTTATTTAGTTCTTTTAATAGTGCATTTTCACGCTTCAAAATACTGTCCATTGATACACTGTTCTCATCATCATCCTCACTTTCAGCTTCTGACACACTTATTGTATCACTTTTTCTCAATTTAATCTGAGCAATGATTATTTTGGCTTCATTACTCAGCACATTTGTATTCACTTTCGAGGTTAGGTCTACTTTGTTATGTTCTGGACATAATCATAGAACTCCACTAATTTTTACTGCCCCGTCTATTTTAGCAAAATCACTAGTATGAAAAGCTTCCTCATATATTATACAAATAACCGTTTTTACTTCCACTTTTGGATGACATTTATAAAAAATTGCTGACTGTGAAGTCACCGAGCCCGCACTCGATGACTCCATCTTGGAATGTGATATATAATATATATGAACTATACTATATATCATATTAATAATAATTAATTTCTTTCATTTTTCTTACTTAAACATATTTTTAAAGTGGCCTTCAGAGGATGGTAATGTATAGGTTTTAATCAAGGTCCAAATGTATTTCAAGTATACCATACAAATTTTGCTTTTAAGTTTATAAAATCTCTAGAGCTAAAAATCAATCAATACATTTTGATTTTTTGAAAATACAATTTTTATTGATTTTATCATTTGCTCAAAAAAGTCATAACCAGATGTTGTGAAGCTAAGATATATTTTATGCAATTAGTTCAGACAGTGCGCATACATCTAACATGTTTATTAAAGCTAGAGGTTAAGGCATGCAACATGAACAGTTCAAATTCTAGTATATATAATAAATTGCAATGCATTGTTTATATTGATTTTAATATTTTTAGCGTAATCTTGAGAAGATGTGGGAACTGCTAAAACTTTGCAAATGCGCCAGGAGGGTATTATTTAAAATCCCCCCCCCCCAAAAAAAAATGTAAGATGTTTTGACATAATTTTATTAGTTTCATGGAGTAAAAAACAGTGTTTCTAGCTCCGACATCCATGTGTGATATAGTCCATCCTAGAGTTGAAATTGTCCGAACCATATGCAAGACAGGCTTGCGCTGCGAGTGTGCGAGTTAAGATTTGAGCAACTTGTATGATTTTTAACGATTTTCGTTCTTATTAGTAAACTCAACTATCAAATAATATTTTAATATTTTTTAAATAAATTATGAATGTATACATAAAATATATGGTTAATATATACATATATCATGAGTCGCATAAGTAAATTTATTAACCGTAGAAGTAAGTAGAAACTAAAATTTATATTTATTATACGATACTTTTCATTTTATTTTTTGCAAAATAGATTTTTTTCATATAACTCATGAAACAAAAGTACATATCGGAACAATATACTTTATATAGATTTATGATTTATTATATTTTTAAAACATATATACAGATTATATATGTATCACACCCTGGTAGAAAATCACCCATTTAAAATGGCTGTAAAGGCAACAACCGGCTAAGTAAAATGTGAAAAAACTGCACATTTTAAATTTCCTAAAAGTAGCGATATCTTGGGCATTTTTTATGGCTGAGAATTATATTTCATGAAAATATCAATAAATCAATTAATTTTTCGGATGTAAAATACAAAATTATTAATATTTAGGCGTAAGCTGAATAATTTTAATAATTCAAACATATGGCGAAGCTCGTAGGGCTTGTGTGGAACAACGTCTGCGTGGCTCAGTCGGCTAAGGCGCACGACCGTACTTATTTGGCCTCGTGCAGGGTGTGGGTTCAAGTCTCCGGTCAGACAGAATGTTTTCTGATGCAAAAAATTATTCTATACTTTCCTTTAAACTAAAAACTCGAATCCAAGCCTGCTAGATACTATTTTCCAATTCTAACCTCAAACTGTGATAAACGCGTGTAACCCAGCTGTGTTACTCGACCAACTATAATGGGCAGTTTGTACTTAAGAATAAGGTAAGAAGATTGAATCCAAGAACTGCCCATTAAGTTGGAGAAAAAGCGTTACATTCTGCCTAAGAAATGACAAAGAAAACTGCCTAGTTCTTAGATTCCATTCCAAGAACTGGCCATTAAATGGGTTACCGATTCTACCAGGGAACATAATAAAATGTAGGATAATTCACTTACACAATCAAATAATTTGTAGTCATATAGATCAGATGACTTAGCATTTTGCGTGTCTTCCTCGATTGGATTATTGTCATCAATTGTAATCGTTTCAACTATTTGTTGAATTATAGGCAACTCTGGCTTAATTGAACTGCAGTTAATTCTATGTAGTTCATCGATTTTTTTACCTTGAAAATCAATTAGTAATAATATAATGAATTATAGAAATAATGATAGATTAGAAAAAGTATTATAGTTATAAGTATACAAACCTCTTCAATTGACTTCTTAGCTTTAGTGATAGCATATTTTGTTGTTTGTGGTTTTTTGGTGAATTTTTTTCATCATATAGATACTTTTTTCTCTTTTTCTCAGACATTTTTTTGTCTATAATGTTTGGTTATGACGAGAAAAATATAAACACGCTATGAAAATCTCTGCATGACAAATGATAACTTACAGCAATGCCAATGCCCGGGAACTCAGAGGAAGGAAACCCAGACCACCCCAAGTCTTAGATCTCGGAAGGCGGGTACAAGAAAGGAAGCCCGAACTACTCCGCAGAATAGAAATAGAGGAAACTAGCGCGCCACGCGCAAATACCAATCAAAGTTTTGATTGGTATTCTTCTGGTGGTCATCAACACTATCATCAAAACTATTGGAAAATTAGTAACTTATTTGTATTTGAATCAATTATTTATTTTTGGTTTTATTCTTAAAATATATCTTATTTTAATTTTATTCTATTGTAATTTCAGATAAATAATACAACACTTTTGTATCGTAATTTTTAAGAGGAAGTAAACAAAAGGATGATATTTCGTTTGTAGCATTTCAATTAGAATATTAGAAAATTGATTGTTTAGGTATTTAGCATTGTTTAGAGGGATGTAGTAAGCTACTTAGAGCTTTTCTTCAATCTAAGCAATTTTCTTTATTGAGTTTAGGTTTTTCTAGTTCAGTATATACACTTGAATTTTGAAAGTGAATTGTACTGATTCAGCTTAAAAGATTTAATTAATATAGCGTACGTCGTTATATGATGCCAAGTTACACGGATTGTATTCGGCGATTATGTATTTCCTATTATGCATTTTTTATAATTTAATTAAAAAAGTGGTTTAATTTTGTATATATGTATGAGATAAAGGCCAAAATATAACGTTCAGCTTTTAATAATATAGGAAAATTGCTGAAAATAATTGGGTTGGATGGGGCATGTTGCACCGAAGTTATTATTGAATTTATGTATCAAAAAATCGCTTTTAGGGTTGTGTATGTCAAAAAGTGTTTTAAAAAAATGTTTGCCACGGTAAAAAGTTGTATTTTAAACATGTCTACAACTTTTATATTTAACATTTTCATGTAAAACGTAAATCCGTAATGTTTTATGGCAAATAATTGGTTTTTAGCTGTAAAAAATCTATTTTGGGCTAAACTCGAGTTATAAGCATTTTCATGATTTGATGTCAATAGAAGAAAAAAGTTGTATTTTAAAAATGTCTACAACTTTTATACTTAATATTTTCATGTAAAACGTAAATCCGTAATGTTTTATGGCAAATAATTGGTTTTTTAGCTGTAAAAAATCAATTTTGGGCTGTAAACTCGAGTTCTAAGCATTTTCATAATTTGATGTTAATGGGAAAAAGTTGTATTTTTCAAAGATCTATAACTTTTCCATTTAACTTTTTTTTGTAGAATGCTTAGAATTCGACTTAGAGCGAAAAAACCGTTTTTAGCGATTTTTGGAGGTGACCGCATTCTGCGTATACGTCCAGGATCAAGCCCAAAATAAATCTGTCAGCTTAGTATTACGAGAGGAGTTTGCGCACAAATTTTTAGCCCGATTGATTAAAGACTTTCCGAGATAATCGCATCACAGGAAAATTTTTATTAAAAAAACGCTTAAAAATCGAACAAATTGTGCCCGCATTTCAAAACGACGTAGAGGATCGGGATAAAAATAATAGTTTTTTAGCTTTTGCAAAAGGAGACTTCTCCTAAAATTTCAGCCCGATCGGTCGATAATTGCGTGAGATATCGCATCTCACACATTTTTCGCACACGAAAATATAAGGCACTTCCGTGTCGCGGTCGAATTTAACGCGATCAAAAGTTTTTGCATCTTGTTCAAAACTAGGACTGTTAATAATTTGTTTAAAATCTCTCTCGATTTTATCTGCGTCTATTCCACTAACTCGATTGCACTCAACAAAAATATTTAGAGTCCTGCTTAATCGATCTAAACTTAAATTTTTGTTTCACAGAAACTAATATACCTAACTAATGGATATTTAAGCGGAGATTTTTCTAATATTTTTTCTACACTGTTTTTACTTTTCTCCATTTCAATTGAATATTTTTGTAAATCATCAATATGATTTTCATCCTTTTCTGATGCTTCTGCGTTTTCAACCCATCTTGTCGGGCAAAACTTCTTTGGTATATTTTTAGATCCTGTAACCTTAATGTAATCACCGATTCGCGCAGGTGATTTATTAAATAAATAATAAATAGCTTTCATAAACAAGAACCCACATCAAACAGTTTGAACTTATCATCCATTTCATGTTCAACGTCCTTTTTAAAATCATCTAGAAATTTAAAATTGATATTCGGACGATCCATGGAGATTTTAATCAACTTTTTAACTTCTAGTGTTTGTAATTGATTCTTAAATTCAAGTAATAAGTCAGCAGCTCTTGTGTGTGTAAGAAAAGCTGATCCAAAATATCTAGTTTCTGCTTGTTGTGTTGTTACATTCCAGAACCGTACATTGAGGTCCATTTGTTCTTTTTTTGATACTTCATTGAAAGACTCATCAAAAGAAACCACATAAGTATGGCTCTCCAAAACTTTGTCTAGAGTATTTTTACAAAAATATGGTCCTAGACCATAACAAAACATGTAAGCCATTTTGTCATTACTCAAGCGTATTTTATCAGCAAAATTGTCAGGATTATGTTGAAACATTAATTTGATAGATTCAACACATTTTGCACCAATGTTGAATGACAAATGATGATATACAGATGTGAGAGTCCAAATTATTTCAGCTTTGGTAATTTCGTCTTTAGGTAAATAAGAAACAATATTTGGTGTGCGGTCGCGGTGCTGTTTCGACGGGCCACTGGTTTTAGACTGAACACTTTCTTCAGACTGAACACTGGCTTCAGACTGAGCACTGGCTTCAGACTGAACATTGATTTCAGACTGATTAAGTGTTTTTGATGGCTGATATGCTACATTATCAATTTTCGATTGGAAATAAGTACTAATTGCTTTTTCTTCAGAGTCATAAGCGTTTTGTTTGGCCTTACGTTTTATACCTTTCGCATGACTAGTGACTGCTGTGATTTAAGGAAAATTTACTGCAACAAAATGAGCAATAAGCGCTATATATGTCAGAGTCACATGGTTTAAGCCAAGCGTTAAACCTAGGATCTTTAGTCCACTCACTATTAAACTTGACTCTGTCACCAACCGACATTTAAATTTGTTTTTAAAATCAACAATTAAATTTGTTATTTAAATAGTATGTCATATATTATATATATTGATACTTTGATACTATTTTGATTTTGATACTTTTAGTTTTGTTTAATAATATTTATATCGTGAGTATGCCGTTCCTCATATTTAACTATCTATTATAGTAATTGATATTGCCAAAATACTGTGACCTGCAAAAATAGAATACTTTAATAATTAAAAATTTTGACCTCATTGTTTTAATTTCAATGAATGATATTGACTTACCTATATTTATGTAAAATACGAATGAACGTGTAATACTTCAAACAAGATCGGTTTTTTGATGTACATATGCATTTGATCGACGTATGTATTCAACTTTTCTCTCTTGGCCATTTCCAGTCGAAAAATGTGCACGAGTTTCATAGACCTATCGACATATTAAATTAAATAAATATTGGTAAATGTTAAAGATGTAGAGTGCAGGGTACGTTATGGTCTAGAATTTTGCGGTGTTGTATAGCATTGTATACGTTTGTATACGTACGTTCACTTATATCATCTCCTGAACTAAGATAAATCGATTTTTATTATGAGGTTAATTTTATGGCTTGAAAATTTAGGTACAGTTTGTATATGGCAGAAATTATTTAAAAGGGTTAAGAATATTCGCCCTTTCTGATTTGACGCTCATACATTCACGCCTCGGTTTCCCCTAGTATAAATTAGTAGTACTCACACGCGAGAAACATTTGATTAAAATAGAAACCGACACATATATAGAATTCAACACAAGCACGTTACCTACCTTTGTTTACAAAAAATAGATAGTCCTTTTCATCCACTTTACATCATAAAAATGTAGAAAGAGTAGAGACGTCCAAAAAGGTTATGTCAATCAGCGCTTCAATTTTACGCAATATAGATAGATGATTTTTTTTCAATGGCTTAAAAGTCGGCAAGAATCCGAATATTAATATCGCAGACACAACTAATACGAGACACTTCTATTAATATCCGCCGACATAAACACAACAAGATCGTACGAGTATCTCGAGTTGTTTTGCCGGCAACATGACAGCGCGTGATTGTCTTCTTGAATACACACGCATATACAGAGCCGCCAGCGCGCCACCTCGTGGGCTCGTGTGATATGGTTGCGTCAGCGTTTACGCGCGTCGCATTTATGTCGCGTCAATCGCGTTCACGAAAACTCTCGCGTCACTCAATCTCGACTGTTCAGTTCGAACGACATCAGGAGAAAATTTCCAGGATTCGCGTAAAAATTTCAGGAGAATTCCCTGATTCCAGGGGGTAAAATGAAATTCCAGGAGAATTCCAGGTTTTCCCGGTTTTCCAGATTTGTAGAAACCCTGATAACAGTGTCCTTGGCGTTACAAACCGGAATAGAACCAGCAAGGATGGACCTAAGCGGGCAACAGCTCTCAGACTGGATGCTTTAAAACATCAAGTCTGCAGAAGGAAAGAGCTATGCAGACATCTTGTCAAAAATGAAAGCGGCTCCGTCACTTAGTATGCTGGGGAATTGGGGAATCATAGAGCTTAATCGCACAAGAGAGGTCAAAACCTCGGACTTCCAACAATGGCAACCTGCGACGCAACAATGCCGAGGAGAACTCCCAATAATTGACGACCGCCCGTATACTGGTGGGATAAAAAAATTGACACTGCCCGCAGCGAGTCTCATCAAACCAGAAGACGGGAACAGCGAGATCGGAAAAAATACTAAAATACTGATCGAGGTAAAGAAATAGTAGCCGCTCTAAACAAAGAAATAAAGTATGCTGAACGGATAATAAGGAAAAGATCCGAGAAAATAAACGATAGTGCCTTTAAGAGTTACAGAACGAGGTTGAGCTGGATTCCTGGGGACGACCGTACCAAGTATTGATGAAGATAAAGGGAGATTATATTTCCCCTTCTAAGAGTTCGGAATTCCTGGACCGTATTGTGACCACGCTGTTTTCCTTCAACTGAAAGTAACAGCTATTCCTGAAGCAGAGGCGAATGACGAAATCATTCCAACAATCACCACAGAGAAACTACTGGCTGCATGCAAAAGAATTGGAAACAACAAGGCACCAGACCTGGATGGCATACCCAATATTGCATTGAAAGTAGCTACATAGGCACGCCCCGATGTCTTTGTGGACCTGTACAATTCATGTCTCGACGAAGGGACGTTTCCTAAGAACTGGAAAAATCAACGCCTGGTACTTCTACCAAAAGGAGATAAGCTACGTGGAGAAGCTCCCTCGTACAGACCACTCTGCATGCTAGACACCCTGGGTAAGATTTTAGAGTGCATAATCGGCGTTAGAATAAACATTGAAGTCGTTAAAAAACTAGGTGGACTAGCAGAATATCAATATAGCTTCAGGAGAAAACGCCGTAAGCTTAGTAGTCGACACCGCTAGAACTGCAATAGAAGGGAAGAGATAGAAAGAAGGAGCCAAGAAGTAATGTGCTATTGTTACACTGGATGTTAAAAATGCGATCAACTCAGCCAGCTGGAGCAAGATACACGAAACACTGCGGAAAAAAGAGGTACCCGCATATATAAGAAGGATTATGTCTGACTATATAAAAGACAGAACACTTTTGTATGACACAGAGGGCGGCGCGAAAACCTATCAAGTAACCGGAGGGGTCCCACAAGGGCCAGTGCTTGGCCCATTATTGTGGAACATCATGTACGATGGAGTACTTAGGCTAGAGCTACCCGAAGAAGCAACGGTTATAGGGTTCGTAGATGACATTGCAGTAGTGGTAGTAGCAAAGCAAAAGAAAGAGGTGACAGAAATCGCAAACAAGGCAGTAGGTACAATCTACGATTGGCTAAAGCAGACTGGACTTGAGCTTGTTAGCCATAAAACGGAAGCTATACTTATATCTAGTAGGGGGAGAATTGAGACAATAACGCTGACGGTGGACGGACACGAAATAGACTCTCAGCCGACCATTATACCTGGGAATCACCATGGACGCCAGACTAACGTTTAAGCAGCGTCTCGAAAAGGTAAGCAATAAGGCACCAAAAGTCGGTGCTGCACTATTACGACTTATGCCAAATGTGGGTAGACCAACGCAGGGTCGAAGGTTACGCTTAGCTAGTGTAACTACATCAATTATGTTATACGTTGCCCCAATATGGGCAGACGCTATGTTGGTAAAGTCCTATACAATCGGTCGACATGAAATGTACAAGGTTATAACTGTCATATTTGCATATAAAACCACTCATTAGCCATTATATGTTTATTTTCTACATAACTTCTAGTAGTAGGTCAGGCCTATACTTAAACTTTACAGCTACTTTTTTACTATCAAATCGTATCTTTTTACTGTATTGAGGTTATCGGAGTTAGGACCGAACATTCAATATATATATTGTAACGGGGTGTAAATTCGATCAACGAATAACTCGTTAAACGACTGGATCGCATCCCCGTTGCATGCTGCTGTCTCAGCTGCTTCTGTTTTGCTGGGTCTACGCGTCGCCTGGCACGTGCTCGGCTGCTCAACTGCGTTAAATAAGTACTAATAAATAACGCCCGCGGAGGCGGCGGTATACGCAGGAAGGAACAGGAATCGGAAGTAAGCGAGCAAGGTTTAGAAATGACGACAAATCACGTAAAATAATAAAACTAGGCTTACATTTGCTAGTCGCGAAATAAACGTGAGTTTACAATCATAAAATAATAATATGCGAGTCGCCAACAACTTTGTGACTCGCCGCGACGCCAGAATTATCGCGCTCTCACGCGTATATCGTCGTGAAGGTCGCGCGCGCCGGATCATCATCGCATGGATGTTACACACTTGCACATACACTTTCTCCCATGCACTGCGCGTCACACAAACGTTCTCTCTCTCTCGTCGACCACGTTCCTAATCCTGCACAGGCTGCGAGACTTGGCCACTGCGCTGGACCGCTAGGCAGGAGGATCAGGATTACCCGGACTCCGCGTCGCACTCACACACAAGTTACAATTCGATCCGCTGGACACAGCATATCACACGATATCACGAAAGTTTTTGAATTGTACGAGTGAAGTCCTGTGTTTACCTTCCGAAGGCCAAGAGCTATCTGAGCGCGCACCTGGAGGATTAGCCCGCGCGCTCGCTCTCTCTATCTCTTTCGCGCCTATTGCCGAATTCGCACGTGTTCATTATCGCGCGCGCACCTCTACGCTGTTTCGGCGCGGCGCAGCGGTACTCACCGCTTCGATTTAGCCGCGGTGCTCAACTCGTTACAACCCCCAGCTTCATGCATCGCGTCCGCGACCAGGAATTTGGGGATGCCGGGGCGATAAAAAAAACAAAATATTACGGTGACTACCGTTGATGAGCTTTATTTGCACGTGTTTTTCGCGGTGACGTCGACGGGTTAGTAGGTGTCGTCGGATGTCCGCGGTTGCGCGAACCCTTCGGACGACCTGGCCTCCTCTTCTCGGTGTTGACCTCCACTCTAGGAGTCTCTGGCGTAGGTCTCACTATATATATATTCATTTATTTATTTATTTATTTATTAAACCAAGATAATAGCTTACATAGTATACATCAACAGTACGCATACTATCAAGCCTTGTAGAGGTAAACTAAGTTACCTGTGCACAAACTTGGTATGTAACAAAAAAAAACTTAAAACTAGTACTTAAAACTAAAAGATAATTTCCTTATCAGATCCTTACAACAACATTATTTACATTTTATTTCTTAAACTTTAACAAATTTAACAAATTTAAAACTATTTGAAAAACTAAGTTTTGGTTTTAATCCAAAATTTAAGTTTACTTTTTGCCGTGGTTTTGCTTACATCTAATTCCTTTAGCTCATTTGTTAGTGAATTATAAGTTATGATGGCAGTATTATAACTGTTTTTATCACTTACTCGTTTTTCGCTCTTTAGTACAATTAAGCTTTTTTTTCTAGTAACACTTGTAGTCATTTGGAACTGTGTTTTGAGATCATTATAATAGATTTTAAGGGATTCAAAATTAAAAAGTTGCTTAAGGTTTAATTGACTATCTTGTATACTAAAAGTATTTTTATTTAAATTCTTAAGAATTTTCCTCTGTAAACTTTGCAATAAATCACGGTTATTTCTATAGGCACCACCCCAGGCTACTATTCCATAGCTGATTATGCTATGGAAGAATGCATAGTATATCATTCTTAAAGTTTCTGTTCACATAATATGTGATAATTTGTGGAAAATATAGACTAGATACTTTGTTTTTTTTATTATATATTGGATGTGTTTATCTCATTTTAGATTGATGTCTATGACAATTTCCAAGTATTTGTAATTCTCAACTCTAGTTATCTTTTTATTCTGAATGTTTACATCAATATGCCTCGGAACACTGTCGCAATAGCTTCCAGATGTCGTACAAACTGTTTTATCCACGTTTAGAGATAACTTATTTACCGCCAACCATTTGTATATCACAGTAAGAAAATTATTCATATTTTTTTGCGCCTCTATCCACGTATGCTGGTGCTATTATTGCAGTATCATCTGCGTATGATAGAATTGATTCTAGTGGAATCTCCTTTAGAACATCATTTATATATAAAATTAATTGGAACACCCATATCTATCACTTTCTACGCCGTCAATTTTAATAGTTCGATATCTGTTATATAAATTGCTTCGCAGAAGATCCAACGCCTGTCCTTTAATACCAATACAATACAGTTTATCTAATAACAACTTATGGTCGACTGTATCAAAAGCTTTAGCAAAGTCGAGAAAAGTGTCTATTGTTGGTATCGATTTATCTACGTTATTGTACAATATTTAAGTGATATGATTTAAGGCATTTTTTGAACCAATATTTTTCATAAAACCAAATTTGGGTTTGAAGATTATGTCATTATTTTGGATAAAATCATATAACCTGTTATGGATAATTATTTCGAAAATTTTAGCAACATTAGATATGAGTGAGATGGGCCTATAATTGGTAATGTTATGTTTTTCCCCTGCTTTATATATTGGAACTATCTTAGCCTTTTTTAGTGCATCTGGCGATATAGCTTTTACAATGCACAAATAAAAAATATGCGTTAAGGGTACCGCAATATAATTACAAATAACTTTTAAGGACTTCTTTTGTCCGCTACACCATTTTTTATTTCCAATGTATTGATTATGTTTTTTCCTTGTGTTGTCGGTGGATTGGTTATGGATCTCTGATGTAATATCACGTTCTCGATACACTTGATGCACCGCTGGTAAGGAAGGTCCGATAGGATAATCAGTAGAGTCTATGAATATGCTTATTTTTTCCTTAAGGATGTTTCATTGATTTGTATCGCTAGCAACGTGATTAGTGTCAAGCTTTGTCTTGTATTTGCTATTTGAAAATTCACAATTTAGACACTTAATAGTGCTGTTTGTGCAGGTACTGGTCTTGTGCTTTTCTGTGCACTTGAGGCATGCAGAATTGTGCTCAAATCTTCCACAATTGTATTGCCTTCAGCACCCAGGTAAACAGCGCAGCAGGTCACGCGCCGGCAAGAGTAACCTTTGCCAAAGACGCGAAGACAAGCACGCCTGCAACTCCGAAAAATGTTCGGTCAGACAGTAACATCAGAGGGGGACTCGCGAGAGGGCTAAGGAAGCTAAGCGCCCCGATGAGCGCAAAACAAATAGAGAGATTTTTGAGCCAGCTAGAGCAGAATATGGCGAGCGCGCAGATGTTGGATAAAGAAAAACTAACTGCACTGCCTTGCGTATTTACGAGTCTAGCAGCCGAGTGGTATAATTACAACACAGACGAGTGGCAGAGATGGGAGGATTTTCGCGGTGCAATACTGCGCTGGTACGGAACTAACAGGCGGCTACAACAACGCCTAGCCTCCGACGTAGAAAAAAGATATCAGGGTGCGCACGAACCCGTCGACTATGTGACTTACCTCTTGGGGATGATGAAAGAGATGAAACCGCCTCCAACCGTCGACAAGGCGCTAGATATTCTACACAAGAATCTGCGAACGGAATTACAGCAGCTGACACCTCGCAGAAATTGTTTCGACTCGGATAGCTTTCGGGAGTTGGCAACGGAAGCAGAAACTGTAGTAGCTAGTGAATAGGACTACAGAGCACCTCCGGCCTCCGCAGACACGCTAAATTCCAACCAAGCATATAGATCGCCATCAGCAGCACAGTCAACGACAGCGAAACCCACCAATGTGGCAGCAGTGGCAGTAGAGATGCCCAGCAACTCCAACGAACAGCTGGCGAAGATGTTCAGCAAAATGCTGGACGAGCGGTTAGGAGCCTTCAAGAAAGAACTGCAAGGCGGAGGAAAACCGCACCACGGAAAACATTAGCCAGACAAGCAACAGAGCAGTATCGAAAAGGGACCAATATGCTACAAATGCCACAAGAAGAGCCACATAAGAAGAGATTGCACGAAGGGAAAGGAGGAAGCGAGTGCGTAGAGGAGGCCCGCGCACGCTCGCAGAACTCCAGCACGACCTCCAAGAACAGCAAGAGGGCGAGGGGCGAAAGCCGTCCCGCGAATAAGGTCTCCGAAAAAGCGTGTGCCAAAAGGCACACGACAAGCGTAGCCCCGCGCAAAACGGAAGAGAAGCTTGGTGCCGCGACAGCGGCGGATCTCAGTAAAGAGATGTCAGCGCAGACAACGGACATGAGCGCGCAAAAGTCCGCTGCGCTATCATCCCTGGTGGCAACCTCTGACCACAGAAAAGGTGATGAGGCAAAAAAGTGCGGAGCTCAACACGTAGAGTCTAGCAGAATCGACAACAAGCCCAAAGAGACAATTATAAAGATCCTGGAAAGTCGGAAAAGCAGCACAGCAATAAGTGCAACTCTGTGCGACGAAGACAATCCACAAGAAAAGCGTTGGTGGATGCAGGTGAGAGTCGGAGAATTCTGATTTAGCGCATTATATGATAGTGGCGCATCGCGAGGGTGCGTGGTTCCACTAGGCGTACAACTAGTGAGCGCACTGAAGAGGCAAGTGATGCTGAACAACGGTCGCGGCGCGAAGCTCGCCGACGGCAGTTACAACACCATAGTAGGCTACGTATGGCTACCATTCGAAGTTGTCAGTCTGAAGAAGGAAGTACGAGTTGCAATTGTCCTGGATCTTCCTACGGACTGCACAGTCGGAGTAAACTTTACGTTAACCTTCAAGGACGTGTTAGACCCTACGACTTCAAGAATGTATTTTAAAGAAAATTAAAAGTACGTAGATTTAGAGTTGGCGGCGATCGAAGGAGGATCGCCGAAATTAGTATCGATGGGCTTGGCCGACGTACAAGAGCAGAAGAGAGAGGGGCTTAATGCGCTCCTAGATAAGATAATCGGCCAAGACTCCGGAAAAATCAGCTGCACGTGTTGGTTAGAGCATACGATCGAGATGCAGTCGACAAGACCGATAAAACAAAAATATTTCCCGGTTTCGAGGAAATTAGAAGAAGAGATGTACGAGCAAGTGAGAACTATGCTCGCAGCAGGAATAATAGAACCATCAAATAGTGAATTCTCGAGCCCAGTCGTAATGGTGCGGAAGGCGAACGGGAAATATCGATTCTGTGTCGATTTCAGAAAATGCAACGCAGTTGCTGCGACGCGTACCTGTTACTGCAGATGAACGCCATACTACGAAAGTTGCAGCAGGCGCGCTACATATCCACAATAGACCTCAGTAGTGTGTATCACAAAATACCGCTGAGCGAGGAGAGTAAACAATATACGGCGTTTACGGTGCCCGGATTGGGACTGTTCCAGTTCACGCAGCCTTCATTCGGATTATCCGAGGCCACACGCGTTCGCGTATCTAGATGGCGCGATAATTAACAGTAAATTAACGGGGTTAACAGTAAACTGCGAGAAGAGCGTTTTATGTAGAGACGAAGTCAAGTATCTCGGCGTGTTGGTAAACAAAAACGGCTTCAGGCCAGATCCCGAGAAGATTGCACCGATAATAGACTACCCTATACCGAAAAATTTAAAACAGTTGCGACGCTTTCACTGTATGGCGTCATGGTACCGACAACTTTTAGATAACTACGCAACGCTAGCAGAACCGCTAATGCGATAAGATCAGCCATATATATGGGGCGAAGAACAACAGAGAGCATTTGACGCGATCAAAGCTCTGATCGCCTCAGCGCCGGTACTCCACAGCCCAGTCTTTGAACAACAATTTGTGATTTGTCTTGAAGAACATCATGCTAGCAAAACACAAGATAACCGGCTTAAACACGCGCCATATCAACGTCTCGCATTTATCACAGGAAACAAGTAATAGCTTGGTTCAAAGTAAAATCTTCATAAATAAGTTGTTAAGTAAAGAATCGTTCCTGCAGTTTAGAAGTCTTAAAAGTGTAGCTAGCGGTCTTGGTTACAAGTACGTCTGGCATAGAGGAGGAAGGCTATAAACATCGTATAATGAGGAGGGATCTAAACGCAAATATGTTGTCGACGTCTCATGATGCGAATTTTGTCAAGGATTTGGCCTGTGAGTTAAATCTCAAATTAGTTGAACATGGCGTGACGCACCACGTCGGGGAGACTCATACGTGGATTGACGTAATCTATACTGACGACAATGAAGTAGTGCTGAATGCGAACAACATGATGATAATCTTTTCAAGTAGGCATAACATCGTTAATTTTACGATTTGGACTCCAAAGTCGGAATCTCCTACTCTCACTCCATTCTTTTATAGAGATTTTAAATCCATCAGGTGCGAGGAGCTTCTTTCGCTTCTCGAAGCCAGCGATTGGTCGACCATCAGTTGCCCGGGCATGACAATAGACAGTAAATTAGAAGCACTTAGTGGTAACATCATGACTGTCATCGATAAACTTGCTCCCTTAAAGAAATTTAAACCCAAAAATAAAAAAGTTTCACCGTGGGTCAACGCTCAGCTGCAGGACCTTTATGATCAATGTGATGCGGTCCAGCGAAGATTCAAAAGGACCCGTGATCCAAGGTTCTCGTCGGAATTTCAGTCTCTTGCGGCTCAAGCAGAACAGCGCACAATCGAGGTGCCAGAGACAGGCCAGAATTCCGAAGGCCCTGAAAACAACAAAAACATCTGGATTGAGCTTCGTAATCTTGTCCACGACTAAGGAGGAACTGCACGGTTTCTCCCCAGGCGAGCTCAATGCCCATTTTGCCGGGGTCTCCATATCAAAATCAGAGAGCGAGGTGAACTTGGATGAGATTGTGGCGACGGCCAGTGAAGCTGGTTTCACTTTCCGTAAGATTATTTTTTCGGACATGGTCCTGGCCGTTGCGCATTTCTCATCACAGGCAAAAGGGGAAGATGGCATTCCTCGGGATGTCATTGCTAAATCCCTTCCGGTCCTTGGCCAACACCTTGCATCTATTTTTAACTCTTCTCTGTCTAGTGGCGTCTTCCCTGGAGCCTGGAAAAGGGCCTGTCTAGTGCCCCTCAAGAAGACGGCTATTCCATCAGCCTCCTCAGGCTTTCGTCCGATCACTCTGTTATGTTTTCTTGCCAAGGTTCTAGAGAAGATTGTTCACGACCAGATATCCGAGAACTTAGAGTCGGAGAAGCTTCTTGATACACGCCAGACGGGTTTTCGGCGTTATCATAGCACGCAAGCAGCACTACTAAGTCTGTCAGAGGACATAAGGGCGAGTATTAATAGCAAAAAGCAACTCCTTATTATCCTCCTGATGTTTGATTTCAGTAAGGCGTTCGACACGATTTCGCCCTCTAAACTTCTTCGAAAGCTAATAGGAATGGATTTCTCTAGGTCTGTAGTTCTGTGGATCAAGTCATATATTACAGGGCGTAACCATCAAGTGGTTACGAAAACAGTTAACAATTCTGGTTGACTCACTACCAATCTTGGCGTTCCACAGGGCTCGGTCCTGGGTCCTCTTTTCTTTAGTCTTCATATCAACGATCTCTGAGACATTTTGGCTTCTTTTAAAGGCCCTAAGGGCGAATTATCGGATAGTGTCGAGCATTTGCTATATGCTGATGACCTTCAAGCCTATACGCAGGTGGCGAGGGACGACTTGAGCGGGAGTGTGGACCGCCTGTTCAGCTGTGGCGCGTGCAGTGGCGGTCTGGGCGTCTGGAAACGCGCTTCACCTCAATATCGGGAAGATTAAAGCTATTATTTTTGGGTCGGACAGTAATATTAACAAGGTGCAAAGTCTAAAGTTTCCTGGCACTGAGATCGAGGATGGCGTCTTCATACCCTTTGCCGACACTGTAATCAACCTCGGTGTTGTAATGGATTCGAAGATGACATGGAAACCGCAGCTGGATGCAATTAGCCGAAAGGTTAATAGAGTCCTTTATGGAGTTCGATCCTTTAGATCCTGCACCACCGAGGAACTGCGTAAGCAGCTGGCGGGCGCTCTTGTCACCCCGCACCTGGATTACTGCTCTCTTGTCTACCTTGACGTATCAGGTCAACAAAGCACACGACTTCAGCGATTGCAGCACTCATGTGTGAGGTACATATGTGGTGTTAAAAGAAACGAGCACATCTCCCCCTATAGGAAGAAGAAAGGCTGGGTTTCAGTGAAGGCGAGAAGGGAGTTCTTTGCGACGGTGATGCTTTATAAAGCAGTTGTAATGGGACAGCTGCCGTATCTTGCTGCACTTTTTGATAGGAACCAGTCTGGAATCTCAGCTAGGGATCCGCAAGAACTAGTGGTGCCTAGCGCGCATACCGATGCGGGGCTATGTTCGTTTAAAGCCCAGGATGCGAGCCTCTGGGATTCTCTCCCGCACAAAGTAAGAGATCTCCCGTCTGTGATGCGTAGGCGCATATACGTACGCGAGATTGCATGTACTGTCGATCAGAACATTGATTCTGTGACACTTCCATGACTCCGTTAAATATTGTACTATCCAACTATTTATTTTATTTATATTATTGTTTTATTTTTAATTATCTATGACCAAAGGTTTTATTTTAAGTGACGTGATAGAGTAGTTGTATGGGTCAAGATTACATTAAGGTTCAAAAATAAACTGTGAAATCTTTATTAATCAGATATTATGACTTTATTGAAATTTCCTAACGAACAGGTCCTGGTATGACCTTCACTTACAAGTTGTCGCCGAGAACTGACGCTCTACTCATTAAACGCCGCTAAAAACTCGGGCCCGCTAAAACAAAGGCGCTTTTCCGAGGATTACCGAAGGGACTGCGCGCGCACTTGAAGCAGTGCGTGCGCTCCTCTATATCTATAGGTATAAGCGCAGTCATGTGCTCACGTGAACGCCTCCCGCCACTCGACTCTCTAGCCTAGCAGTCACAGATAGCCTTCCCACACTGAAAGTGACTTTCAAAATCCGTGGAGTAAACTTCCTATTGAGGTCGTGGCAGTCTAGGAATGATTATAAAACCACTCCTAACCGTATTGGCCTGAAGCCACGAATCGCCTTGTCGATTCGCACATATGAGAGAACTACTAATAGGTAGAATATATTATTAATAAAAAATAAATACGCCGCACTTGCTATTATCCCTAGTAGCCCTCGGTTACGTCCGGAACAGTAGTAAATAAGGAAAAAAAATGTACATAATGCGTAATAATACCGAATCTGTGATAAATCTGTGACAATATGTAATGCATATGTATTTTTTAACTTGCAAAAATAAATGCTAATCTATCTATCTAATCTATCTATCCCCGAAGATGACAAAGAAGACGTCCACCGAAAAAACAAAATCGGCGAGTGAATGACACCGAGCACGTTAAAGATGCGCGTCCTTCTCACAATCGCGCGTGCAAGCGTCGTGTTCGGAACATTATATCATTTTGTATCTCAACCTAGATTTTGACAATATATTTTTATTCTACTAAATCTACACGCGAGTGCTTCTTTCTTTGTTCACTTCCCGACTGTCCCGTTCGACAGTCTACCCACGGATACGCGGAGGAAAGCGTGGTGCTCCGGGCGCATTACGCATTTGTATCGAGCATTCAGCAGGCCAACGCACGGGTGATAGCGCTGCAATTTAACGCGTACCATACATTCCGTCATTCCGTTTTATACGTCCGAAATTCCGTTATACCTCTATCTTTTACTGTAATCGCGCTGATCATCCCAACATTAATTGTATGCCCTATCTCAGTCTATTGAGTCTATGAATTTACAGTAAAATGCCGTCGGAATGTTGGATGCGTTTAATTTATATGCGTTATATTTAGTGCTTATTAACAGTGTTTTGAGCATATTAATTATATGCATACTTGATTCCTTCAATGTGTTTTTTATTGAAAATTGTTTAACGTGCTAATTATCAATGGTACACAATGGAATTCGCATTAGTACGATTCATCATTAATAAGGCAAAAATAGAATGCGTCTTACCAGTTTTCAAATTTAAAGAAAAAAAAGAATAAAAAATGTATTGAATTGCAGTTATTTACACCGAAAGATGAAAATGATTTCATTAGTAGTAAATGGTACTTTGCTCCCATCGGTATGTCCGCTCCTTGTCGTAGGCGGTTGCTTTAACATCTTCGCAACCTGCCGGGTGATGGGCTTACGAGAGCAGCAGTCCTCTGAGGGAGTGAATGTATGGCATTCTGGTGGGAGTGTAAATAAGGGACGATTGAACGAAACTCCTTAAAAAGGGTATCTCGATGAACCAGCGCACGGAGCGGAGATGAGCTGCAGTAGCAGAAAGGGAAACCGAATATGCAAGCTGCATGCCAACCACAGTCGGAGCCGTAGGTCCTTTAAAAAGACCTTGACCGGTCACACAGAGACGCAGGAAGGCACGCACTATCGAAGACCTCTATAAACGGGTGTTCTTTCAGAAGCGAAATCACATGCGGAGCACAAGCCGGGACTATGCCCTTTCTGCGGCGACCCCGCAGCAATCGTAGCGTCTTGGTGGAGAGAATTGTTGATGGATGTTTGAGGGGGTCCTATAAACGGATATCTCCCGGACGTAGCAGAGTGATAGATGGGAGTGTCTTGCTGCCGTCTAACAAGGAAAGGTACCCAACCCGAACTCACCGATTTTGATGATTTTCATATATGTTGTAGAACATAAAAAAATAAGAGACACGTATTTTTTTTTATCGGCTAATTTTCACTTTTAAGGGGTAAAAACCTCCCCTAAAGTTAACCCCCAAAAAGCGTTTTTTTTAAATATCTCGGCTTAAAATTAATATTTTTCAATGAAACAAATTGGAGGTTATTTCTTACAAAAAGAGCAAGTATTTCATGGTGATTTGAAGAGTAAGGGTAGCATCCCCTATTTTTTAGGGGTTGAAAACATATATTTTTTGGCATAATTTTATAATAAAAATGTTTAAACCGACTAAAAAAAAT
>JAZHPH010000230.1:99188-192452 GCA_037356405.1 Nasonia oneida | reverse complement strand
CCCCCCCCCCCCCCCCCTTGTGGACATCCGTTGTTGACGGAGCCTTTGACGGTGGTACTACCTCTTGTAACCGTCAGTTTCTTATTGCTTAGCATGTTCGTGATCCATTTAATTAACGGATCAGGTATACCCTTATCTTTGGCTGCTTTGTAGATACTATCCGTGGTAGTGTTGTTGATAGCCCCTTCTGCGTCGAGAAAGGCTCCCACGGCGTACCCTCCACCTTCGATCTATTCTTCGATGAGCGAGACCGCCACGTGTAGGGCTGATTCTGTTAATCTTCCCTCCCTGTATGCATGTTGCTCATTGCACAGTGGGTTGTCCTTCAAGATATAGTCCTTTATATACCTGTCCACCAGTCGCTCAAGAGTTTTGAGCATGAATGAGGTCAGGCAGATAGGCCTGAAATCCTTAGCGGTGTTGTAGCTTCCTTTGCCCGTTTTCGGGATGAAGACAACCTTAGCTGTCCTCCAGCATTTCGGCGTGTATCCGGCTGCAATGCTGGCCCTTGTAAGTCGTACCAAAGGTCCGATGATTGTGTCAACTCCTTCCTTGAGCAGAATCGGGAGGATCCCATCCTCTCCCGGCGATTTGTAGGAATCGAAGGAGCTGATGGCCCACCTCAATTTTGCCGGCGAGACAATCAGATTAGCAAGTTCCCTGCAGCCACTGATGTGTCGAGGTCCTTCGCCACCGGTTTCCACCTGGTCATCCGCCGTCTCGCATGTATCCCCTGCTATCATAAAGCCGGGGAAGTTCGACTCCATGATGTGCGCCAGCGTCTCCTTGTCCGATTCCGTATACTTGCCAGTGGGGAGCTTAACCGCTCCTAGCGAGGCACCGGGATTGCGTGCTAGGATCTTCTTAAGCCTAGCCGATTCTTTGCCAGCTTCCACGCTGCTGCAGTACTCTCTCCAGCTCTCAGTCTGGGCTTTTCTTACAGCATGTCGGTATTCTTTCTGTTTGCTTCTCCAGGCTATCCATTTCCGGTTATCATTGCTCTTAACTGCTTTCTTGAGTAGAGCTTTGGTTGTTTTCTTCAGTTTTTCTAGCCGGTTATTCCTCCAGGGTACCTCATATTTGCCTCTGCCCCTTACCAGTTTGCAGTTGGCCTCATATGCCTCGGTAATGGCCCTCTGCAGCGATTCTGCCACAGTGCTTAGCTCTTCTATCGTGTGTATCTCCTTTGGGAACCCTGTTTTGAGTTTCTCCTCAAGGTCCCTCCTGTATTCCACCCAGTTCGTTCGTATTCCCCTGTAATCATAAAACAAATTTGTGCATGATCGGAGAGTGAGGGTTCGTCCGACACTCTCCAGTCCCTGATAAATCTTACTAGCTGCCTTGAGCAGAGTGTAATGTCAATTACCTCTCTCCTCCTTACATTCATGAAGGTTGGTTCGTTACCTTTATTGATGATCTCCAGGTTCGTGGTAGTCAGGTACTCGAGTAGGGTCGTCCCCCGGTCGTTAGTGTTCGTGCTTCCCCACACCAGATGGTGTGCTTTTTAAAACTAAATTTAATTCTAATTTAACCTAGCGGGGCGGGTGGAAACCCCGTAGAACGAAGTAGGTTTGGATGGTAAGGACACAGGTCGTTTATTCTGGAAATCAGATGACACTGGGTTTTGATAGAAAACTAGAAAATTATTTATATATTGGTATTACTTAAGTACTATGCTAACGCAGAGACAACCTTAATTTAAATGGACGATATAGCTAAGAAGAACTATAATATCATATAATAAAGATAACTTTGGCGAACCTAAGATCACTTTGGTGCGTTATAATCACTCTTCTTATTCTTAAGATATCGTCGTGAAGGTCGCGCGCGCCGGATCACTCTCGCACGGGTGATACACACTCGCACATACACTCACTCCCATGCACTGCGCGTCACACAAACCTTCTCTCCCTCGTCGACGACGCTCCTAATCCCGGACAGGCTGCGAGACTTGACTACTGCACTGGACCGCTAGGCAGGGGGATCAGGATCTCCGTATTCCGTGTCGCACTTACACACATAAAATTGCTGGACACAGCACAGCACTCCGAATCGCCAAAGTTTCCTGGATTGTACGAGCGAAGTCACGTGTTGATCTTTTGAAGGCCGAGAGCTATCTGAGCGCGCACCTGAAGGATTAGCCCGCGCGCTCGCTCTCTCTAACTCTCTCGCGCCTATTGCCGAATTCGCACGTGTTTATTACCGCGCGCGCGACTCTATGCTGTTTCAGCGCGGCGCTGTGGTGCTCAACTGGTTACAACCTCCCCCCCACCCTAGAATTGATCTATCGACCAGATGGCGATTCTACCCCCGTACGTCCGCGATGAATCGTAGTATCGTGCATCGCGACAATGGATCTGCTGCGGAATGCTGGAGTAATAAAAAAGAAATACGCGGTCATGTTCGTGTCTAGGCTTTATTTTGCCTTGTGCAGCTGGACATTCGGGCACTTGTTGTTTCTCGCCACATTGAGGTGTCCGCAGACGTAACAGGACTTCTGAGAGGTCCTGTCTGCGGCCCCCGGTGTCGCTACTCGCACCGCGCTCTTCGTGCGTGGACGTCACTCTGCGTCCGGCGCGCTAGACCGCCCCAACGCCTGGAATTGGCGTGCGCGGGCTCTGACTTCGGCAAGGGCTACCTCAGCCAGGGCGACTTCGCGCTCGGCTTTTTCCCGCTGGCGCCGCTCTTTAGCCAGCTGTCGCTCGCGGTTCTCCCGCTTGCGGCACTCGGCGACTTTACGTCGCGCGTCCTATGCGGCGTAGAACGCCGCTCGTCCCTCCTCGAGCAGGCGCGCCCATTTGCCGGCGCACCGGCGGAAGGTATCACTATGCTTGCGCACCGACTGCGTATAGAGCCGATACGCCTCGCCCTCCAGCCGGCGCGTATCCAGAGAGGTTTTTAGCGCCTCCACCAACGTAGCGCGATGTTGGCTCCACGCCGCTTCGGCTGCCACTTCGCTCGAAGGCTCCTCCGTTGCCTTTGAGCCAGCCGGCGGCGCTCGTCTCTCCGCGGTGTTGGTCTCGCGGTGGATGGGCTCGCGCTCCAAGCGGGCTGCGATGGGTCGCCCGATCGGCGACGACGCTGCTTCTGGCGCACACGGGCGGCGCAGATCCGTTGCGGTCGTTTCGTCCACGCCAGCAACCAGCGGAGGTGGTTCTTGGCGGCGTACCACCAACGTCCCCTCTTCTTCCTCTTCTGCTCCAGGGGCAAGGTACGTTTCCACCTCGACATCGGGAGGGAAGACGCTCCAAGGGTCTTCTCCCTCGCCTACCTCCCGAATGACTACGTGAGGCCGCTCTTCTTCGCGGGTCAACGCGGCCATCACGCGCTCGAAAGCTGCCTGCAGCTTCTCGGGACTCATACCTAAGCATTAAATTTTCTAGCTTAGGTCCGCAGCTCTTTGTGCGCGCGTTTTTCGCGGCGACGACGACGGGTTAGTAATCGTCGTCGGATGCCCACGGTTGCGCGAACTCTTCGGACGACCAGGCCTCCTCTTCTCGGTGTTGACCTCCACTCTAGGGGTCTCTGGCATAGATCTCACACGCCTAGCCGTGTACACCTTTTTCCTTGGCCGGTCTCTTTTCTTGGTCGCAGGGTTTATTACGATTATTTATACTGGTACTTCGCTACCCGCGTCTGCGCTCGCATCCCTCAAAGGTTGAGCGTCGCCATCTTCTTCGCTCTTCTGCGACTCTTCGTCCATCGCTGACGCATAAAACGGCTTCATCGACCAGTCGATACATATTGGTGTTGCGTATCTCCACGATTTTATACAGCGCAGTACATGGTGGCGCTAGTTTCGCGGAGCGCTGCTCCGCTCCGGAAGACAGCACGTGATTCCGCCTCATCACTAGGTCTCCTACTTTGTATGTCGCCGGTTTACGCTTGGCGTCATAATAGCGCTTCTGACGATCTTGCGCGCTCTGCGTCCTTTGCGACGCTTGCTCGCGCAGCTGGGATAAGTCCCACATTCGATCATGCCATGCATCGATCGTGCGTCGCTGCAATTCTTCTTCTGCGGCGGCGCCCTGCTCACGCCTCGCTGCAGAAGGCTTCCTTGGTTGAGTCCGGTAAATCAGGATCGCCGGACTCACGCCTGTCGAGGAATGGGGCACGGTATTATACACGAAGGCGATGTCGCTCAATTGCTCGTCCCATGTGCTATGGTTCTCCTCGATGAGCGCGCGCACCATGTTATTAATGGTGCGGTTTACCCTCTCTACTGGGTTCGCCTGGGGGTGATAAGGTGGCGTCAACTCATGTCGCACGCCTTGTTCTCTGAGGTATTGATCAATGGCCTTATTTTTTAACTCTGTGCCATTGTCCAACAGGAATACCTCTGGCGCACCGTACTGCAAGAAGAACCGCTCTCGGAGATGCTGCAGGATTGTCTTCGCGTTTGCCCGCTTAATCGGCATAAACTATATCCAGCGGGTGAACGAGTCTTCGAATATGAGAATATATTCGTTTCCTAGAGCGGTCTTTGGTTTCGGCCCCATGACATCTGCTATGATCTGCCATGGCTGAGTAATCACTCGTTTTCCCATCAGGCCGTTTGGCGAGCGCTGCTCGACTTTGCATTCCTGACAAACGAAGCATCGTGTACATACTGGGCCAGTAATAGTACATTGCGACGCGCGCACAAGTTTTCTCACGCCCCTGGTGAACGGCTGATGGCTCGTCGTGACTCTCTCGAAAGATCTCTGCTCGCTTTTCTTTTGGCACGACGATTTTCCATGCCGTATCGTCATTCATAGACACTGGCAATTTCTCATCTGGGCAGAAGTAGTACAGCTGCCTGTCGTACATCTTATACAGTGGATCTTTGCTCGGATGCAGCTGTATCTCACGGACATTTTCGCAGTACCATTCGTCCTGGGTTTTGCTTGCCCATCCGACTGCCTCGACTGGTACTGCGTCTTCTTCGTACATACGCGACAATGCGTCTGGTACGGCATTTAGCAGGCCTTTTCTCCACAGTGTAGACGTGGCCTTGCATTTCTAGTGCCCATCTTGCTACGCGTCCGATGGGTATATGTAAGTTGTATAGCCACCGCTAACTACTGTGGTCCGTGACGACCTTAAATTGATATCCCTCAATATACGGTCTGATCTTCCGTATAGCCCAGATGACAGCGAGACATTTTCTCTCCGTGACACTGTAATTTCTCTTGGCTTTCGACATTGTGCGGTGCGCGAATTCCAAAACTCGTTCTTCTCCGTTGATTACTTGGAAAAGTACCGCGCCGAGCCCGGTGTCACTGGTGCGAACTGTGATTCGAAATCTAGGCGATGAAGAATCGGTGTAGACGCTATCAGCGCTTTCACTTGTTGGAAAGCGTCTTGCTGTTCCGTCCCCACTCGTATTTTCTGCCTTTCTTCGTCAGGCGATGGTGCGGTTCAGCGACGGTCGCGAATTCTTTTAAGAATTTGCGATATCACGACGCCATTCCTAAGAAACGTCTCAACTGTTTCAGGTTTTTCGGCGCTGGATACGCCACAATGGGCGCTATCTTCTCTGGATCTGGCCGAAAACCATCGTGATTAACCGGGACGCCGAGGTACTTCACCTCTTCTAGGCAAAAGACACTTTGGTCCCAGTTGATCGTCAATCCAGCCGCGTTCACTCGCTGGATCACTTTCTCTAAGTACTCGAGATGCTCTTCGAACGTCTCTGTCGCGATGATGATATCATCGAGATACGAGTACTCGTATGGCTGGAGTTCTGGGCTGATCACTTCGTCGATCATTCGCTGGAAGGTCGCTCCGGCGTAGGCTAAACAAACGGCATACACGTGAATTGGAATAAACCTAGCCCAAGACTGTAAAGGCCGGAGGTCTCGCCTCCAGCTTCAACGGTATTTGACGCTGCTAAGGTCCAACGTCGATATGTACTTCGCTTTCTGCAGTTTACGAAGGATATCTTCCATGTTAGGTAATGGATATGCATCAGCCTTTAACAGCGCATTAACTTTCTGGAAGTCGACGCAAAAACGATATTGCCCATTCGCTTTGCGCACCATCACATCCGGGCTTGACCAAGTACTGTCAGAGGGTTCGATGATTCCTGCAGCAAGCAACTCTCGTACTTGTTGATACATCTCCTCCTCTATTTTTGGCGACACAGGATAATACTTCTGTTTTATCGGCCTGGCCGATCCAACGTCTATTCCGTGCTCAATCAACTGCGTCCGTCCGATCGTACGGTTGGATTTAAGCAGGATGCTGTCCAGCATTCTGCGAATCTGCGCGTGCTCGTCGTCACTGACGTACGCGAGTCCAACCGCGGCCATATCTATCGTCCCTGCTGTAGCTATCGTAGCCACCTGAAGTTGGACAATCTTTCGCTCCTTCTTCAAATACAGGACGTTTTCATTTGGATCGTCGACTGCGCCAAACAGGCGTCCGAAATTCGTCCCAACTAGACATTCGTTGGTCGCTTCGGGCATGATCGCCACCGTTACGTCGCGTTGTACACCCGCGACGTCGAATGGCCATTTGCACACTGTGTTTGACGGCCATCGCGTTGTCGCAAAGGTCGACCGCAGGCGCTAGCGATCTGAAGTCCTAACGACCCCATCACGGTCATAGCGGCGCCTGGGTCGTAGAGAGCCCTTACTCTGAATCCTCTGATGCCCACTTGTACCCACCAGCGCAACTCGTCTTCATTTGGCGATATCGTCGGCTGGCGAGATTCGCTGGACAACAGTGCGATTATGCGATCAAAATCGCCTGAGGTTTCGCGCGAGGTATCGGCCACGCCCTCCGTCACGTGCCTCTCCTCTCGGGGAGACTCCTTGCGCAACGGTTCAAGATGAGCAGTAACCTCGCCTACTCCTCCTTTTTGCCGTTTCCCTTACTTAAGGGACATTCTCGGGCAATGTGACCTTTTCCACGGCATTTGAAGCACTCTATTGGCTTCTTCTGCTCTCTTTGGTCCGATTGACCGGAACTCTCGCCAGACTTCTGGCTTTCGCGCTTCGGACTAGGAGACTTGCCTCTCTCTTTCCTAGGTCCGGAGCATCCTCGCTGAGTGGCTGACTTCTTGCTGCCTCCTCCAGCGTTGGCGTGCTTCGCCGGTTGCGCTATTGCTGCAAGCTTCGAGTCGAACAGCTTGCCTATAGCGTCGACCAATAAGGGCAGTGTGTCGGTTTACTCCGCAAACTCCACGGCTGCCACCGGCGTTTTACCGCCAGTCTTCGGCGTTTCGCCCTTAAAGGCGCATTCGGGGACGATTGCTACGCCGGGCTTCGGAGGTGCTCGATACGAGTCTTCGCATGCTAGAGCGTCCTCGACTTCGACTGCTGCCTCGAGTAACTACGGTCGTGAAATCTTTTCGCTCGTTTAAGAGCGGGCAGAATATTATGGTATATCCGATCCAGTTGCTGGCTAGCGTCTGGTCGGGGTTCCATTTTCCGCATAATGCCTTGCAGGTTGTTTTCGTAAACCCGCACGCGTTCGCCAGGCCCCTGCGTTCTCGAAATGACTACGCTTAGTAACTTCTTCTGGTAGCCCTGCGTCTGCCCGTACCATCTCTTTATACATTCGCAGAAATCGTACCAGCTGGACCATTCTTCCTGTTCAGAGAGCCGGTTCTGTAACCACTCGTACGCGTTCCCGGTGAACTTAAACCCCCATCTGTTCACCGCAGGACCGATGGATCTGTTGTTCTATCTTCGTGACCCATCGTAGTTGCTACTGTCACTTAGCGCTTGCGTATGCGCGTTCGTCGCATTTGCACCCCCCCCCCCCCCCCCCCCTCCCCCCCCCCCCCCCCCCCCCCCTATCAACTACTCGGGGTTGCGAATAGAGAGGATTCGCCGGGATCCAAGATTTGGAAGCTGCACCAGCCACCGCGCCCGCGTCTTCGCGGAAGCTGCTGTGATTCATGTGATTTATGCTGTATGTATCTTGAAAATTCACATGACCGGCTTTGCGTAAGTTCTTTGGATTACTCTCGATTGCTGGTGGCTCCACCCTTGTACTGGACGCTATGTTAGCGCCCTCATCGTTGCGGTATTCTCAGCTATCGACTGACTTAGCAGGTCATTCTGAGCTGCCGAATTTTGCGTTGGTATTTCGTGACTCTGGGCATCTGTTTAGCGGTCGATTGCTCGTTGTTGCAGCGCTTTGCTGAGATCTGGTGTCTAATCCTCCAGTCACTGCCGCTGCGCCCATGACTGCGCGTGGTGTAGTGACCTTCACACTGCGGAACTTTCCATTTTGCAAGATATATTCGCCTTTGCCTTCGCCCGACGTAGTTGTCGGCGTTGTCGTTGTCGTCGTTGTCGTCGTTGTCGTCGTTGTCGTCGTTACTGTCGTGACCAGATTCCCTGTCGTGACCAGATTCCCTGTCGGCACCTCTATCGTGACGATTCTATTCTGGTCTCGACCCTGCGCCACTTGCGCCGTTAACCTGACTTGGTCTTCCGGCGTCGACACTGGTGCTTGTGCCTATTCATTCTCCTCAGTAACTGGCATTTCTGCGAACGCGTCTCTCATTGTCATCTGTAATGTTGTAGATTTTCTGCGAAAGAGACGAGATATATCACAGTTCATCTATTCGTTAAACACGTTCCGACCGAATTTATTAATGGGCGCCAGGTCGGCTCAACTCTTCTCAATTTACATTCACGTGTGTCCGGCTAAAGGAGACTCTCTCTCTCTCTCTCGGAGGAGATTCGGACGTGATAGGTCTTGGGTCAAAAGAATTAAATTCCGATTGCACTTTTCTTACAATAATTTTTGGAAATGTTTATTCTCACTCTCATAAACAAACCGACGGTAATCCGACTTCAAAAGTTTCACCGTCACGAATATGGCTGACACAATTACTCACGACTAACACGCGAGCTAGCTAATTTACGGCGGCACAAACGACATGACTCTAATATTTCTCTCTCTCTCTCTCTCTCTCTCTCTCTCTCTCTCTCTACCTGGTTAACACTTGATCTGCAACTTCCTTCCTCACGTACTGGTGTTGTCTCGTACTCTGATATTTCAGCGCGGCAAAAAGCACTCGAAACCTAATGCATTCTCGACAAATCTTAAACTGCTTTCTTCGAAGTCTCGTACCCAAGTCTCTGAGTCACTTCGGCGAATTTCGACACGAGGTATACATACTTCGTTAATTTATTGTTATTTTACAGCTGGCGGGCGTGTATTATTGATGTTGGCTACGGGCTACGCAGTACATCGCGGTTTAGTCTGTTACTCTCTCTCCCTTTCTCTCCGACGGGAACTTGTGGAAATCATCCGACTGCTATTTTTCTCTCTCCTTTCTACAAAACAGATTTCCCATTCTATTAGTACCAACTCATAGAGTGGTACATCCCTGGCAGAGAGTAGCATAGAAAAGAGAGAGAGAGAGAGAGATTTCTACCTCGACGATCACCCCGTCGCACATCGCCTTTAGCAGTTGTAGATTAGGCCCTGTCGGTTGGCCTAATCCTTGCGCCAGTTGACCGTAGTTCATCTTGATCGCCGGCGTCACCACAACTTCGTTGGCCTCGATCTCTTGTTGTAACAGCTTCAGAGGGTGCGGCTGTTCGGCGTCATAATCGCCCGTATAAATCGAGCGTGTCGATACTTGTTCAGCCGTTGCGTCGATGAATGACTTACGCAGTTCTTCCCCGCGCCATTACTGTCGAGGCGTCCAGGCTCTCTCCAAAATCTGACTCGGTATACTCTTCGAGGAGCCATCTGGCTCAAAACGGATATATAATATAGGTGTAGGTGTGTGTGTGTGCGTGTGTATATATATATATATATATATATATATATATATATATATATATATATATGAATTAATGAATTATTATGAATCTTTTTGTGAATTTAAAATGTATTCTGACTACAAACATTATTTAAATCGTTGTTATATAGTTAAAAACGTAAACGAAGAAAAGAAAAATCCTTGTCAAGATGTTTTCTGACTATCAACATTATTGTAATCCTTGTTATTGTTATTCAAACAAGAATTCGACAATATTATGTAAACAGTTTTCCACACCACCACGGCGGAACTGTTATCACATTATATATTCTTTAGGCGCGTTGTTTTTTGTTTGCTTTTTTTTTCATTTTTTATTAAAAAATTTATCAATAATTTAATATCATTTAATGACGTACTAAAATTATATAAAATCATGATTGTACACAAAATAGATTTTTCAAATTAAAACATGCACATTAAATTTTTTAAATAATAATTTAAAAAAAACGTGGAATCATCGCCAGGAGCCCCATAAACTACGAGAGTCTTCACGACAAAATCTCACGTACTCAGTTATGTAATATTTCTATCTATTATTCTACTGCGGAGCTTGTACGGGGTGTTACAAAATCAAGAAAATTGTGAAAATTTACGTTAAATTTCATAGAAAATTGTATGTAAAAATGTGTGCCAAATTTTACTTGAAATTTTACCTAAAGTTTTAAATCACACCTTATATTTGGATTGAAAAGGCTTACATCCCGAAAAAAATATTACGTGAGGTAAAGCTTTTCTATACAATTTTTCTGTTTGAATTTCGTTGACTTTAAATTTTTTAATAACACAAAACTACCACTATTATACGTATTTATAGTAAACAATTAAATTTGACAAATTTTGGAGAAGCTATTTTTTTAAGTGTTAAGGTCCGAGCTAAGACGCTATAAACGTAATTTACATCCGGGGGTCACGATCTTTTTTGGATTACATTGCCTTGGAAGCCTTGACCATAACCTGGCAAACGTTGAGTAGTGTGGGTTAAAAAGAAATTAAGTAGGAGGAGCTATGCTTGCTCTCCTGCGCGCTTACGGTGTTTATGCGCGTGTGCATGTGAGAGTTTTCGAGTGTGTGGATTTATCTTGAAAGCTTTCAATAAAATTGTTCAAAATTTACAGATGAAAATCTCATATCATAAGGACAAAGTTATCTTCAACTATAAACCAAGAAAATCATCTCAAAGTATTGTTGGATATTGGTTATTAACATGTAGTGGAATGGTGTTTATTGCTGTATCATTAGGTAGGTTGCTATTCATTGTAATTTGTTATTAATCTTTAAAAACACGTTGACAATCTGTTTGGAGGTTATAGAGTATGAGTTTAAAACTTTTATAATATATATGTATGTATGTATAAAAGTGTGACATAATAATAATATCTGTAGAATTTCGTCACAATCAAACCAGTTTATCCATAGCTTCCGTTTTATTTTGAATTCAAGAAAAATATAGAGTATATTGTGTACCAAGGGCGTGAAGTGGACTTTTTTAGACCAAGTGTGGAGTTTGCAGTACGAGTCGTGGCGAGTGCGTTTTCGATCTGCCATCCCACCCATTCATGGCCTAAACAGTCCATTTTTTCACTGTGCAGTCAGCGCCCGAAGGCAGCAAGGGAGTTTAGCAAAGTGCAATAATACACTATTTATGCCACAGATAGGTGTTACATAGCTGCGGATTTATGCCACCGAGTGCTATAATAGTGTCTCGCACGTGTATAGCATGGCTAGGTATAAGGCAATCGATGTTTAAGTTACTAAATACGCGCATAGTAACAGCTCAGACTCACCCCGACGCACATTTCTTTCGAATCAGTACGAACTCCCTTGGACGATTTTGGACCGCGCGGGTAGGTATCACACCACCCAAGGAGTCTATAAAAAAATGTGGCTGTCTCGGGACAGTCAATAGAAGTGAATACTTAAACAGATAATGTGGAATTTTGGAAAATTTTGAATAGTTTCGTTGCCAGAGAATCAAACGTATACGAAGTGAGAAATGTACTAAGTTTTTGCAGCGGGACTTCAAATGTACTTTATAGTCTTCGACGCAAGAGTTCAAAATATATATACTAAATAAATAAATATATATTGTTAGGTGGAAACTTAAAGAGTTTCCCCTTTTGTGTGAGTTTGCCTATCTGACACGCTCTACAGGTGTTCAGGGAGGAATCTGGTCAGGATTCGTGTCCCTGTCCACAAATGTCTTCCCTCCTTTTTGGTGGTGATCCAAATCAATAATGAAAAAGCTTACCTTGGATTTGTTAGCTGAAGAAGTTCCTAGATGGCTTGCTCTTCCTTGTTCTATCTTTTTCCTCCCTTTTATTTTGGAAACTTGGAATTGGTGTTTTGGAAAAATTCAAAGTGACAAAAGGCTATGGACCATCTGATTGTATATTTTCTTCCAAAGAAATTTTGTACAGATGTGAGAAATTCTCTTAGATCGAATCTTGGAAATGAACGCTATTGAATCTGACTAAAACAAATCTAAATATCTGAATAAAAATTTGAATATAACTTCGAAATCTATCGGTCCGCCGGCTTCTGTGCCAGATCACGGAGTAAGAGAGCAACGTGGCTCGGGAGCTCTCGGAAGAGGTTCCGGACCTCCCACGCCGTCGCCAGCTTACTTCCCCTTAGCCGCGTTACAGTGTCGACGCTTGTTGCTCTGATTAGGCCTTACGGGGCCTGGCAACTAGTTGCGCGCCGAAACTGCAACGTAGCTCCGCACGTGCGCCTCTAGCTGTTGGCGGGGAAATTGTTGAGGTCAGCGAGATTCTTAGCCACTTGATACTTTTGTGACCTTGAGTCTCGCTGTACCTTTATACGTGTAGAACTTTCTCGATCCCACATTTGAAATTATTATTTTAAATGTAAATCGAGAAAGTTGTCACGTAACAATATATACAAAATATAATTATACAAACCATCTGACCCGCCGCTTGGAAACGCTAGTCTTATGAGGGTGACCAATATTTTAATCCCGGTAAGCACGATGAAATTATTTTTTCAAAGATTTGACATGCTCCAGCAACAGCTTGATGAGCTCAAGTCTCTGGTGAGCAGGAATTCGACTTCGGGCAGTGTCTCTCCACTGGCGAAGGGGAGCTCTGCAATCGTCGAGGAATTGAATGCCCGAATTTCTGCTCTCGAGACTCAACTAGAATGCAATATCAAAGCATCTAGTGAGACACTTGCAGTGAACAGGCAGCTGCTGGACGAAAATATTTCACTTAAGGACGAATTGCAAAAAACGCAAAAAATAATTGAGAACTTCCATCCTGCTTGCCGGAACTCCAACAAAGTCACAGAGTCGTTGGATTCTGGTTCCTCCGACTCTCGGACGTTTGACTCTGACAAGCCAGGCTCTTCGCTCGCTCGACGTAGCTCTGCAGAATTTGAGGCAGGCTTGGGTGGTGGTGCGGTGGAGCAGGGCGAAGTTATTATCAGCGGTCTAATTAAGCAAGGGTCAAATCTTAATGAAAAAATTATGAGTAATGCCGCCTTCGCCTTGCTCAACACCGTGCTTCCCACCCTAAGCAAAAATGATATTTTGAGCAGTCGTATGATAAGCCTCCGAAGTTCGGGCGTGCCAAGGACTGGAGGATCAACAGGCGGAAATTCACGCTCGGCGGCCATGCCGTCCTTAGTCGTTCGACTTGCTAGGCCAGGCCTAGTCATTGATGTATTGCGGGCTAAGCGTTCAGTCAACAATAATTACTTGACAACTACCGACGTCATACCTGACCTGTTGGACACGGAGGCTGCCGCCTGCATGTCAGGGCATAAAGTTTTCATTAACGAGATCATTAATGTTACCCCGAGATAAATTTCTACAGTTCAAAAGCTTGAGGCCCATAGCTCAGGGACTGAACTTCAAGTATGTCTGGCATGCGTGGGACAGGTTCCTGGCTAGGAGGAAGGGTAGCGAGCAAATTACGTTTGGGCGTGTGCCGCCGATGCGTTCACCGCAGTCGCGACTGTGCTCTTGTCGCGTAATGATGAGCTCCGTGTCGTGAATATTTGTCCATAGCCGAAGCAGGTGATAGTGGGGCTGAGGTCTGTGCGTGTGAGAAGAGACAGAGATTGGCCGATGTCGGTGTGTTTGTGTGTGTGTGCGCGCGTGTAGCGTGTGCGTGTGTGTGTCAGAGGGGAGGTAATATGGTACATTTAACTCGTATCGTCGAGGCTAGCTCCGTGGTTCGAGCACCAGCCTCTCGATCTCTGGTCCGTGGGTTCAAGCCCACTCGCCGTCGCATAAAACTCCTTTTTTAATTATTATTATTCCGTATTTTATTAGGTTTCTTCTTTCCGATATATATAAAGTATTCTTATGATTTTTTGTTATTTTTCTTCCTTGCCGAGCTAAAAATCGATGAAAATTTCGAAATTTTATACAAAATTAACTACTGATATGTCCGATATTCGTCGATTTTTAGCTCGACAAGGAAGCAAAATCACGAAATATGCCAAGAATACTTTTTTTCTTAGAATTTTTCGTAGAATTTAGTTGTATTTTTTTCAGTCCCGTAGAGAGTTTATTTTGAGACATCAAAAATTAGATGGATTTTTTTAGGTTATAAAATGGTCAAGACCCATTCTGGGACCTATGCTGGGACTTTTGCACTATAAAAAGCTATCTCCATGAATTTTATGGTAGTCCTAGTCCGGATCAAAATCTTGCTTTTACTAATATTAAGGTTTAAATGGCTTATAAGACAGGTATAACATATATCTATGCATTTAAAAGTATTTTTATTGAAAAAGTGAGAAAATTTTACAAAAAAAACTATCGGTATATCTATAGTGAAAAATGCTTCCCTGGGAAGCTATGAATTAATTAAAATGTGTAAAAAATGCAAAAAATGCTTAGATCACCTACTTTGACCCTCTGTAACTCGAAGAATAATGATGAAAAAAATCTGAAAAAATTTAGGGATACGCATGGATACCTAAGGAACATATTCCCAGAGTTATCCCGATATTTATTTTTTGACCGCTCGATTTCACGGAGAACCACCCATATATATATTTACAATACACGCAAAACTAGACTAGATGTTCGTCTTGATCCAATTTTTCAAGATTTTCTTATGCGATAATTTTTCATTATTCAAAATTTTCAATTCATTAGGAAGATTATTGAAGGTTACAACCGCTTTGCTGAAACACTTCTTATCACCTATTCTTTTGTTATTTTTAGGTAATATTATACTCTTTTTTTTCTAGTTACACTAGTAGATGTCGTATATTTCAGTTTTAGTTCAGAGTAATGATATTTTAAAGCCTCAAATGTATACTGTTGTTCTAAGTTTAGTGGATTATCGAGTACCACCATAGTGTCTTTGTTAATAATATTTAAAATTTTCCTTTGTAGATTTTGTAGTAGAATTCTATTATTTAAATATGCTCCTCCCCATGCCAAGATGCCATAACTCATCAGGCTATGGAAAAAATCATAATATATCATTCTCAAAGTATCTGTTGACATCGAATTAACAATTTTATAAAAAATGTATACTAAATATTTAGTTCTACTAATAATATATTGAATGAGTTTGTCCCATTTCATGTTGCAGTCAAAAACTAGTCCTAAATATTTAAAATGTTCAACTCTGGTTATTAGTTTATCATTAATTGTTATATCCAGATGATCTGGGACACTAGTGCAATAACTGCTAAAAGTCATAAAAACTGTCTTATCAACATTCAATGACAATTTATTTAATGCTAACCATTTGCAAATAATGTTTAAAGAATTGTTCATCTTAACTTGAACTTCGCTCCAAGTGCCACCAGCAGTATCATCCGCATATGACAGAATTTCATCAGTAATGGTATCCTTCAGCATATCATTTATGTACAAAATAAAAAGCAGAGGTTCTAGGATTGTACCTTGAGGAACCCCTGTATTTATCACCAAGTTATCACTTTTATAACCATCTATAGTAACCGTTTGATGTCTATTAGTAAGATAATTTGAAAGCAAATCCAGCGCCTGGCCTCTAATCCCAATGCAATAAAGTTTATCTAAAAGAATTTTGTGATCCACCGTATCAAATGCTTTTGCCAGATCTAGAAAAGTTATTAGTGTTGGCTTACTTTTATCAATATTATTGTATAATAAATTGGTTATATAGTTCAAAACATCTTTTGTACCTATATTCTTCAAGAATCCAAATTGGCGTTCCGATATAAGGTCGCTCATAATTACAAAAGATGGCTTTTTCAATACATAAGTTTAGAATATAAGCAAGTGGTTCAGCGATATGGTTGCACAGTACTTTTAAGACTTGCGTTAATTTTGTCGACACCTCCACTTTTTAACTTTAAGTTATTGATTAAGCTTATTACCTCAGGAGCACTCGTAGGCTTTATAAACATGGACTTAGCATTTTTATCAGGCAATATAATCTCAGCATTTACCGGTTTAACAATCTTAAGACTTAATTTTCTACCAATTCCGCAAAAATACTCATTAAAATTTTTAGATATTTCACTTTTATTTGTAATCTTATTATTATCAATTTTTATACAACTTATAGCTTCATTAGTTTTACGTTTTTTCCCAATTTTTCAATTCACGATTTCCCAAAGTTTTTTTGGGTTATTAGAATTATTTTGGACTAGAATTTTATCATATTTGATTTTAGCATCTCTAATTACTTTATCAAGTATTTTAGAGTATTCTTTATATTGTATTCGTAGTTGATCATTTTTAAGATCCCTTTACTATAGGTTGTATAAAAATTCTTTAGTTTCGCAAGATTTTATTATAGCTTCAGTAATCCACTCTTTCCTTCCTTTATTTCTATTCTTACTTGTTTTGGATTTTACTAAATCTATGCATTGCTTAATTTCTGACAATAATTTCTCCAACGCTTGATTAGGGTCATGAATAGACATACATTCCTTCCAATTTTTTGTTCTAGCTAGATTTGTTAATTTTATGTAGTTCAGAAAATTTATTTGTTCTTTATTTACTGTTTTCATACTGTTTATAGCAATAAAAATGGGATAGTGATCGGTTATAGAAAATTTGAGTTTATATGTAACAGTATTTAGATCATTGGTTTTTATGAATATATTGTCTATACAGGACCCTTTACATAAGTTAGTAGGCGGTCTCGTTATGCCAACAAAACCAAGCCTATATCCTTTCTCACAAAAATTACATAAGAATTCCTGGCTCAGTTTATCACATTCTGAGAGATCTATGTTAAAGTCACCTATCACTAAGTGATCTTTAACATTTTTCTTTTTGATTAGATATTTATTAAGATCAAGAATAAATTCAGACTTTGTAATGCCATGCGAACGGTACATGACTGAGATCTCCAATTTACTCTTATTATTAAGTGTGATACGAGTATTTACAATTTTTATTCTACTAGAATTAACTATTTTAGTTTCTTGAACCAGACTAAAAACAATAACACCATCATTTCTATTTATCCGACTATCATTATAGTAACTCTTGTAATCATAATTTGATCCCTTTAATACATATATATCATGATTAACTTGCTCAAAAGCTTCAGTACATATAATGATAGAGGGTTTGCGAGTAAGTTTCGCAAGTAAAATTTTAAGTTTATCAAAATTAGCGTTCTTGTTCAAAATATCGATATTACCAAAAGTCTTCTCTTTTCGTATTGAATCTCGCTTTATCACATCTAGATAATCAAAATTATCCTTTATAACGAATTTAGTTATTGGTGTTTTGGCTTACTATTAGTCTTATTGTTGTTGACTTTGTAGAATTGTTGCCCCGCTTGTTGTTTTCCTGTGTTTTTTTCCAGTGTTTCTGCTATTTGGAGTATTTGTAGATGAACCAGAAGAAAAGTTGTTTTCCGACTGTTGTTGCTGCAGATGTTCTGCATTACCATTATCTTGACGGTGTCCCAGGGTAACTACTTTGCCGACATGCTTTTGGATGACAGGTGTGTACGAACTCGGGTACTCGTACCTCTCAAGGTTTAACCTCACTTTCTTTTTTAGGATCTGACAGTTTTCTGTGTCCGTTGCTTTATGAGCTGTGTTGTATGTTGTTTTGTATGTAGTATTACTATGAATACAATTTGCACAACTGCGACTGTTTAAGTTGCTACAGGTTTTAGTTAAGTGTGCACCAGCACATTGCAAACACACAGCATTATTCACGCATTTTTTCCCACTTTTACCAAATCTTGCACATTTGAAACAAGGTTTAATATCGATCACATCATAAACTCTGCACTGTTGATATCCAACATATATTCTATCTCGGTTCATTCTAATGTGTTTATAAATTTCAGCAGGAACTACTAATATAACACTTTGCAGTTTCTTCGAATTCTCGTATTTGTGTACTGCTTTACATTTCTCAGCATAATCCTTGAAATTTCGTTTGTTTATATCCATTTCTAACTCTTCCAGATCAAGGTCAAGCGTGTTGTCAATTCCTGTTACTTTTGGCTTTAACATTAATTCTTTTTCAACTGAAAAACTATTTGATATACTGTTTGTTAGGCATTTTTCGGCTTCAATGACACTTGATTCGTCAGCACAGTTAATTATTAATTCATCATCACCTTTTTTGTTGATACTTTTGGTCTTGATATTTGTATGAGTGGAAAGACATTTAGAAATCAGTTCTTGGATTTTTGTTTTGTCGTTCTTGTTGATTTTCTTTATTTTTAACTTTGGAGGTTTTTTTTGTTGCTGAGATTTTGAGCCAGATACAACATTAGAAAAGAGTTGTGGTGTGATCTTATTTTGAACTTTATCCTCTCTTTCTTTAACAAGTAGTTCCTTTAGAAGCATGTTTCTTCATGAAGATTGTCATTCAATTGCTTTAGTAAGGTATTCTCTATTCTCAACGCGTCACCATTCTCTTTTGATATTCCTTCACTAGATATACAGGGTGGACCATTTTAATCTATAAACCCCAATTACTCTGTTCCGAGGTGTTATTCAAAAAAAATGTTCAGACGAAAGTTGTTAGTGGCAAAAGGGGCCAACTTTTGGTGATATTAGATTTGACCTTTGAAGTCCTTAGAAGGTCATTTGAAGGTCAGTGTTTTTTTTTAAATGGGAACCCCTATTTTTGACACCGGATTCAGAAAGAGCGGAACATTTTACGTTGGAAAACACATTTCTAATTATTTTCCATGACCTTTAGAAGGTCATTTCAAGGTTAAATAACAGAAAACCCATTTTTGCATGAATATTGAAGGTTAAGGTGGTTTATTTTAAACGGGAACCCTTATTTTTGTTACACCCCTATTTAATTTTTTTTTCACGATCTTCTGAAGGTCATTTTAAGGTCAAAAACTAAAAAGTCCTGTGTTCGCTATTTGATAGCATTTTCTGATAGCATAATTATAGTAAGAGTTATTTTATTAGCAATATTCAACCCTAATGTGACAAAAACCTTAATAATATTGACCTGTAAGAGGTTGTCCTTACTTTTAGGGTTACCCAGAAACAACGACGTTGACGTAGTAAGGTCTGTTTCTTTTGGGGTGCTAGATTAACGTGAGTCCCCTTGCCTCTCACTGTTTTAACCATGGAGCAAAGGTTATTTGGACAACGGGAAATTTAACGTTGGAAACAGTATTTCAAAATATGTATTTTTCATGACCTTTAGAAGGTCATTTTAAGATAAAATGCCAAAAATCGTGTGATCAAAGACCATTTGAAGGTTAAATATTTTTTTTTGCGGAAACTCTTTTTTTGACACTATTAAAGAGCGATAGATACATTTTCATATTGAAGTTTACCCCTACTCATTTTTCTAAATTTAATTTTGCCCTTCCTCACTGTTGGAAAATGTATAAATTATTTTGATATAATATCTTCTGGCTGAATCTGACATTTATTTACACTGTGTAATGTTTTTCGTAGTAATTAATTAAATATAGTGTGTTTCCATAAAAAAAAATATTTTCCCAATAATTCGTAATAAATATTTATTCTAATAATCTATTGTGGTAATTACCTAATAAATGTCAAATTTGTGTTAAAATTTAACAAGTGTAATCACTTACTACTATTACTACTTCTTGAGTTTTTTGATTATTATAAAAATTGTTTGTTTATTGCACTACACATAAAATATCAATTAAGACTTTGCTGTGTTATTAAAACTTTTAAATGTCACAATGGCTGACTATTCTCCGAATGAGATTGTTGATATGGTAATAGTTTTAGGAGAGTGTCACAATAATTATAATGCTGCAGCAAGACATTACGCTGAACGTTTTCCAGATAGAAGACATCCTACTAATGTCACAATACATAGTTTAACTGTCAGAGCTCGTCGAGGACGCCTTGCTCGCCAACGCAGACGCCGTGAGTACAACAAAGATGATGGACGTGTTGTTACTATTCTTGCAGTTATTCATCTTGATGTCAGCAGTACAACAAAGATGATTAACGTGTTGTTACTATTCTTGCAGTTATTCATCTTGATGTCAGCAGTACACCAAAGATGATGGACGTGTTGTTACTATTCTTGCAGTTATTCATCCTCATGTCAACAGTCGTCAAGTTGAAAGGGAAGTCGGTATTCTAAGAAGAACATTCCTGAGAATTCTAAATAGACTTCGGTACCATGCTTACCATATCACGCTCGTACAGGAATTAAGAATTAATCATATGCAAATGAGAATTGCAATTTGACGATGGGCTTTACAGACTATAGAAAATGATCCCAATTTTTTCTACTATGTCCTTTTTTCTGACGAAGCTAGATTTTATAGCGATGGACAATTAAATAGGCACAATTGTCACTATTGGTCAAATGAAAATCCTCATTGGCACAGAACTGTAGACCATCAGCATCGTTGGAGCCTTATGGTATGGTGTGGGATTGTTAATGGGTATTTGATTGGCCCTTACTTTTTTGAGCAGAATGTTGATAGAAACAGCTATTTACAGTTAATAAGAGACCAGTTGCCAGTATTATTAGAAGATGTTGATTTAGAAACGAGACGAAGGATGTGGTTTCAACAGGATGGTGCAGCACCACACTTTGCACTAATTGGCCGACAATTTTTGATTCAGAATTACCGTGAAAGATGGATCGGTAGAGGAGGACCAGTTAATTGGCCTCCTAACTCAACCTGACTTAACATCTCCAGACTTTTATTTGTGGGGCTACCTGAAGAATGTTGTTTTTGAAGAGCGGCCCACAACTAGAGAAAACATGCAAGATCGCATCCGTCAAGCCTGTGCAGCGATTCCGAGACAGATTCTACCGAACACCGTACGACATTGTCAACGTCGTTTAACTTTGTGCCTACAAGCAAATGGAGGCAACTTCGAACAGTTGCTTCATGGTCAAAATAGTCAGAAGCAAGGGGACTCACTTTAAACAAGCACCCCATCGTGAGAGGCAAGGGAACTCACTTCAAACAAGCACCCTATCGTGAGAGGCAAGGGGAGTCACGTTAATCTAGCACCCCAAAGGAAACAGACCTTACTACGTCCAGGTCGTTGTTTCTGGGTAACGCTAAACGTAAGGACAACCTCTTACAGGTCAATATTATTAAGGTTTTTGTCACATTAGGGTTGAATATTGGTAATAAAAGAATTCTTACTACAATTATTCTATCAGAAAATGCTATCAAATAGCAAACACAGAACTTTTTAGTTTTTGACCTTGAAATGACCTTCTAAAGGTCATGGAAAATAATTAGAAATGTGTTTTCCGACCTCAAATTGTCCGCTCTTTTTGAATCCGGTGTCAAAAATAGGGGTTCCCATTAAAAAAAAACACTGACCTTCAAATGACCTTCTAAGGACTTCAAAGGTCTAATCTAATATCACCAATAGGTGGCCCCTTTTGTCACTAACAACTTTCGTCTGAACATTTTTTTTGAATAACACCTCGGAACAGAGTAATTGGGGTTTATAGATTAAAATGGCCCACCCTGTATATGGATGATTCTCTGTGAGATCAGCCGGCCAAAATTTTTTTCTTCTGCAACCCGCGGTAAATATGTTCTAAAAAGTGTTTCCAATTCCCCTGAATTTTTTCAGATTTTTAAATTACTTTATTCCAAAATGGCATGGTGCCAAAGATGTTAATTTTGGAAATTTTTGACTATTTTTTGACTATATAAACTATTACGACAGTGAAGATAATACGTATATTTTGCCTGGCATTAAAGAATGCATTACATGCAAAGATTTAGAAGGAAACCGAGTATCTATACAAAAACGTCTCATGCTTTGCACTATCAAGGAGTTGTATGTTTCATTTAAAAATGATTATCCAGACCTTGCCGTAGGTTTTTCTACTTTTGCTAAATTTAGACCAAAATACTGTCTGATTGCTGGAACTAGCGGAACTCATTCAGTTTGTGTTTGCTCAATCCATCAAAATGTCAAATTAATGTTATCAGGTAAATTTATAAAACTATTTATAAAGCTATTTTATGTTAAATAATCAAATATTAAAATTTTTTAGGTTGTTCTTTATCTCAACTAACGCAAAATTCTGAATTTAAATTCAAAGATTATAAAGATGTGTTAGCGTATATTGTATGTAATAATAATACTGATGAACAATCTGAAAAATGTTATTTAGGCGAGTGTAAAGATTGTCCAGACATTGAAAAGTTAAATAGTTACATAACTAAAACATTTTATGACAATAATATTGAAGAAATNTAAAAAAAGGTATCTCCAGGAATTTTTTGATCAGGATCCGGATGATCGAACCCTCTCAAATCCTGATTTTAAGGTTTAAATGGCTTATAGGGTACGTATAAAATATATATATGACTTTGAAAGTATTTTTAATGAAAATTTAAGAAAATTTTACAAAAAAAAGTATCTATATGTTATATCTAAAAAATGCTTCTCTGAGGAGCTATAAATTAATTAAATCATACTAAAAACCCAAAAATTTCCAAAATTGACATCTTTGGCACCATGCCATTTTGGAATAAAGTAATTTAAAAATCTGAAAAAATTCAGGGGCATTGGAAACACATTTTAGAACATATTTACCGCGGGTTGCAGAAGAAAAAAATTTTGGCCGGCTGATCTCACAGAGAATCACCCATATACGTATATAATTAAAATAGATTAACTAATTAGTTAATTAAAATAGATAAACTACAATTGTTAAAAGTTGCAAAATAACACCTACTGCAAGTCCGAAATAAAATGGTACTGTTGGAAACAAATTACAAAACGTCGTAACAATCTAACCTCCATGTTACACATAATCTCAACATAACAGAGCCATCCTCAAATGTTTAAAAATATTTAACGTTTATACTCTTAATTTATATATTTCTACATCCTGAGAACCGGCAACCGTGTGAGCACGTAGAGAGTGCATACGGATCGCAGGTGCATCCGACTGCGACATTGCACAACCGAGTGCCGAAAATCGGAGCGAGTGCTCTGACCTCTGTGTCAGCACTCCTCGTGCGCGTAAAAGACGACTGCAAGGTGTACGCGTCGATCCTTTGTGGCGAATGCTGATTGGACTACCGCGATCTATCTTATCTCAATTTTATAACTGCGTGAATCGGTACCGAGGCTTTAAAAACCCCGGAGCCGATCCACGCAGTGTCTTTTTGCGTACTGACTTACTCACTGGTGGCTACAACTGATTCTAAGGTGAAGCGGCGGTGTTTGTTAGTGTCAGTGTTTGGAGTGTGCTAAATCCATTCCTTAGGAGAGAAGTAGTGGGTAGGACACACAACAACTCAGCGATGTATACACGCACCTAATACACCGATTAAAACGTAAACGAAAAAAAAGCGATTGGCGTGAGAATTCTTACGTCAGTATAGAAAATATCAACAAACCGCTCGATTTCCCTGCACATTATATAAGCCGCGTGAAATCGACAAGTGAACGAATTCGGGACCGAATAGCTGAGAGAGCAACACCTCTATCTCCTCTCCCCTCGCCGTCCGGCGGGGACGAGACATATCCTGCAATATCCGAATGTATATACCGGCGATCGACTACTATTTCTGTAAGTATATTCTTGTAGGAGTGGTGTGGCTTTCTTTGCACACACACTCCTTTATATATATGTTTTTTTATATCAGTTCAACAAACTTGACCCAAACACACGATTCACTTTGAACACTCTGTACGTCTTTATTCAATACAATACACTCGATAACACTCTAAAAGACTCGACACGGTATCACACGCAAACACGGTTTGCTCTCGTCAACTGTCGAGGATAGAATAACTGCACTCGCCTTCGCTCGCGTCGCTAGAGAGGGGAAAAGTCCCGTCGCTCGCAGCGCCACTCCGTCGTTACGTACGATCGACCAAGCTGCTCTTACACTCCCTTCCTTTGTCGATTGTAATTCTACTAAAACGAATGTTATATGTATATAAACTAGTTTTAAAACTTAGGACCAAAATTACATTAGCAAAGAAAAGAATTTAACTATTAAGTACAAAAGTAAATCTAGAATTTAGTTGGATAAGATATCTATTTTGATTTTTATTGGTTAGATTGATTAGATCTTCTTTTCCTTGCATAGGATTTCTTTATTAGTATCTGTGAACATAAAATAATGAGTTTATTGCTCGTTTAAAATTACAACGACTTAAAGGCCGCGACTTGACAAGGCGGCATGCGTCTAAGGAAGCCGTCAGATCCTTACAGTCCAATCTGACGGTGGGATGAAACGCTGAGATTTTTATTTATTTTTGAAGGGTATGCCTGTTAAAGATCTCAAATTTTGAGAATAAACAGTGTCATAGCCTATTATATCAATATTAATTGTGCTCGTATAGACCGATAGAGTCATTTTAACATTTTTATAAAATAATGTAACTATTAGTTTATGTAGTAATTTAAATTAACCTCTAAATGATCCCAACTCATGGCTTTCAGTCTCATATTACTGATTAAATCTCTTTGTTAGACAAGTAAACTCTTTCTCGGCTAAGGGTTTTATCATGATATCGGCTAGATTCTCTTTAGTGGGTATTTACAGGACTTTAACCTTTTTCTCATCAACGCACTGTTTCATAAAGTCACCATGAGATTCTGACATGGGCTCTCTAGTTCCCGTTTCTTCTCTGAATTCTTCCCTCTGAATATTTTCTAAACTCTGGTCAAACGTTTTAAGTTTGTGACTCCCGTCCATTTCAGTGCAGTCTCTCGCAGACCTATTATCGCACCATATAGTTACAGGAAACAGGGTTCGCCCTAGTATATACCTGATTGATTTGTCTAACGAAATCAACTCTTGACACGCATCGCTTATGGCCAAATATTCTGCCTGACAGGTAGGCAGTGTTATGCAAGGTTGCTTGTAGCTTTTCCAGGTGATGGTGTCACCAAATAGTCTTATGCCGTATCCACCTGTGGATGTTGAGTTTTCGCAATCTCTGAAACTAGAATCAGTCAATGCTTCTAGCTGCTCTGAATTAGTGGGTTCTAACTGATTTTTTGCTAGATAATTGACTGCATACGCTATATCCGGACGTGTAGCATTTGCCAGGTACATCAGGCTTCCAATAGCTTCTCTATATGGTACTCTTTTGATTTCATTAATTGACTCTGAATGTTCTGTATAAAGTTTAACCTTATTGTTTCTATTTTTTACTTGTAGAGTTACCATAGGACTTCTTTGAGGCTTGCACTCTTTCACGTTAAATTTTTCTAGAATTTTCTCGATAATGTCAGATGCAATCATGATTGCTCTGTGATTAGGCTGAAACTGCTAAAAAAAGACGGACTTGATGATTGCATCGTCGCATTTGATGCCGTCATCTAAGCTTCTGAGCCTGTTTAGACTCCTTTCACTTCCCCTTTATGTAGGCCTAACCCTCGTGAAGGTTATAAACCTTTAAATTTACGACTCTTTTTAGTTTTGAATTTATTTGATTCATCGTTTTATAATCATTGCTTCTGGTGGACTTACGTACCTTGTATTTAAAAATTGTTTTATTTCATCATAATCGAAGTTTTCATTTTATTTTTCATTTTGATTGTTAGTCATTTTAGTAAATGCACAATCGTGGCCTTTAAAACAATATTTAAGTAAATATTTTACACATTAAACTGTTAAACTACAAACCAGTTATCTGCTATTTTAGTTGAAGTAAAAAAAAATGTTTGACTATTATTTCGTCGTCGATAATTGGGATAGCCATTACTATTAAAATTAGTTGTTTTATTAAAAGGTTTAGAGAAATTTTTAGTACATTTTTCAGTGTTACTGCTCATACAAGGTGATTTCAAATTAAGTTTTCCACAGGGTCCATGTATCATGAATTGTTTTACAATGTTATATAATGTTGGATGTCTTACTTGGTCGGGTATTTCAGCACTAATAATTGTATCGACATAATCTGTATTCGTCATTTTTTCATTTTTTTTTCAGTAAATAATAACATATGCATATGAGGTAATCCCCTTTTTAGAAATTCAATTACGTACGTATATCCAATACATTTTCCAAGAATTCATTTTTTATTTACGTCTTCTAAAAATATCTTAACTTTTTCATTAAATACTTTTGCTACAATATCTGGTCTATCAATTGCTGATTCAAATTCTTTTAAATTTTCTGAAATTTCTTTCCATTTCGGATTGCACGTCATTGTGATAAAAAATCTGGTTTTCCATATTTTTAAACTATTGTCATTGAATCGAGAAAATATTGTTTTAAAGATCGAGGGCTTCAATGAAAAGAAGATGGTAATATTACCATTTTGCCGATTCTCAAGTATTCATTATTTTTTTTTTTTTGTATATAGTCCATAACACCTTTATACAAGTCAATTCTTAATGAATTTTTTTTCCTTAGATAATATAATCGTGATCCTTGAACTTTCACCCACGCACCGACAATGAACTGTTGTGACAATTTTCCTACATTTATAAATGGATTAAAATCGTTTCTAATACTAAATTTGTAATTATAAAATTGTAGTATTAGAGGGTTATTATTACTATTAACTTCTTTAATATTAGGCATCCAACCAAAACCACCATTTGGAAATATTAGTGGATAAGTCATAGGATCAACATGTTTACTTATATAAGGTATGCTTATAGGCTTATCATTTTTAGAGTAAATACATATGTCTCGATCTGCTGGAGGTTGACCTGCTTCACCAACAAATATAACTGCTACTTCATTGCACATAGCTTCGTTATAAATATTTTTATTAAGGTAAGAATTTCGTGTGATAAACATTCTGATCTCATTACAGATTTCTGTTTTATTTTCTTGTAAGCGATTTTGTTCTTTTTTTCTACTTCATGCATCATTTTATAAGAAATAGCATAACTATTAATTTAACGAAAATAATTGTCTAATTCTTTTAATATATTTAATGAACAAGAAATATTATCATGCAGTCGAGAATGCGTTGTCATTTCATTATCAAGAATATACAATTGACCAAATCTTCTAGCTTTATTTTCATTAGGATGTAATGAGTAAACATTATGATAAATTTGTCCACATATACGAATAACTTGAGGTCCTTTATCGAATAATGCATCAAATTTAGCTCCAAAACCAGCAAAAGCAAGGACATTATTATATAATCTTATATGTTGTCTAAAATGTTTACTTTCAGCAGTATTTTTTGTACTCAATTCTAATAAACGTTTAGGATAAGTAATATTATCCAATAAACTTACTTTTCCTTTACTGGAACAATTTTGAAATTTTTTATCAACCGTTAACTCAAACTTGAAATGTTTAGCTTGACAAAATTCACATATTTCATTCATTTCTTCTAAATAATTTTCATTAATATCGTTTTCATCGAAATTAGAATTAACAACTGCAGCTATATCTAAAGTATTTTTTTTTATTTTATGTTATTTTATTTATAGTTTATTTTCCATGTACAGATTTCTCTTTTTACATTTACACCCTTGTCTCTTTCTCTTACATTTTCACTTATAACTACTTATCTCAACCCCTTTCTTAGCTGCTCCTTTTTACCTTCTCCGTATTTACATTTTGTACATTTTCCAACGCTATTTACAATATCTACAATGTCGCTCGCTTTTTCGCTTCTTATCTACCCCTTCCCTTTTTCTTTCTCTCTATCTTTCCATTCCTCCCTCTCAGTGCTTGCCCTGGCTTCTTCCTCAAATCTCCTGCTATATCTACACATTCCTTCTTTTAATTCTCCTTTCAGTGTCCTGCTCAGACTCCTCCTAATTTCTTTCTCCTCCCCAGTTAACCCTAATTCCTCAATTTCTTTTATCCATTCTTCTTCCATTTTCTCTCTTGCTTTTCCGCATACCCATATCTATGTTCTACGCTTTCCTCTTTTTCCTTGCAGACCCTACATTTACTATCCTTAAACCCCTTTTCTTTTCCCCTCCCCACACTCCCACATCTTAACCTTGTCCATTGTTCCTTTGTGTCCCCGTTCCATTTTTTAACTCCCCAATATTCCTCCACTCCTAGCTTTTCCTTACATTCCTTGTAATTCCTACAGAAATTTGACTTTTCTATTTTACTCCAGTTCCTCTGTATTTCCTGTTCTACCTTGACTTTTCTCCCTTCTTCTAATTTACTTCTTATATCTTCAATTTTCCTCCCTTCTCGCAACCAGTCTAAGCTCTCTCCATCTCCCACCTCTTTAAATGCCTTTTCCAATTTCCTTCCTCATTCCGACGGAAAGTCATTTTTCAAATTCCTTAATTCCTCTAACAAGCATATTTTTGGCCACCTTCCCTCTTCCATTTTTATTATTTCTATCAAATAATTCCCTGCTCTTTTTCTCGATTCTATTTCTAAGCTAGTTCTACCTGCCTCCATTTTCCAGATATAGTCTGGTGTGTTTCCATTTACCCCTAGAGCCATTTTCACGTACCTTCCTTGTACCCTCTCTACCTCTTCCCACCTTTCCCATCCCCATAATTCTGCTCCATATAAACATCCTCAAATGTCCCGTCCATCAAATACAATCTCCCCTTTAGATTATCTAACCTCGCCCTTTTCCAAATTCCCCACTCCGTATTTATTGCTTTCCTAACTTTCACCGTCATTTTTCTTACCTGTGTCCCCACTGTCCCTCTCGAGTTGAACCAGAAACCTAAATATTTATATTCCTTATCAATTTCCAGTTCCTCTCCTTTATATTTCCATTTTTCAGCCTTTTTCCTTCTCCCCCCTTTTTGAATTACCATTATTTTCGTTTTTTGAGTATTTACCTCTAACCCATTGTTTGCACTATATTTCTCCAAACTATTAAGCATCTCTTGTAACCCTTCCCTCGAATTCGACACCATGGCTACATCGTCCGCGAATTTCAAACAGTAAATTTTCTCTTTCCCTATAACTGTTCCTCCCTCCTTCCTTTTAACCCACTGATCCTCCAAGTCTTATATATATATATATATATATATATATATATATATATATATATATATTGAAAAGAGTTGGGCTCATCGGACACCCCTTTATGTTCTAAATTTCTCCGAGATTCCCTCTTCCGTTATCACTTGATTTTCCGTATTTCGGTATATACCTCTGATCATTCTTAGAAACCTTCCCTTTATCCCCCTTTTTTCTAATTTTTCCATCATTTTTTCCCTGTTTACCTTATCAAATGCTGTTCTAAAATCAACGAAGCCCACATATAATTTCTTTCCCTTTTCTTTTATCCTATTATTAATTAAACTATTTAACACGAAAATGTGATCTCTAGTTCCTCTTTTCTCCTAAAACCTGCTTGGCTCTCCTTTAACTCCTCGCTCTTTTCCAACCATTCCCTCAATCTCCTTGCCAAAATATTCGTTATAATCTTGTATCCTACATCTAAAAGTGAGACTCCCCTATAATTTTCAACAAAATCTTCATCTCCCTCCTTGTGTATTGGAAAAATCCTAGCTTTCTCCCATCCCTCTACCATTTTTCCTTCGTTGAATATTCCATTTAGAATTTCTGTTAACTCCTCTATCCAGCTTGGCGGTAACCCTTTTACGAACTCTCTTAACAACCCGTCTTCTCCTGCCGCTTTTATATTCTTCATTTGACCCCATGCTATTTTGACCTCTCCTACGCTAATATCCTGATTCAACTCTTCTATCCCTTCCTCCTCTGTACCCTCTCTCACCTCTACTTCTCTATTCCTAATCTCATCTCCCCCTACATCTTGCTCTTCGACCCCTAGCAGCTTTTTGAAATGTTCCACCCATTCCTCTTTTTTTAATTCATCCTCCCTTCTTTTTTCTCTTCCCTCTGAACTGGTCGATTGCCTCCCAAAATTCCTGCATCCCATTACTATTTTCTAACCTCTTCCATTTCCTAGTTTTTTCCTCCTCTTTTTTTGTTTCCCTCAATATCTTGAGTTTGCTTTTTCCTCTTTCATCATCTCTCTATCTTTATCCTCCCTAGTTTTAACCCACTTTTTTAATGCCTCCATGCTTTTCTTTTCTGTTCAAATACTTCTATATCTTCCCCCTTTCCTATTTCTCCCCCCTGGTTTCTTGAAAGTTTTAATTCCTTACTCACATCCTTAATAGCTTCTAAGAGACTCTCCCATCTACCTTGAATCCCTCCTACTTCTTTGTCAATCTCCGTCGTTTTTTCCTCCATTCTTTCTGTGTATTCCCTCCCTCTATTTTCTACCCACCTCAGTTTTTTCTCTCTATTTTTATTATGCCTATCTCTCTCTAAATTTCCATTATCCTTCTTTACTCCCCTTAATATAATTTCTACCGGTAGATGGTCAGACTATTCTCTCTCTAACTACCACTTCTTCTATTACACTACCTTTCTCGTTTTCTCTTTCTAACACCAGGTCAAGCACTGAGTAACTTGTCCCTCCTACGAACATTTGTTTCCCCTCCCAATCCCCCTTTGTACAACCATTTTTTATCACGCATCCTACTTCTTCACAGAAGTTTACAAGCTTCTTCCCCTCCGCATTAACAACTTCATCGCTTGAGTTTCTACTTCTTTCTTTTTCCCCTTCTTTTCCTATCTGCCAGTCTCCTATTCTCGCATTAAAATCTCCTGTTATAATGATCTGTTCTCCTTTCTCTAACATTCCTTCTGTTATCTCTTTCAACTCTTTCAGAGACGCATCAATTTCTCTATTTATGTACACTACTATCACATTTAGTTTTCGCTCTTCTTCTAAATCGATTCCTCTTATAATTATTCCATACCCCCATTCCTCCATGCTATCCGTTTTTATATTACTCTTAACTCCTGCTAACACTCCCCCCATTCCTCTCCCTTTCTTGTTCAGTCTTATAGCTGCTTTGGCTTTCCACTTGTAGTTTTTCCCTAATCTATTAATCCAATCCCTCTCTCTATCTTTTTCTAGCCACGTTTCTTGCAACGCTACTATCTCAAATTTCTCTAGGTACTCTTTGGCCTCCCTCGCCTTACTAATTCCCGCTACATTCCATGACACTATTTTTATCCCCTCCTCCTTCTCTCCCTTATTTCCGAAATTTCCGAAACCCCCCTTCCCCTGCTTCTTCTATCCTACCCTTCTTCTCGCTCCGTTCATACCAACACCCATTTACTTTTATTTTCTGATATCTTACCTGCGTTTCTAGCCCTCTTTCCCTTTCCTGTTCTTCAATCATTTTTAACCAATTTTGTATCTCCTTTTCTCTTTCCGTTAGATCATCTTCTATCCACACATTCATCCCTTTTAACATGCCCCTCTTTCTCATCACTTCTATTTTATTTTCCATAGACTCTAACTCTACCACTAATCCACCCCCTATCGCTCTCACTTTCTTTATATAAATAGCCTCATCTAGGTTTTCTTTTATAATTCCCTTAATTTCCTCTTTTATTCTAGCCCCTACCGTTCTTACTCCCCTAATAAATATGTTCTTTCTGTTTTTTCTCTCTGCCATTTCCCATTCTAATTCTCCTTCCCCTAACTTCTCTGGCATAACCTTCAAATAATCCCTTTTTATATTTCCTAGACCTCCTCCCTTATTATTATTATTATTCTCTTCCTCGCTGTTTTCAATATCTAACTCGCCCTCTTCCTTTTCGCCTGCTCCGTCCCCGCGTACCGACTCTTTTTCCTCATTATTATTATTGTTATTTTCGACATTCTGTTCTTTCCCCAATGTGTCCCTCCCTTTTTCTAACAACTCTTCTATTACTAATTCAAGCTCGTTCATTCTGTTTTTATCCATTATTCTTTCTTTTTTAACCAGCTCTATATCTCTTCTCAAACCCTCATTGATTATTCTCTCTAGCCTTACTTTTTCCCTCATCTCGTTCATCTCCTTCTCTAATGATCTTTTCTCCCTATCTATCCTATCTATCTTATTTTCTAGGTCCTTAATTAACTTACGTACTACTGCTAGTTCTTCCGTTGTCGACTCTGCTCCCGTTCCCGTGGCGTTCTCTGTTGATACCTTTCCCGCATCTTCTTTCTTTTTGTCCCCTGCTGGTATCTCTGCCTCTGCCGGTACTGTCATCTCCTTCCCCTCCACTGTCGCCGTTGTTCCCGCTGCTGTTGTCCCTGTTTCCGATGCCCCTGCTGTTTTTGTCCTTTCCGATGACTCCTCGACTACCTCGTCTTCTTCCTCATTCTTCTCCTTCCTCCCCCGGTTTCTTTCATCATCCACTTTCCCTACTTCGTGTATCTTGCCAGAATCGCCTTCTTTTCCGTTTACCGGTGAGTGCTCTATTCTTCTCCTCGTGCCGAATGCTACTTGAAATCCGCAGTTGCCGTTTTCCAAGTAGCTTCTCATCTGCCCTGCCTGTTCTTTTGCTTTTTCTTCTTTCCTCGGCCTTTCTCTCGGTCTTTTGATTTCTTCCTTCTTCTCTCCTATCTTACTTTCTGGGCTCTTTGTTTCTTCCGTATCCGCCATTTTTGTGGCGTTCTTAACCTCTTCCTTCCTGACTTTTTTCTTTTCACTTTCCTAACATCAATCTTCTTTCTTTTTTTCCGCCTTCACTTTCCCTCGCTTTTTAATTAATTCTCTCACTTTCCCTGACTAACTCTCCTTATTTAATCGTCTATTTCTTTTGCAAAATCGCCTTTTTAGCTGGAGCTTCTTAACTCGCGTCCTCTCTCAGCGAGCGCTCCCTAACCTCCTCCAGCTATATCTAAAGTATTGAACGTTTGTTTTTTTAAACTATCGTTCAATCGTCTTTTTTTATTTATCTGAGCTTGTACTTCTTCAATGCGAGCCTGGCTCTTCTCTTTTTGTTTCAATGTTTTTAATTTTCTATTCTCATCAATTTCTGCTTTTGTTAAAGTTCTCTTCATCTCGAACGTTGAAATCGGTAGAAAAAAAAATTAGATCATTTTCTTCGGTACTACTTGTCTTTCTTTTAACTTGTTGAGTTGGTGTTTTTACCGGATATTTCATAAATTTTGTAAGATCAATTAAATCGATGCTTACAAAACATTCTTTAATTTAATTTTTTTCATTACGAACATTCAAATGAGTATTTTTGTCAATGTCCATACTTTCATTATCATCACTGGAATCGAGTAAATGTTCCTGCTTCAATTTTTTAATAATATCATCTGTATTTTTTTCCAAATCAATAATGTCATTTTTTGCTGTAATCGTATTGCTTCTGATTCGATCTTGAAATTGGCTCATTAAAAATTGTTGCTCTTTAATTAATCGATCAGTATAAGAAGCTTCAAATTGTCTTATATCAATGTTAACAAAATTCTAACTAAACTCGCTGAGAATGAATATTATTATTAGTCAAATTATTCAAACTATTGTTATCTCTTGAACGATTGATTACTGGAAAAGGTGATAATGTATAACTTTTATATATTTCATTTAAGTGCGGTCGCATTTTTTTAATGTAAAACATTAAATTACAAGGACACTGATAAAAAATTATTGCTACTACAAAAGCAATAGCAAAGACGCCGCAATCATTCAAATTTGTTTGACTTTGAACTTTTTCAAAAGTTATACGTAAATGTTCTTTATTTGGAAATAATCTATTAATGAATACTATAAGATCATTATCTAAAGAATGTTTATTTAAACTATCATAAACATGAATTACTTTGTTGTAATAATATATACAAATACAATGACCTGATTGACTTGATCCTAAAAATAAAATCTGTATAAATTTGTCATTTAGATTGACTGGACGAATGTTTGAGAGTCTTTGCATTGCAATGGTAGATTGCATATCAAAATTAGAATTACATTTCAAAATATTATTGAATTCAGAAATATGATTATCATTCAATTTACTATTTACTCCTGAAAATTGGCCATTTCCCATCAAAATAAACGTATCTTCATCACTTAAACCCATTTTGATATAATACAGATTTTGAAATATATTACTTACAATAGAAAACTTAAGTAGAATACTTACTTTACTTTAATATACCGTCGTACGATAATTGTCCTGGAATAAAATGAGGTATATTAAAGTAAATTTAATTATAATATTACTTCAAAGAACAAGAAGCAACTTTAGTAAGTAAAAGAATGTACCAGTGAATTAAATTTATGTGAAAAATGCTTTAGAATTTTACTTACAGAATACTAAAAAAGTTCTATTTATGTTCTTTTTAAAAGTTCTTTTTATACAAATAAATTAGTAACGAAGGTTTCGTTAAAGAATTACAATTTCAATAACTACTTTGATAGCTAAGAACTTTATGTTTTAAGTGCTTGCTGGCATATCAGCAAATTTAAAAATTAATACTAAAAGATGAACATTCCATGAAATTATTTATTATACAAATTCACCGATTGTTACGAACTTTGTCAATAGCATAGATTTTTAATAATAAACAGTTCTTTTGGTAATTAAAGTCGATTTTTATTACTTACTCAAAAACAGGATCTAATATTTACTTAATAGAAATGCGTTGATGAAATTAGCTGTAATTGCTGTTGACATTTTTAAAGCCTTGCAATAAATACACATACAGAAAATTGTACCAAGTAACTATTTTGTATGTGTAAGCTAACAAATTTGCGTAACAAGATCCTTCATAAAAGTAAAACTTATTGATCTTTATTTATTTTAGTTCGTAAATTATCTATCTTAGTTTAATTCACTGGCAATTGAAAAGTTTAATTTATATACATTTGTGGACTGAGATGGCAGCTCGTATTGTGAGAGGAAGTGTAAAGAGTGGTGTGTGCATTTGAGAAGCTGTAGTGTGGGTATTAGAGGGGCAGGAGAGAGGGAGTAGGTGCGAGGAGGAAGAGAAAAACCCCATCCGAGAAGGGTACAAAAAACCAGTGAAAAACAGTCAGTCAGAGTAGGGAGATAGAGGTGTGAGAAAGAAGGAGTCAAAGTTGAGAGGTTAGGAAGGAGAGTGAGAGGGGTAGAGATAGAGAGAGCGGGAAAGGAATAATGAACCTGTCGAACATCGAGGTACGAGAAATAATCGGCGGAACGGAATACGGAACAGAAATAGAGGAACAGGGATTTAGAACGTCACAACCGAGTATAGTGAAATCAATAGAATAGGCGGAAAATTCAAAAAGTGCAGGTTCAACGAGAGGAGGAAAAGGGGGAGAAGGAAGAGGGGGAGGAAGAATAGGGAATGCGTTGAAGCAGAGAAAATTAGAGGACAGCTTAAAAGGTAAAGAAGACACATGGCTCAAAAGAAAAGAGAGAAGTCCAGAAGAACACGTCGAGAAAAATAAGAAGGAAAGAACTGGAAAAGAGGTAGAAGAAAGAAACGCATTTGCAAAAGGAGGGAATGTGAAAAGATCACCAAATTAGAAAGAGAAGATGGAAGAAGAGGCAATCGGATCGTTAAAGTGCACTATGGATATAATCATATAAAAAGTGGAGGAGATGAGTATGAAAATGGATAAGGAAAAGATAGAAAGGGAGAAGATGATCGAGAACTGGGAGCAGAAATATATTGGACTGGAGGAAAAAATGGCCAGAAAAATAGAGGAAGGGCTAAAAAGTATAGAAGGAAGACTGAGAGAAGAAGGAGAAGAAAGGAAAAGAATTAGAAGAGAATGCAAGGAAGCGAGAGAAAGGGAGGAGGAAACAAGAGAGATGGAGAAGAAAGAATGGGAAGTGAGAATAGAACGCGAAAGAAAAGAAAGGAAAGAGGAAATCGAGGAGATATTAGGGAAGATAGAAAGTCTGGAAAAAGGGGAAAAGGGGAGACAAGAGGGGAGACAAGAGGGGAGACAAGGGCAGTAGCAGAGAGAGAGAGTCAATCAGGGGAGAGAGAGGATAAGGGAAAGGTAACGGAAAAGGAGAGGGACAGAAAGCAGATAGAAGAAATGGAATGGATGATCGAGGAAGGAGAGAGGGATAGGAGAAAGAATAATATTATAATAGCAGGGTGGAAAGAAGAAAAATGGGATAGGAAGACGGTAGAAGACTGGATAAAGAAAAAACTCGAAGTAGAGGTTACGTTGAGGAAAACGTGGTCACTGAACAGGAAGATCCGAAGAATATGGGCGGAATGTAGAAACTGGGAAGAAAAAGGAGTTATCATGAGAGATTAGGCTAGGTTACAAGGGTCTGATATATTCATAGGCAACGATCTAACATGGAAAGAGAGAAGAAATAAAGAAAAACTGAGAGAATACGCGGAAAGGAAAGAAAAGAAGGAAAAGAGGTCAAAATAGGATACAACAAACTGTGGATAAATGGGGTAGAGTATTTATGGAAGGAAAGAGAACAGGAATTTTTTCGGAGAAAGAAAAGGACAGGAGAGGAAGAAAAGCGAGGAGGAAGGGAACATAAGAATAATTAGTTGGAATGTAGCGGGAATAAAGGGTATAGCTGGGAGGATCTGGGGACATATAAAAGGATTTGATGTAATATGTCTGCAGGAAACGTGGCTGGAAGATAAAGAACGAAAATACTGGGATAAGAAACTAGGTGGTTATGAAGTCAGAGTCAGAAATGCGAAGAAAGGGGGAGAAAGAGGTAGAGTGAAAGGGGGAATAGTGATGGCGGTAAAACAGGGAGAGTAGAGTGGATGGAAAAAAAGACAAACGAATTTATAGGGGCGAGAATATTCGGGAAAAGAGATATATGGTGGATAGGTACATGAGAGAGGAAAAACAAGAAAACTTTAAAGAGATAGAGGGGATGACGGAAAACGCCAGGGGCGAGAAATTGAGTTGGCGTGGAGATATGAATGCAAGAACGAGTCAGGAAGGAGGCGGACTCGACGAAGAAGGTAACGAAGAGAACAGGGAATCGAAAGATGAAAAGATAAACAGAGTAGGGGAAGAACTTCTAGAAAAAACAAGAGAAATGGGACTCAGTATATTAAATGGTAATACCGAAGGAGACGAAACGGGAGAATATACATACATAGGAGGAGCAGGATGCTCAGTGATAGATTATGTGATAACAAATGAGGAAGGAAAAATAGGGGTAGGAAAAATTAACATCGTTTACAGGCTAGAATTGGACCACAACGCAATAGAGATAGAGTTAGGAAAATTACCCGAGAAAACAAAAGAAGAGAAATATAGAATCGTAGAAAGAGCAATATGGAATGAAAAAGCCATAGGTCAGTTCAGAGAAGAATTAGGCAAAGGCAAGAAGGAACAGAATGGTCGGAATTAAAAAGAAAATTGGAAAAAGCAGTCAGAAGGAGAAAGATACGCGGTAAGGAAAGAAAGAAAAACACCTGGTGGGATGAAGAATGCAGACTTAAGAAAGCAGAGGTAAAGAAGTTGGGCAAAGCGATTAAGTCGAGAAAGGGAAGGAAAGAGTATATCAAAGCAAAAAGAGAGTGGGGAGTATTAGTAAAAAGAAAAAAGGAGGAAGAAATGGAGAAAACAATAAAAGAAGCAGGAGATGATAAAACCGGGAAAAAATTCTGGGAGGTTGTAAAAAGTAGGAGAAGAAAAAAGAGGACAAGATGCAGCAGCAAAATACAGAAAGAAGAGTGGCTAACTCACTTCAAAGGGCAACTAGGAGAAGAGACAGAGGATGAATTGGGAACAAGCTCACAAGGAGAAAATGAAGAAGGAGTTGAAGATGAGAACGAAGGAAGTATATCCGAAGAGAGGTGAGGAAGTCAATCGGCAAGATGAAAAAGGGAAAAGCACCAGGAGCAGATGGACTACAAAATGAGGTATGGATACATGGAGAAGAATAGGTAATAGGGGAGATAACCAATATACTGAAAAAAATATGGAAAGGGGGAAAAATACTAGATGAATGGAAAACAGGAGTGATTACGCCGCTTTTCAAGAAAGGGAAGAAAGAGGAGGCAAAGAACTACAGAGGGATAACACTTATGGACACGCATTATAAACTATATGCGGAAATAATAAGAGGAAAGCTGGAAAACGAATTAGAGGGAAGGGAATTATTGGACGACACACAAATGGGTTTCAGGACAGGAGGAGGGACAGCAGATGCTATTTTTATTCTGAGCAAGGCAATATAAAAGGAATTAGAGAAGAAAGGAGGTAAAATATACGCGTTTTTCGCAGACATAAGAGCAGCATTCGACAAAGTAAACAGGAGAAAGATTTGGGAAATGATGAGAAAGCTAGGAATAGGCGGCAGAATAAGGAAGAGGGTAAAGGAATTGTACAAAGGGACCAAGAGCGAAATCAGAATAGGAGAGAAAAAGAGAGGAGGTTTCGAGATACATAAAGGAGTGAGACAAGGGTGCCCATTAAGCCCGACGCTAGTCAACGTATCAATGGCGGACACAGAGAAGGAACATTTGTGTATAAATTATACAACTTACTTTTGTTCTGCTGATAAATTTTTGTTCTTAATAGAATGTTATTAATCATGTAAAAAAAATTCGATATGTAGATAAAATTGTGTAAACAAAGTAATTTAAAGAACTAGGATTAAATTTCTATATCTGTTTTCTTTTTCTATTCTTCTATACTCTTTATTGCTGAAATAATTATAAGAGAACTCGTTTGACAGTATTGAGTCCAGTACTGTCAATAGATATACTAATAACACGCGTATGTTGGTCTCTTTGATAATATTATGTTAGAAAGAGTAAGCAAAGCTAAGAGAGTGAGTGACAAGGAGAAGAGGGGAAAGATGGGAATACGCATACTAACTATCATATACATATTCTCGCACATAGGTGAATCCTATACTGTTATTATACGAAAGTATAGGGTGTTTCATTATAATCAGACCACGCCGGATAGATTTGGAAAAATTAATGATATAAAAAAATGACTTCAAAAGAAGTTGAAGGTGACAGAGGAGACCATTCAATATCGCTAACACCTTTGACCTTGAAATGTTTGTTTAGTCATTTTTAATATCATTAGTTTATCCAAAGTTTTCCGGCATTGTCGGATTAAAATGAAACACCCAGTATAACAAAGCATTATGGGAAAAGCATATTTTTGCTTAACTATATAATATATTTTTCATAAAACTATATTTTTGTTTCCTTTCTAAGGAAGCTTTGCTACAGTAAATTTTGATGTTTTAACAAAAACATTTTAGAGAAGTTTTTTAAGGTATCTGCCAATCCATTGGCACGTAACCTCCTTCAAACTTGTTCGAAAATTAGTTTAATATGCGAAGAGAGAGCGAGAAGGTTCGAGAAGCTTGTCACCTTAAGTTGAAATTCGACGGTTTTCGCTAGCCCGCACGGCACCAATGTGGTTACCATGGCAACGCGCGCTCGCTCGCTCCTACTCTGTCTCTCTCCGCCTGTTTCGCGAGCGGTCTTCTGCCGCTTTCGCTGATGTGTGTAGTTTAGTACGTATTGCCGAATCACTGTGAGCACTCGTACTTGCCTCACAGTGTCGTCCGTAAACAATATCGTTTGTTCACGCGTCGGTACTTTAATACTTTAACTTTCACTTCTTTTCCTTAGATTTAAACACTTGTAAATACACACTATATTCAATAAAGGTCAATGCCTTTTTTTTACGGTTATAAGTTCACATTAACTGTCGATAGTTTTGTTTATTGCCAACTCGTCCATCAAGATCCACAAGTCTCTTCCTTTTCGCGAGACTATAAATAAAACTAATTAACTGTTTTTATTTAAATCTTTAATTGTCAGAAGACTAGGACTAAATAATAAAATTCACTTCTTAACAAACCTTTTTTCAACAGAAAAAAGTTGCACATCATCAATGACTAAGAGGTTATGAAGGTTTCGCAAGCTAGAATTTCGGTGATTTTGCTTTTTCTCGATTAATTACCTTTCACATTCTACACCATGGCTTTGCGCCTGATAATTTCCTATGAGAATTTAAGTCAAACTTACAATTTAATTTAAACTAGTAAAATCCAACGCGCCTCGCGTGCCTAATGTTAGTAAAGGTTGATTAAAAAAAATTTGTTAAATTTGGCAGTGGATTTTTTCTAGCTATATTACTAAACTTTAAGATAATAACATATCCGAATTGATATTGCAACAATATCTTTATAAATAAAACAGCTTACTCATTAATGTTGAATATATAAACTAAATAACAAAATTTCAAGTTTACTTTTAGTAAAAATCTAAGCTGTTAAAAACAGTTAAAATTGATCTTACTTCTAGAGTTCATTCATAAAAATGAGGTAGCCTAACGTGATAAGGAAATAAATACACACACTTACGCACACTCTCGTACCGAATTCGGTCCCATATTATAATACATTAATGCAAGTATAATTATGCATTATTATGTATAATAATCATATTTATTACAATAAATAATTACAATAGTTGAGTAATATATACTTACTTAATATGAATTTTCTAAGAGTTAATTTATAATCTGAATATCTACAAAAAATGGAAATTTGATATATTCCGCAACGAAATTAAAGATAGAAAAGAACTGAGATCAATAAAACAAAGTCAAGTTTATTATATCTAATCATAATAAAGCGAGGAACAACTCTCAAGATAATTACTACGTAACTTGCCATGCCCATTTTATTGTACTTATGGTGTTTGTATGATGTTCTAATACATAAAAAGAAAATTTTAGTCGTTCACCAATAAACAAAATGAAACGGGCATGGCAAGTTACGTAGTAATTATCTTGAGAGTTGTTCCTCGCTTCATTATGATTAAATATAATAAACTTGACTTTGTTTGATTGATCTCAGTTCTTTTCTATCTTTAATTTCGTTGCGGAATATATCAAACTCGCCTAACCTTTTACTTTTTTAAAAGTTAATTTTTTTTAGAGATTTCAGTCCTTTTTAGTAAATTTTTTTGAGTATCTCATATTCGACGTCGTAAAAATAAAATGTAAGCATCTTTAGCACCTTGCGACCACAGCTTTTTTGTAACATTTTTATCATTGACATGAAATTACTGATTGTTCTGATATACACCATCCTCGAATTATTTCTACATCTAGACACCAAAAACCACGTTGCGAACTACCTAGACCTCGTCATCGGCCACCTTGTACACCTAGACACCGTACTTAAATGGTTTTTACACCTAGATACCAAAAACTATGAAGCGCACCACCTAGACGTCGTCATTGGCCACCCTGTATACCTAGACACCGTACTTGAATGATTTTTATACCAAGACACCAAAAACATACACCAGGTATATGAGAATGAATTTTGCATAATTCATATTCATTACATCCAAATGAAAACGAAGACCCAAAATATGGCCGATTGTATATTATTGACAATAAAATTGCAAATAAATATAGAGCAAATAACTATAAAATTGATAAACCCGATTCAAACATTAGAATTTTTATGTACTTTTTTGTCTTTAAACAATCCTTATGCAAAAGCATATAAAATGATGTATGAAATAAAAAAATATTAATGCTCATAATAATAATATAACACCTCCTGAAATAGTAATGTCATTAACACGTGATAAACATACAAAAAATAAATCATATTTCGCAACATGTAATGAAGTTGCTGTTGTATACATAGGAAATTATCCAAAAACTGAAAAACCACGACAAATAAATATTCTCAGTAAACATCTTGACGCAATGACATATCCTTTGATATTTCCTTTTGGTCATCCAGGATAGTAACCTTATATAAAATGTACCAAAAATGAATATAAAAATAATAATATCTCTACACTACAGTTTTATTCATATAGATTAAGCATACGTGGTGATTTCAATCCTTATTTGAATTTGTAATATTTATCACAACAATTCATTGTTGTTGTTTGGACAAGGATCAAAGGATGTCGATTATATTACTTACGTACTCACCAAGCACAATTCAGATCGGATATGTATAAAGGATTAATGGATTACGTTTCCAATCGGGCAAATATTGATAATTGTCGAATTAGAAAAATGGTAATATTACCATCAGCTTAGATAGGTAGTCCTAAATCCATAAAACAAAATTATTTAGATTCAATGACTTAACTACAAGTCGACGAAAAACCAGATATTTTTATAACAACAACATGTAATCCAAATTGGAAGGAAATTCAAGAGAATGTATTACCGTATGAAAGCACAATAGATCGTCCTGATTTAATCTTTCATGAAAAAGTTAAAATTTTAAAAACCAAACTACTATAAAATAATATTTTCGGTAAAGTTAAAGGTTATGTTTACATAATAGAATTTCAAAAAAGGGGATTACCACATATTCATATGGTCATATTATGGTTGCATACCAATGATAAATTTCGAGATACTAATCAAATTGATCCTATCATAAGTAATGCAATACAAAATGAAAATGAATATCCAAGATTAAAAAATATAGTAAAAAATAATATGATACACGGTCCCTGTGGATAACAAAATAAAAATTGTGTTTGTATGAATGACGATAAAACACGTTGTACTACAAATTTTCCTAAACCTTATGTCAATCAAACTAATCCTGATGGTTACACTTCTTACCGACGAAGGAAAAATAATAATAAAATTACGTTTTCATAACTGTCATGGACGTTCGGGGATGCTGGGAAGGTGCTCTGGGAGCACAAGTGACGAATGCTTGAAGTCCAGAACAGAGTTTATTGGGTGTTTTGGAGAGCTCTGCTCTGGTCTGTGCTCGCCGGTGATCTGCCTGCTCTGCCGTCGACGCGACTCGTCCCCAAAAAAACAGGGTCGCCCGGCGAAGCCGTGCGTGGAGTGCTTGTGTGTCAGTGTGTTGTGGATTGGGACCGTCGGGGCGCGCGCAAGCGCGCTCCGCGCTGGCGTAAACTTAAGATTTCTCTTTCTTGCTATTCCTCTTCAAAAGAGTTAAAAAAAAAAAAAAAGAATTGTCCCTGGATGCCAGTGCATAATGCAAGAATTGAACTATGCACAAAGTATATGAAAAGAAAAACGCATTGTCCCTGCGCATTGAATTCTTAACCAAAACCCCACTGATGCCGTGAAGGTCAGTGCTAAAAAACTATGTAATCTATGTGTGTATGTGTGAACCGCGGGTGTTGTTCCTGACAGCTGCTGCTGTCTTACACAATTAAGAGGCAGAGCTCTCAAATAAAAAGTTGTCCTTATCCTAGTTTGATAAAGCAGAATAAGTAAAAAGAGCGTCACAAGGAGCGCTCGTACATATATGTATGAAAAAGAAATTAATAAAGCGTGATCAGCGCTATTACAAAATATGGTTAAACAGTATAATAATTCAAATAATAATTATAAGCAGTAAAAAAAATTGAATAATTGAGGCATTGCTCTAGCCCAGTGCTGTCGCTTGGGCCCGGCGAAAGCCTGGCCCTACGCCGCATACATAGCCGGCTTACCTTATCGCATTGCCATGCGCTTAGGCGATTTGGCGCCGCACGACCCAGCGTGCCTTTTTGCCAACACGCTTCTTATGATTTAAGGTGGGCTTGCCGCTGCACCCTTAACTTAAATCTAAATAATATTGTCTGAAATTAAGACAATAAACAAGCATATATTATGATAGAATGAGCGATGCACATTAGCGCAAGTATTCAAAAGTATATATGTATTAGATATAAAAATATAATATATATATATATATATATATATATTTTATATGCGCCGTAGTCCACGCGTCTCTCTCGTTATAGAGTGGCTTGGATATAGCTACGGCGTAAATTAAGAGGTACAAAAACCAAAAAGGTAACCAATACGATAGCAAGGCGTCTAGGCGCGAAACTACAGCACTGCTTGGCTGCGTGGCTATGGTGCGCGTACGGGAGCGAGGCTAGACCGTTGTTTCGTCCGTTCTACGGCGGAACTGGCGCCTCATTTCCAATTGCATCATCGCTTTCTGCTGGCTAATGAGATCGCGCATGGGTTTACCCGCTCGATACCACAAGAAGCACCAGGTCAGGACTAAGGCGACGATGACGACGCCGATCAAGGTCCAGGACGAGTAGCCGATCGACCATGCGTAGTCGCTGAGGTTTTGCAACTCGAAAGCTGTCGCTTTCTTATGCGCGATTTCGCGAGCTTTGGCTGTAATATCGTGTAGGCCTGCCCCGGCCTTCAAATTTTCCATTTCGGAGCCGTGGGCGCTTTAGGCGCGAACCTTTGCTTCGTTTCCAATCGCTTGTTGCTAGTCCGTCATCGCGTGCGCGGATTCGTTCATGCGCGCGATTAGCTGCGACATGTTGAACTGCAACGAGTCGAAAGAGGATGCGCTCACTTTTTGGGTAAAAGTGTGCGAAGCGGAGAGGCGAGCGGTGGCTGTGTGGGCCGAGCAGCCGTCACGTAACTCGAGTATACCTGTGCCCGAAATTTGCGACGAGATTTGCTCGGCGCGAGTGCATTGGACAAAGATATCCTCTGCCCGCCTTGCCGCGTACACCCAAGTGTCGGCTTTATACAGCCTCAACCAAAAAGTGTTCCTTAAGTGCTTAATTTTTACGTCGCATGTGCCCGGGTCCTCTATAGCCCGACCGGCCGCGATTCTTACCTCGCATGCTACGTTGTCGCGCACGTCGTGCACCGGTTCTGGGTCGATCGCGATCAACGTGCCAAACAACTTCCGTAAATTTGGCACTTCCTGCGTTGGGATTGGGACATATGTTCGATTAGATGTACTCACCGCGAAGTACGTGTGAGCAGGCCATATATAAGGGGCCATGTCAGAAATGTTTAGAATATTTTGAACAGCGGGCACGGGCGAGGCCTTGAACAGGATAAATTTCTCCATGTCGATTAAGGGAATCGCTACGTGGTAAACTAGGTACCCGTTCGCGAATAATACCGAAATTTTCGATACTTTCATAATCGGGATCGCTGCTGACTCGTCCGGGGAAAGTAATCTTGCGTGCGATACCGTGTCCTACACTGTTTTTGCCGAACGGGCGATCGTTTCGGGGGACATGATCCGCGGGTGGACCAGGCCTTTGACCGCGAACAAGATTGATAATAATCTCTAGTTCAGTACCGAGATTATCTAGTCCGACAAGTTCAAACTTGTCCTGTTCGCTAACACAGCAGTTGCTGCATCTAGCTTACGCATTTTCTCGTTCAACTCCGAAAACTCGTGCTCGACAATTTCCGTTTGGTTAGCTAAAAGCGCGGCCGTGCGGCGGTTGTCCTCGGCGATGGACTTAACCGCCTCTTGGACCTCGATTAGATCGGCTTCGGTCAGCGTCCCGTATAGCCATCTATGGAATGAGCCAATAAAGGGCAAAACGGCGCGCCGAGACCTCTGCGGCCCTATGCCGTTGCCGTGGATAAGTATTAAGTCTCTTAGCCGGTCGGCCTGGCGGGCGGCGACCTTGGCTTCCTCAATTAGGCTTGCCGAATCGCAACGCGATCTGCACGCGAGAGCCGCGATTGTGATTTTACGCACCAACTTGGAACCTGTCAGAAAATACGGGCGCAAATCAACCTTCTCGATCAACTTCCAGTTGGTGCTGGTTGTCGCCAACGGCGCAATCTTTTCCGTAATCAACCCCAGATTCTCCTTTAGCTGGTGTATGAAGCGGTCCTGAACGCCCGAGGGCAAGGGCTCACTGCTTGCCGGGCCGCTGCCGGCGTAAAGCCTAAAAGATACAAGGAGGCAGAGGTTAGCTGGCACAAGTCGACGCTAAGCGGCTGGCTTCTTGGGCGCGTAGAGGTGGTCTAGCCAGTAAGACGTATTTTGTTTTATTGCACGGCCCGCCCGGGGACGCGCAAAAAAAAACAGTAAAAAAAAACGCCTTACTCTACGGGATCCGCTTCAGAAGTCAGGGCTTCTCTAGCCAACTCGCTGGGCCGTTCAATTTTATTTAAATGGACCGTTCTTGTCACCTCGTCGTTCCGCAAGGTGACGTTATTTGTTTTGCGATTGATCGCGATTATCTCGAAGGGGCCGCGGTATTCCTTGGCGAATTTTCCCACCTTCGGTTCTTTCAGTAGAAAGACGATTTCACCTTCTCGAAAATGTTTTGAATTTAATTTCCGGTCATAATAATGCTTAGACCGGTACTTGGACTCTACCAAGTTCATTGCGGCTGCAGTTTGCAAAGCCGTTAAATTATTCGTCATGTCAGCAATGTAATCGTTATATGTTACGTCGCCGTTATTTTGGGAAAAGCTCGACGGAGTTCTGGGCTTAATACCGAACAAAAGCTCGTGGGGTGAATAACGCGTACTCTCATGTTCAGTACAATTGTACGCGTGTTGACAGACGGCCGTCCATTCATCCCACCTGTCAATTTTCTTCACGTACTTCCTCAGATACTCCGTGAGCGTATGATGCATACGCTCGATCGACCCGTTCGCCTGCGGATGATAGGCCGTGATACAAAACTGGGTTATGTCGAAAATCTACGCAAGTTCCTCGAGCACACGGTTTTCGAAATGCGTGCCTTGATCGGTTACGATCGCGGCCGGAGGCCCGAACACGTAAATTATTTTTTCGGTCAACGACCGAGCGACCTCATCCGCATTCGCGCGCTTCGTGGGTGTTAAGATAACATATTTTGTCAGCATGTCTTGAGCCGACAGACTGTATCTGTTACCTCGTTTCGTACGCTCTAGCGGTCCGTAGAAGTCTAGCGCAATTTGGGCGAAGGGCGTCGAGGGCGTGTTGCTAATAAGTAGTGGGAGTCGTGTCTTAATGCGGATCAATTTGTTACTCTGGCACGTCGCGCACCGAGCAACAAACTGTTTGACGTCGGATCGCATATTGCGCCAATAAAAATAATTAGTCAGTTTGTTGTACGTTTTATGACGCAACGAACCAGCGCACGTGCCTCCCTCCGCTCAGCCTTTTCAGGCCACCCCAACAAGCCCGCTTACATCACCCGGAGTAAGTCATAGTTGACTAGAGGGACAAAACTCTACCGTAAATATCAATATATTTGCCTAGCCTTTTAACTTTGTCGATAATATCGTGGAAATCATCCCGTTTTTAACGAGCATGCTAGCATGTCCTTTCTAAGGTTTAGGGATTTTACCATATCTTCTTTTGCCAGCGTGTCTCTCACAATGGTTAATAGCGCGTTGTCCGTGTTATTTATTAATGATACCACGTTCAATTCCGTCTCATTTAATAATATGGTCGAGTAATTTACGCATACTTTGCGCCATACCGTGCTCGTGCGTGCGGTGCAGCCGTTCGGTAGGCGCAGCGTGCCTACGCTATCAATGTCTACGGCATTGTCTGTCAGTCGTCTACAGCTGGAAAATAATGTCACTTTCTTATTTGTAAAGAATATCTAGGTGTTAGGAGTGCTTGTGCGCATCCAAAACGTGTCCTTTGATTTTACAAGTTTAATTTTACACTAGCAAAGAACGCTCGCTTCGATCACGATTTACATATTGATTATAATGATATTCAATCATTCGATGTGTCATTATTAAATATACTGTTAAATATTAGATGTATCTTCCATAATAATTAATTTTTGTAGAACGTTTTTGAAATGGTCCAATTAGATTGTCGGATTGAAAAATTTCAATTAATCAAAAAGCACGATTTCAAAATCGTTTCATAAGAATGATGTGGCGCGGCAGCGCCACAAAGGCAAGTTTGAGAAGCAGACGAAGCCGCAAGGCCAAGCAACTATTTACTTCTACGTTGGGGTTCGCATTTTTTATCACAAAGAAATAAATGCGTTTCTTTGTTGCCTCTAATATATTTTGACTTACATCATGTTTTATTATGCCAAACTATGATTTTTAACAAAAATATTGATAAAAACAGTGACCTTGGATATAATACACAAGTATGTCATTTACAAAATGCTCAAATCAAATAAAAAAACCGATTTAAATTAGACGACAGTCCGAACTGCCCAGCTTGTTTGGACGCTAACGAAGATGCGGAGCATGTTCTCTGTGACTATTCGCGATACCAAATGGAGCGAGAAAAACTCGAGTGTTATCTCCAGATCAGAGTGACACCTCAGTCGATGATGACAACTATGTTGACGTCGGAGGATGGTTGGAACGCCATAAACAAGTACGTAAGGACTACCCTCAAGAAGGTTAGAAATGAAGAAGAGGAAAGAAGGCAAAGCCAAGGCGAAACAGCGGAATAAAAATGTAGCTAGACGAAGGTCACTGAGCCGTGTCGGAGTTGAGGCTGTCCAGAGGATAGCCGGACGATGCCGCACGAAGCAGACGACCGGACGATGCGAAAAGAAGCAGACGCCCGGACGACGCAGAAAGAAAAAGACGTGATGACGACCACATCAATTAGAAGAGGGCGTAAAAGCCTTTCGCCCCCCCCCCCCCCCCCGTGAAGCACAACTCGACGGTCGTACCGCGGGGAACAAGGGCACAGAAGATGGAGCTAGGTGCGCCTTTAGCGAGGGTCGATAAAGGCAAAGAGGGCGTTCCTTGGTACGGTTGGGTGTTTTTCATCTGACTGTAAAAAGGATGGGTTTAGTCGGTGTGAATCCGATACACGGCTGACATTGCGGATGGGGCTGTTTCTACCACCCCATAAACAAAGTCACGCTATGGTCTTTCTAAGATTTTCCCTAACACCTCTTTTCCGAAAGGAAAAAAAAACACACGCACACAAGGACATTTTCCAAAAACACAATTTTTTGACTAAAAATGCATCAAAACACACTTCCCACAATTTTACAAAAAAAGTATATTCATATCTATGGTGAAAAATGCTTCGCTGAGGAGCTATGAATTAATTAATTTGTGCTGAAAACCCAAAAATTCCCAAAATTGACATCTTTGGCTCCCTACCATTTAGGTAAACAGTATATTAAAAAACTGAAAAAATTCAGGTGCATTAGAAACTGTTTCTGGAACATATTTATTGTGGGTTGAAGAAGAAAAAATTTTTGATCTTCGATTTGACAGAGAACCACCTATATATATTTATTTATTTATTTATTTATTTATTTATTTATTTATTGACGTTGATTCCCGTTGTTGGTCTGGTTGGGTATAGAATGAGTTTTATCTGAAATATAAAATTCATGTAATTATGCGAATGAAACTTAAAATAATTATTCAAATTTAGTAAATGTAATTTTTCAAATTAATGTTTATAACTGCCATTTCCAGCGGGTTTTAATGAACTTATCTCAAAAATGATACTAAAAAGTTTTCACTTGTATTCTCAAAATCAATAACACGTATAACAAAATCCGTCAAAAGTCAAAATTTATGCTATTCAAAAAAATTCAGCATAACCATTAATTTAAGTGGTGTATACTATTAATAGTCACTAATAAATTTTAAAAGAATGATTTAAAATAAGCCAATAGATAATTTAGTATCTATTTAGAGAATTAATAAAAAAGTAATTATTAAAAGATCATTAAGAAAAGTATGTTATTGCTTTAAAAAACGGCTTATGAAGAAACATAATATTAGGTATAGTTCAGTAAAAATAGACCTGAAATCGACTTGTCACGAGAATGAAAGAAACCGCGTTTGAAAGTTTATTTTGCTTATATCTTTGAAACAGTTGACCGTAGAGCAAAATGAGTTACGCCAAACGACAGAACATCAAGTTTTACATTGGAAATGAATCTTTGTGCAATTCCAATGAATGTTAGATTTGAGATGATTAATGAAAAACGAATTACTTTTGAATTGCGCGGGAGGGGAAAGCATATTCTCTGTGAGTCTTATGCGCCTTATTTACGAGTCGCACCTTCCTCTCCCGCCACAGGAGAAGAGATATCGCCTGTGAGCCTTGTACATGATATATACAAGTCGCATCTTCACCTTCCGCCATTCAAAGGTAATTAGTTTTTCATTAATCACCTCGAAACTTTACACTCATCTGAATTGAACAGATGTAATTCCTATGTAAAATTTAATGCTCTTTCGTTTGGCGTAACCCATTTTGCTCTACGGTCAATGGTTTCGAAGATATAAGTAAAATAAACTTTCAAACGCGGTTTTTTCATAGAACCGCTTATCCTAGGAAACTGCAAATTTCCATTCTCGTGACAAGTCGATTTCAAGTAACAAATAACAAAGACCCGAGCAAAGGCCAGTAATAATGAATTGTATTATAATACCATTTTGTTGCTGCTGATTATAGTTCATATGCGGTGTCCTCAAACCAAATTTTTGACGTCGATTCTGCATGCTAACAGTTGAAAAAGTGTCATCTGAAATATGAAAAAATTACCAATATGAACTCATATTTTATAAGTAATTTAGAGTGTAAAATTAATATTAATCTTATTCATGCCTTTAGTATCATTAGAAAGTCTAGAATTTTCATAAAAATTTATATTACGCCTTCGAAAATTATGTTGGTGAAAACCTTTTAGATTTTTAACACTATGTAACGGGGTGAGACTTGACGATGAGAGGAGATAATCACAAAAGGAGACGCCGGGACCGAGAATCGATCTAGCGCTCCCGAGATCTCTAGGCGTGCGTGCTACCACTTGAGCCAACCCGCCCTATTTCGTCACTCTCTATCCTGCCTCGATTACCGGCGTGGCGAGGGACGTTGTTCCTCGTTACAACTATTAGAATAAAATCATTATCATTATCATTACTATCATGTTTACTGAAACTATTGAAAAAAATAATAATAATTATACAAAAGAAATCATTAAACAAACTTTATAAATTAATCATACTTAATACATTATTTGTGAGATTGTCCATCGCCAAACTTTCAACACTTTCACATAATTTTCCAAAATCAGACATAGTAAACAAAATCTTTAATAATCATAACTATCTAAAAAGTACTTAACAAAAAGATAATATAACAATAGAAATACAACATGTTGAGCGGTCTACTAACAAAAGCATAATAGTACACTAGATATATTTGAAAGTACAAGTCATACTTATGATAATCATAAGTATGTACCGAGTTAGAAAGAGGGAGAAGCAAAGGGAGCGAAATTTAAACTAAGGATATGTGTATGTGATTATGTGTGAATACAAACGTTTAAGTAATTTTTTTTAAATAATTAAGATGTAAATTTTAAACAACAAAAACATTTTTCAAAAAGCTTTCAAAAGTTTCCATTAGCAACTATTACTTACCAAATTTTAATTTACTGATTATCTTTTACTTATCAAACACTTTATTTATATATTTGGACATGTTCAAGCAGAAAGAAGATTATTTGAAATCTCAAAAAGGATAATAAGAAATCATAAATGTTTGTGAAATTCAGCTGTTATAAGTATAGCTGCTGCTCAGTCTAGATCGGTAAAGCAGAGCAGGTCAAACTTTCTTATCTATTATCATTGAAATTTAGAAGCTTACGCGGCAAATTTAATCTAATTAAATTTATAATTCGACTTTTTTACAAGTAACTAATATATTATAAATTGATTATAATTCAATTGTTTACAATAAATATATTAATCTATAAAACTAATATTGAAATTTAAATCTTTATTAATTTTACATACCATTACGCTTAAATATAAAATTAGGTTAACATTTATAAATAAACATGTATTCTGTATTATAAGATGCAAAATTCATTCTCATATATGCCAGTGATGTTAATAAACAAAACATTAGTTGGAATACAAAATTTCTACAAAACAATTCTACAGTCTACACAGAAGAACATTACACAAACGTTAACTACAAAAATTTCTTTACGCCCATTTTATGACACGACAAAATCTTACACAACCATAAAATCTATTGTTGTAAAAAATGTCAAACAATTGGTTATATGAATGTGTACAACTATGCCACGTCGTGAAATGCCTTTAAAGAAATTTTGTGTAATTTATATTTGTGTTGAGCTTTTTTATGTAACAAATAAAATTATTTTTGTGTAAAGTTTTTTCAGTATCTAATCTTTTAAAAGTCATTAATGCAATGTTATTAGAAGTACGTATATTATGAATTAAATTTACAAAATATAATTGTATTATAAATTGATAAAAAATGTATAAAATCTCCACCAAAATATAATCGAGCGAATATGTTAGCGAGCAAATATATAATCTTTATTATTTTTACTTTAATACAGATAATATTAAAAAATAAATCATATCCACATACTGCAAACAAAATCTTATTAAAATTTACTGTTGCATAAAATTCATCGAATAACATTCATGGAAGCTTATTTATAAAATTAATTGATAGCAATTATATCTTTTTTTAAATTATTTTTTAAAAAGGTTTCTTGGTATTTTATCAAAACTACACACTTAATAAATAAATTTATAAAATATTGTTATTCAGAACGTATGTTTTTCATAAGCATCTCTTAATGACATCTGTGCTATCGTTAGCAACTTTGCCCCATTTGTATTTCAAACACGGTTTTTTACTTTTTCGCTTATTGTGATTAATTCATAGTTTCTCTGGAAGCATTTTTCACTATGGGCATGGTTTTTACAGAAAAATTTTATTATTACTATCAATTAACCGTAGGAGAGCAAACTTAACCGAGCGAGCGAGGTATCTCTGGCTAGTAAACATATTGTTCATCTTCTTCATGAACAGCTAATCTTTTAATTACATAAGATTGCTCATGTAGTAAAAATTCCCATATGCGATGTATAGCTTCAGGTGCACATACATATCTGGTGGAGAGATGTTGTGATATTTCATCATATTTATATGTATCGTTATTTTCGTTTACAATGTCTTCATTACCTGGATTATGTTCATTTGCAAATTTCACAAGAGCTATATCAGGGCATTTATGAAAATATTTGAACAAATATTTTATAGCTTTAATCGTACTACATATTTCTACAATTATATGACATTCTAAAAGTAATAATAAATATGGATTATACGGTACGACAAAACTATTATCTGAAATCCTATGTTTTGTCACGGACGAGCGCTAGACTCTTCGGTGGCATCTCCGATGGCTGCGGCTGACGATGCTTAGAGCGCATCGTCAGCAGGAAACGCCACTTCCTGGAGTTCGCACGGCAGAAGATGCAGCATATGCATCTTTGCACGCGCGACCGCTCGCCGCCGACGAGTCGCGCCGACGGCTGAGAAGGCAGATCACCGGCGACCACAGACGAGAGCAGAGCTCTCCCAAACCCCCAATAAACTCTGTTCTGGACTTCAAGCATTCGTCACTTATGCTCCCAGAGCACCCTCCCAGCATCCCCGAACGTCCGTGACATCTGGCATCCCTGGTGGGGATCTGGCGCAGCAACATCTGTCCATCGCAGAAGTTTTGGCCAACAAGATTCTTCGAAAATTATTTTTTTTTTGTTGTTTAAACAAAATTTTCGGCATATATTGGGAGCCCGTGTGGGTAAACTACAGCGAATTGACAGCGAATATATGTAGAACGAAGCGAGCGGCGCGCACGCGATATGCATATATCTCTAATGCAGCGAGCAGCTGTGGCGGCAAAGCGAGCCGCGACAGGCCCGCGCGTAGTATATCTATATTATGCAAATAGGTGTGAATGTGCGTGTGATCGAATGAATGAATCGAATTTTCTCGGCGGCTTAATTCCCGCTCTCTCTGCTGCTTTTGTAAGGTCATACGCGGCCTATGCCCAATACTAGCTCAAGCGTAACTTAAGTGCCTAGTTTCGACTCAAGAGCAAGTTAACGTCTTGAGTTAGAATATACTAAAAAAAATTGTTTTTGTTATTAGTTATGTTAAAATATAATACTGCAAAATTACTACTAGACGCCACCCAACCTTTGAGGTCAGCATAGCTGTCACGAGTGACGTAGGTGTCATTTATTTGAAGAAAACATTCTAATTTTTCCCGTCTCTTTCGATACTCCGAGTAGTCTTAGTAGACATACTTGGCATCTTCATTTGCTTCCAGGCATACTGGGCAGTCCTCTATCTTAAAACAGTGCGGGTAAACCTGGAAGCACCTATGTCTGTTTAAAAACTACGTGAAGTAGTAGTTGACTTACCCATGTCTTCTTTTAGTCCAGTCTTCGATCCTTGGTATAAGGCGATGTATCTATTGCCCCTTGCTGCTAGTCCCATCTCTTTTTAACCATTGTCCCTTTGGGTAGTTCTAGGCTTAGAACTCCATCGTACATAATGTTCCACAGTAGTGGGCCCAGTACTAACCCTTGGGAACCGCTTCCTGTGGCTTAATAGGTTTCTGTACCGTTCTCTGTATTGTATAGTAGAATTCTGTCCTTCAGGTATTCCGCCATCATCCTTCTTACATACCCAGATATCTCCAGTTTTCGTAATGCCTTATGTATCTTACTTCAGTTAGCCGAGTTGAACGCATTTTTGATGTCCAGCCAAACTTGTGGAAGACTGTAGTTTGAGGCTGTCGGAGAGAAACTTGTTTTGTCATTCGACATACGACAAAATTTTTATATTTTCAATTTTGTTAAGTTTAAATATTCGAGCCTCTATACATCTCGATTCTCAATCAGTTCAATTGCTTCATCGGGGAGAAAAAAGTTTTCTCCCCGCTCCAACTCGAACTTTTCCAACCATGCTCGAAATGCACTATTTTCTACGCCACTTTCTGGCATGAAAAAGTGTCCATTTTAGTAATTGAGTAAATTCGCGAATGATTAGTTTCGTTTCACACGACCTCACTACTGCACCTGTTATATAGTTTTTTCTATCAGTGTGTTTTTTGCCTTTTTTTGTTTTTGCCGATTCTACGCATAATTTGATCTTATTCAACAATTTATTTACAGCCAAATTTGGATCATTCATCGACATAATTTCATCCCAGTTTCTAGAATGTGCAGAATTTCTTAATTTTTTGTAGTTTAAGAACATTTATGGTTTTTTAGTTACTTCCTTAGAGGGACACAACAACACTTTTCAATCCTGAAAAAAATAATTATGAGTAAAATGACAAAATTAAAATCCCTGTATTCATACCAAAACTACAGGTATACAAAGTATCCTCATGAAATTTGAGCTCAGAAGAACAATTGGTACACTTGGAATCTCACGGACAGTGAAAAAATCCACAAAACATTGCACTGCCACAATGGGCCAGCAGGGATAATTAAGTATTTATACTAAAAATGACTAAAAAAAAATGTCACTATAGTGATCACAGTCTAGCAGGTCAATATTAAAATCACCTATCACTAAGTGATTCTTTACATTTCTCTTTTTAGTTAAGGACTTATTAAGGTCTCGTATAAACTCAGTCTTTGGTATCTCGTGCGATCTGTACAAAGACGATATTTCAAGCCTACTTTTATTGTTATTTAAGACTACTTAATGTTATCCTATTATTTATTATTTCAATTCTACCTGCTTCAATAACTTTGGAGTGTTATGTGTTATAAATATAATGACTTCATCCTATTTATCCTACTTTCATTATGGTAAATTATGTATTCATAATCTGAGCCATTTAGTTGGTATAAATTATAATTAACTTGCTTAAAAACTTAGGAACATACCACCATCGCTGGTTTGATAGCCAAACTTTCCATTAAAATTTTTAGTTTATTAAAATTTGCATTCACGCTTGGAATATTTAAATGAAGGCTAATAATATTCTTTTTAATGTTTATAACTTTATTAAATTTCTCAATATAACTGCATGTCCTTTCTTTTTGCATTGATTTATTTTGGAACCTATCTAAATAATCAAAAGTATCTATGTTACCTATTTCTTAATCTTGTTTTTATCGCTTTTGTTGAATGGAGTCGATGCAGAGGAGTGCATATAATTCTAATTTGTTATTATAACAAATGATTGACAACAGAGTTTATATAATCTTGTTTGATAATTTATTAAATTAAGTGAAAAACAAACAATTAAATAAAAGTTTAACAACTAAATGAAAAGTTAATGAGTCGATATTGTTTACTGTAACAAAATATTTATTTTATTTACAAAAAACAGTTTCTAATTACAATATGTACCGTGGAATAATCCAGTAATTCTGTTCATTTTTCAAGGCAACGACAGGTGGCATGCTTGGTATGTTATTGCAGTTAACAATTTTATTTTCGCAAGTTTTAATGTTTTGTTTTCTCAACGACGTAGACCATAAAATGGTTATCAAAGTAAATCTCTTCGTGAATAATAACAGTAAATTGTACTTTTGATTCGGTTTTGTGCATACCATCTGTAGTTTCATAAGTTGATAGAAGATTTTAATTTTAATGTTTCGCCAAATCGAAAGTCTGGTTCTTCCACGCAAACGACTATAAAAGATCCGATTTTATATTCACTTCCATTTACAGTAACTTTGTTGTACAGATCGTTACTTCTATAATCATTTGGTTGAAATAAAACTGCATGAGATTTATTTTCAAATGTGTCGAACGTTTTACACATTTTTAACGCTTGTTTGAGCGCAATTGTTTTTAAGAGATTTTTATTTCAGTTAGAAGTTACAGCATTGGCTTTCGCTTCTCGATGACGCGATTCATACCGCGTTGTCCAATAGTGTATACATGGTCAAAAAGAATCAATTATTATTGTAGGGTAATGCGTAAAAAAGTGGAATTTCGGCTTTAATGCTTTATAAAAATGTAAATACATAGAATTTAACTTCTTAATTAGTTTCGTTAAAGTTGTCACGTGCGCATCAACAATTCTTGGGGACATAAGAATATCTACTATTTTTCTCAAATAATAATACATTTTCCGGTGTTCATTATCACGAGGAATTTTGTCGCCTATAATTACTCCTAGATAACGCTCTAAATACAACATTTCAGCAGCAGAATATTTAAGATTTAATTTTCCTTTCAATCTATTCAATGCGATTGGAGGGGGCTGATTTGTATCATCCGAGTACGACATGAATTCCTTAATTCTCAAGTTAAGATATTTAAAAGTAAATAATTTAGACTCAAAGATAAATTCGTGTAAAATAGCACGTATAACATATATACAGACCTCTTCAAGTAAATCATGCATGAAATCGACACTTTTGTTTACCACAAAGTGATAATTGCGCAGTTGATTGAACACACAATCTTCTTTTAAGCCAGTTTCATTTGTTTTGCCTCTCATTAAATCTAAATGATAGTTTTCTTGAGTCCTTAATAATTTTTTTTCAGTGCAAAATTGCGAGCATTCGAATGAATTAGCTGTACATATTCTACAGAAACAATTAGCTTTGAATGACTCTACCATCCCATATATGGCATTTAATTCTAAATTGTCGCCGACAATAAGAACGGTTTGAAATGTAAAAACAGTCAAAACATAATCAACCGATATAGTAATACCCGTATCTCTCAAAAAGTTCAATTCTGTGATAAGTTTCCGAAAAATACACGCATTTGTACATTGTTTCATATCTTCACTTCGTACGATCGTTAAAAAAAATAATGCTATCTAAAAGTGATGCAATGTTTGCTGGCAAGCAAGCGATTGAAACATACGTTACTCCAAATTTATTGGTACCACTGTGACGACCTAAGGCATTTCCAACCTCAATGTCATCGTAGTATACAAACAGTGGTGTACGTAAGTGTTTATCGCATCATTTACAACATTTTTTTCCAGAACTTACTCTGCATCACATTAGAAATCATATTACTTCTTACAGACAACTTCTTTACATTATTTATAATTAAGGCTAATCCTGGAATCTCTAAAAAATATTTAAACGAGTGAATTAAAGATAAGCGATAACCGAAAACTGTTGATTGTATAAAAAAAGTTTTATTTTCTCGAATAATTACAGTGAAAGTTTTTCTGATTTCGAATGGCTCTGGTTCTTGCAATCCTTTTGTTTTTAATAATTGGAAGCGCTTTTTTTCTGTGGAAAAATTTTTGAAAACGTTACAATGTAGAAGAATACATTTACAAATTTTTTGCTTTGTTTCTTGCTTATTATCAGCGTTATCAATTATCTTAAAGATTGAATCTTCCAAAGATTTACATAATGTTGCAACAACAAAACGGCTTATAAAATAGAATATTACATCAACGATTTTTCTCGGAAAAGATGGTTCTCCGTAAAGTGCAATTATAAACGATAAAATACTATTAAACAGAGCTAGATAATCTATTTTTGCGATTAGTTGTTTATTTGCACGCTACAATCTCAGACTTCAATCAAATTAAATAAATATTATAAAATATCAGTCTTTATCAAACGTAAATCGATGATGAATCTTAATGTCATATGACGAATTTTCCAAGAGAAGCAGTATTATTGCTTGTTTTTGAAACATACGGAGTTTACAATGTAAGAATTTATCAGAAATTTGACCTTGTAATATATAAGAAATTGTTGATAACAAATACCTGCAGTTGTAAATGAAGGCTCAATTTTCTTTATAAAGGTCGAGATGGTTTTCGTAGCCTTTGCAGGTGGGAATGCGTAAGATATATATTAGAACGTATTGAATATACGTGCTCTAATAAATATAGCTAGACATTAGCAGTGGTCACTGACCGGGAATGCAGGGTTACAGATACTTGCAGACAAGCTTCAACTGCTTTCAGAGGATCCTTCACTTTGTAATTCTTTTTTATTTATCCTTTGTAAAAACAGAGTATGTTTTTGTCAAAAAACATGCAGCATAAAATAATGCTAAGGTTTAGGAACTGTAATAAAAAAAAATTCAAAGTAATTCTGTATAATAGGAAAGTTTTATAAACAATCGATTATGAATATAGGCAAAAATTTACCTTCAGCGACGTAGTCTTCGTGTGTTTTCCTGAATTATTTAATGCAATTTATTTGTGAAGCATCCCCGTGTTGACAAATCAATGGAGTCAAACTAGTCCAGCATGTTTTGAAAAGATTTTTAAAATTATCTGCTACATTTTTCGGAATAGCATTTGTCTCTGATAATCCCTTTTATTACCCTTATTACAGAATAACAGTCGGATTAAAGCTATAACAGTGATTTTGCAGTGGCTAACTATAAAACAAAATAAAATATATACCAGCTTAAGCCCGAACGTAGACTGCAAGCATACAAACGTATTTATATAACTCTCGTATTGTATAGTTATCTTTTTGTTTTTCTTGAGTACAAGTATCTCCTGTCTCTTCTGAAAAGTTTCAGACCACGTATCCAAAACGGTTCTAACAGTGTAATCTGTACTATTCACATCTGTAAGTGCTTTTAAATCTGATTTAGTGCTTGCGAGTAAAATAGTAAATGTTGATTAAATAATATTCTATATACGAGTAAAATAAATGATAAGTACGATAAAATGCACAAAAGTAACATAAAAATTATTCAATAATTCTACCTTCACCATCTATACCGATATTGCTTGAGTTAGATGTGACTTTTCCTTTAACGATTCTGGCTAATGCTAAACGTTGCCTATAACTTTTATAGTAATTAACTAAGCAACCATGCGCTGATACATTTTGGCCATGAACATTGGCGTGATGCTCTTGATACCAATCTGCAGGTGTCGTAGGAAACAATTCTACTATTTGATTTCTAATTTCCAGAAAACTTGTCTTTGTTATTTTGCAAAAAAGTTTTATCCTTATGACTTATAATATATTTTATAATTTCTTAGTTTTACATTGCATTACTGCCAAAAGAAGTATAGTAAAATAATTCGAAATTCTAAAAACTGATAAATTTAACTGAGAATCTGCATTGAATATCACTATAGCAGAACAAGTAATTTTAGATTAAAAAAAATATATTACGATACAATAGTAACGTACAATATTTTATTATAGCAGTGCCTGACTTAAATCCGTCAAGACACGAGCGAGTAAGGGTGATATATAAGTTATACGGTTTTAGAAAGGACTATTTGACGATTCGGATAAGCGTGGCTTGGTGGATTTAAGTCACGCAGTGCTTTTAAAAATGTTAGAAAAACCATAAAGTTAAGAAGAATAGTTTCGTTAAATAAACACCTGAAACGTTATTATGAGTAGAGATTTCAACTTCGTTCGACGTAGAAATATCGCCAGTCAATTTCATCTTCATCATTCATACTTGTATTATTCGCATCAGATGGTACTTAACATGCTCTATTAGTATTTCGCTTAATGTATCTTTAGTCCAGGACATATTCAAGTCAATAGAAGCATTATTTAAAATGGCATTTTGAGCTTTAACATAATTTTATTTTTCTGCGCTGTACAGCGGTAGAAATAATGCAACATCATTCATATTTTGTTTGAGAATGCCTACAATGACTTCTATCGAAATATTAAAAAAGTCTTTATCTTTCAATTGAGCTACGAATTATAAAAACCAACTAATAATATTTTGTAACAGCATTTTAACAAATTAAGGCAGATCGCCCGCGAATCCATAGTCAACTAAGAGTGTATAAAAAACGTTGTGAGCATATTGTTTGAAGTATTTAAATAATATTTATAACGATTTTTCATTAATTTATATGTAATTTATTATTAATATAATATGTTCACTAATGTTTTTCCAGAAAAATTCACTCCCTTGGGAGAAAAAAGTTTTTTCCTCCCAAGGGAGGCGTTTTTTCCCGCTGCTAAGAAAAACTCGATTTTCCATTCATTTTACATGCATGGAAGGTGGCCTTTTTCGTGCACGTATCATAAAAAAGATCAAGCCTATTTATTGAGATTTGATGGAATCAAGTGGCTTGTCAGAGCTAAATATTGGAGTATACACAGCTGTACGTGATTCAATGATGGTCGCGCAGGCCTTTTCAAAATCATGAAACAATTTGAAGTGGAGCCTGGAAAAGCTACTTGTGAATGGGTAGAAAGCATCAATGACCTGAGACTGTTAGATGCAGAGAGAAAAAGACTTGCCAACACCAAGGGGGCGCGCGTTACCAGAAGAAAAGCTCGAGAAGAACTGCAGGATGATACGTATAGAGCAGGTGCACATTAAAATGTATAAGTACATCCAGCATTATTGATATTTTCATTTTATGCTTTGAAAAAAATGTATAATTTACCTTTTTGTTCTAGTTTTAAGCAAATCTTGGACTAAGTGAGGTGCTGTAGCTGCCCCATAAACATGACAGTTGAGGTTATGATGAACACTATACACAAAATACCTTTTGACTAAAATGAAAAAAAAGATAAGACCTTTGATAAAGTATTAGTAATTTAAAGATGATTTTATTTTAAATTACTTATTTGTACCTTTTTGTGTTTCAGATGCATTTACACCCCAGCCGACGTGTTTATGTGTATCCAGATGAGACACCCTGGTACACAAAATCATGTTTTTATAGGTACCAGTGATGAAATGAATAAAAAATTCACAGGATAAGTATTACTTTAGTTTTGTGTAAGTATTAGAAGTTGAAACTTTAATGCTGATTGTCTCTTGTTGTGTTTTTCTTGATTTCAGGTGCGGCGCCGTAGGATTCCAAGTGAACAGATAGACCAAATAAGCTCAAACTCAAGAATGTTGTTTAAAAGTACATTGGTTATAGTATGAATAGAGCGATTTATATTTGAATATTCTGAAATAAAGTTACATAAAAAATATGGTACATATTCAAATTTAAATCCCCCTATTCACACCATAACCAACGTACTTTTAAACAACATCCTTGAGTTTTAGCTCATTTGGTTTATCTGTTAACTTGGAATCTTATGGTCAGTGAACTATGGGTTCGAAGAGATTCCCTACTAGAAGTAGGGATCATGGAGGTGTAGAGAGGTTCTACACTGGTAAAAATTTGTATAGAGGAAATGGGGCATGTACACCCCAGGCACTTAGACAGAACCGCTGTACCTCCTTCCGTACAGATATTCTTCTATTTAGGTAAGCTAGTTTTTGTCCAGAAGGTCGACATGGCTCCCGAGTAGGCAGTCTCTATATGTCTTACAAGGAAGGTACCCGAACCCGACCTCACCGATTTCAATGATTTTACGATATGTTGTAGTACATGTGAAAATAAGAGACACGTATTTTTTCTTATCGGCTCATAAGCGTATTTAGGGGGTGAAAACGACCCCCAAAGTTAACCCCCAAAAAGCGTTTTTTCTGAATACCTCGCCTTAAAATAAATATTTTTTAACAAAACAAATTCGAGGTTATTTCTTACAACAAGAGCAAGTAATTCATGGTGATTTGAAGAGTAAGGGTGGCATCCCCTATTTTTTAGGGGTCAAAAACATATATTTTTTGGCATAATTTAATAATAAAAAAGTTTCAAAAGCCTAAAAAAATTGGAAACAATTTGAGAACATCCATAATAATAAAATAAAGTTGACGTCTATCGGCTTTTTAAAAAATATTACCCCTAAGGGGGGTAAACCACCCCTTACACAAAATAATTATATGTATGTACTTTAATTCATAAAATTTCGTAGGAAGTTCGTATATAAGGGTTTTCGAGGTCGCTCTTTACGAATCTGTTATCAGATTTTTAAAATTTAAAATGGCGGATCAAATATGGCGGACGAAATTAACAAAAAAAATGTTATATAATAAAACAAGTTTTTAGCGACTAAAAAAATTCGAAAAAATGTGAACATTTATAATAAAACAATAAAGTCTTCCGATTCTTTAATAAATATTACGCCTGAGGGGGTAAACCACCCCTAACACAAAATAATTATAAGTATATATTGAAGTACATACACGGAGTGTTAAAAATGGCTTTTTCGCCCTCTGTAAGAGAAAATGTCGTACAAAACACGTATGATAAAATGATCTAGACTCATATAAATTGACACTCGTCCCACACTTGTTAATAACTATTTATTGCATAAGTTATTTGAAATAAATATTAATGATAAATATAATAATAATAATAATAATAATAATAATAATCTCCGTGATAAAAGCATTTAGTTGAATTTTTCCAATACATATTTGGAATGCATATCGTTTTACAGATGTTATAATTACAGCCATTTCTTATTATAATTATACAACATTTATTCTAATTATCCATGGTTATGTACGTTTTATGGTATAAAATGTTTACAATAATGGTAATCTTCGAAATAGTGTTTAAAACATAATGATTTTTTACACCAAGCACAACGTATAATAGCAACATTGGTGCATCCTTCTATATCACAGTGTGAATTGCAAGAATCTCCAAAACCATAATTAACAGGATTGTCAAATTCTTCTAGTTTTTCATCGATATAACCACTTCTAAACCAGGAATATTTAAAAAGATTAATATACCTTGGTGATGTAATTTTAAATCATAATCCATTAAAATTACATTATCCGAAAATTGTCGAACAAAATTCTTCCAGATACGTTACAGAATCCATATACATCAAGTGGTTGGATATTCCCTGTTGTTCCTGTCGGTATTTTTTTTACATTAACAATTGTATTGTCTGGCATCGTTTCTTCTATAACTTTATCACAGTGGCCACTCCAGGAGTCAAGTAATAGTATAGTGTTGGTACCTACATTCGGGAAAAATATTTTTTCCATCCATATTTTAAAGAGGTCTGAAACAAAAACATTAATATTTGCTACCTTTTCTGCAGTATTAAATGAAATTTAATAAAAAGATATTTACTCGATGTTAGCTTCCCAGATTTTGATGTTTCTACATAAACATTTTCGGCCTTCAATAAATTGCTTTCAACAATAGGTCCAAAATAACCACTGGATTCTTTTAAAACTAGAAAAAGTGGCGACATTAGTTTCCCTTCAGCTGATATAAGTGGTTGAATCGTATAACTATGTGTTGTTGACGAAACTGATTGCACTAGGCATTGCACTTGTTTTTCTCCCTCGATTGCGAGGGTTCTTCCAGAATGCATTTTTAGTTGTAATCCACTCTGGTCGGAATTATATACATTTTGAATTCCAACTTCTAATGCACATAACCGAACAACGGCGACAAACGCATCTGCTTTTTTTCAAGTTCCGAATTGCTTTCTATTGTTTTCTTCGTAAGGAACTTATTTATTTTTCGAGAAACTATTCTATGAGCAGTTTTAAATTTTGATAACCAATTTCTAGAAGCTTTGAATCTAAAATCTTCAGAACCTATTTGTTTTTGAGCTTGTAATGCCCATCGACGTATATCGCGATCATGAATAATAGAACCAGCTGTGAGTGCAGCTTTAAAATTATCTAATGTATATTGACAAATTTGAGCGATTTTTTTTCTGTAAGTGCCACCTTTATTGATTGTGCGTACCCAACGCTTCAGCTGACTAACGGATCTAACTTTCTTAAATCTTTTCTGTACAGTTTCAAGTTTCATGTGTGACTTTGTTTTAGGACTTTTCCAAAATTCTACAGCCCTTTCTTATATTCAAAATCGGCTTCATTATTTTCTTCTGTACATTCATTTGTTGGTGCTTCCGAAAAATCAGGAATATGATGTAGTACTTGATCCTCAACTATTTTTGCATCTTGATCTTTGAAATCTTCTAGAAAATCCAATGATTCTTCAACTGTCATCTCAATGTCATTGAATTCATCTGCTGCATCTATTAAAATATATTTAATTTGCTCCGACAATTGAATTTCTCTATAATTTGTCTCACTTTGTGGTATTTGTAATGTTCCAAAGTAAGCTGATAATAAACTTATAACATTTAGAGGGTTAATTCTCATCTTCAGATCTAATGTAAATAAAAAGAAAACAATTTATTTGTTATATGATTGTAATTATCGAACAATTTAAATAAAGCATTTCTTAATTTACCAAGATTAATTCAAATATTCAAAAAAACCAAGGCGATTAAACTGTAATATGCTGATATTGGATACACTATTCTAATTTTCCAATTTGATTGCTATGTCCCAGATAGTAGCCACTAATAAAAATATCTGAAATTTGAAAAATTAAATTTCTATAAAATGCGTATAAAAATGCCCTTTTTGGTGCCTATGAATTGAAGCGAAAATCGATTTTAGTATGTTTCATGAAAAAAAATAACATAGTTTTTAACGTTCTAAAAAAAATATGTAGGGCCCACTTTACCCCTTGTTATATAATATAAAAAAACTCGAATGTTTATTATTTCTGAAATTTCGGTAGAGGATTTTAAAACTTTTTTTGAAAATGGCATAGGTTATTTCAATATTAACTAATTGTGAGGCCCAAAGACGGCCAAAACTGAAATCGGATATACAGGGTGACCCATTTTAACTTTCACAGTTAAATTGTACAAAAAATTGCAATCCAATCATAAAATGTTTTAAATGAATGTTAGGTAGAGTATCCCCCTATAGCACCCTATATTTTGGCAACATTTTCTATTTTTCAAATAGTTGTCTTCTATGTTTTCCGCGTATTTTGAGCCTAAAGCAATCCTTAATACGAATAATACGAACAAGTATACAAATAAACTGGCAAATTAAAAAAATTTTCACATCTCATATGTATACTTGCCACTACGCACTTTACTGACACTATGTAACGGATTATGCCCGTTTAAGTAATAAAAAAAAATGAATAAATAAAAAAGTACTAAAAATTTCTTTCCTCGAAAACGTATTTTTTATTAAACAATTCAAAAGCAATATAAAATATTAAAACATTTTACTTGAAGAAAATTGATGCGCAATAAAATTCTCTATCCCACTGCTCTATGCCAATTTAATTTTGATCAAGTTAAAAAAGCTTGTGTTAGAAAAAACTTAATGCATATAAAATAAGTTTGTTTATTATAAAATATATTCATTAATGTTTTTTATCTCGATGACAATAAAAATAATTGTCAAAATAAATGATATAAAGTTTGATAAAATACTTACTTTCTTTATAAAAAAAAAATGAAAAGTCGTAAATTATATATATATGTATATATATATATATATATATATTATACAGCCAACGTTCTATGAAAGTAGTTATAGCTAGTAGTACACAGGACCAGTTTTAAAATTATAGAATAAAATAGAAATAAATTTTGAATATTAAAAAATGTTTTCAAACTCTTTGTAATTATTTGATGACAGTACTTATTATATTAACAAAATCTAATAATAAATAGTATATTATGCAACGGGTATAGAAAGACTGCATTTTCAAAACGAGAGTTTACAGCACGAGCTGAAGGCGAGTGCTGTACCCAGTTTTGATAATGCAGTCTTTATGTCCAAGTTACATACGATATTTTATACCACGAGAGCAGAAAATTCACATTAAAGTTGTGATATTGAGGTTAGAGTGGTATAAATAATATTAATTAAACTTTTTTTTTATTTACATTTATAATATAATGTAAATTTTAGGATTAAAACAATCATAACATTTATATTCTGTACTTAAGGGGATGTCGTCCCAATAAACACTGTTTTCCTATTACGTAAAACTTTTTGAATAAAGTTTGCAAATGAGAAACCGAGTCTGTAGCGCCGTAGTGTTGAGTTTAATGAATCGTTCTACCAAAAGAAAATTTCGATCGGACTTTTTGTTTTTCTAAAATCTTGGAAATACGAACAGATGTTTACGCGTACTTCGTCGTACTCATGCGATTGCAGCGCCAACCGTACTTTTTGTTTTTCTTGAAGTTTGAAAATATAAAATACCCCATGGCGGATTTGCGAAGCTTTTGCGCCGACATCCCCTTAAATGTAATACATGATACGATATTTACTTTTATATTAAATGATAAAGATATCTTAACTCCCTAGTGAAAAAGAAAAAAGAAAACAACTAAAGGAAAAAGTTATAAACTGCAAATCGTTGCTCCCTACGAAGAGTAGCACTGTTCGAATTTCCCGTCATAAGTAGCACAACTCATTTGACGCACGTTAGACTAGCACAACTCAATATTTTCCGCAAAGACTAGTACAACCCAAACTATAAACAACTAATTTCTATAAAATATCCCGATTTTTACAAAACACGTTTTGAGTAATATAAAGTCGCGAGTTGTGCTACTCTTGGCCGCATTTCTGAACTGTGCTACTCTGAACTGCGTTAAATCGTGAGTTGTGTTAGTTTTCGTTTGAAAATTTGAAGTGTGCTAGTCTTTGTAGGGAGCGACGAGATGATAGTAGAAAAATGGCTAATTTGAGACACGGACAACAGCAATCTTCTGTTGTCTTAAGTTTTATTTAGTTTTCTAGAGTTTTCTTCAGTTTTTTTTAGGTATAAATTTTACGATTTCAAGAATGAATAAAATAAATATAACAGACAATAACTATTGATAAAGCGAAGGTAACAGTTTTTCATAGGTCAAAACAGTGTTCTTTATTTTATAATTGTTGTTCTACATTCACTAGTTTTTTCCCAATCAAAACAGCTATCTTCGGATTTCTACACATTTTTCTTAACTTTTTAAAAACACGCCTTTAATTACATAATAGAATCTAATTAACGTAACTATTGAAATCTGGTACTATCCACAGTAAACTAAAAAAAAAAACTAATAATACCTGCAAATAACTGTTGTCTTTGTCTCAATTCGGACATTCTTCTGTTGAAAACTTCTGTTTCGTTAAGTTTTGGTCTAAAATCTTCAGATGAAAAATGTTATGTGCAAAATATTTGTTCCACTAAGGATCAATATAAGTATGGAAAATTATGTAATTTTATAAAAAATCATATTTTATATCCTTACATAAAGATCAATCAATTTTATTATTATTTTATTTAATACTTGTCTAAATTATTAAATAAGACAGTAGTTAAATATATTGTGATATAGTGTGCGTAAAATGCACTATTACGCGTAGCGTGCGTTCAAACACATTTTTCGCCCCCTGTAACGGAAATAACCTTTAATACAAATACGAAACCTTAATTTTTAAAATTTCATAAATAGATAAAATTCAGTTGTCAATAATACAATGACACTTTATTGATTGTAGAATCACTATGAGTTTCTCACCTGAAATTTTCATGTCTAATATTTAAAAATCAAATAATTGCTCAGAATTCTTCAATGCATCTATTTTTGAATACTGGTTTACTATTTAGAAAATAATTTTTAATTATAACAAACTGATAAACTTATGTACAAATAATTGTTTGCAGCATCCTTTTTATCTCGACTAAATCTGCAGATTACATCTTGTGATATGCATGAAACTATACAGAATTCGTCATTTCATATTCACAAACATATAGCTTTGAAAAAAGAGCATATCTGCACAAAAAAATGATAGCTGCATTCGTTTTATCTGGACTGAATCTGCAGATTACATCTCGTAATATGTATAAATACATAGAGCATTCGTCATTTCATGTTCACAAACACATAGAGTTAAAAAAAATGCAAATAGTTATTTGAGCATACCTGCACAAATAACTATTTGCAGCATCCCTTTCATCTGGACCGAATCTGCAGATTACATCTTGTCATATGCATGAAACCATACAGCATTCGTCATTTCATATTCACAAACAGATAGCTTTGAAAAAAGTGCATATCTGTACAAATAATTATTTGCAGCATCCCTTTTATGTTGACTAAATCTGCAGGTTACATCTTGTGATATGCATGAATACACACAGCAATCGCCTTTTTATATTCACAATCATATAGCTCAATAATAAAAATCATCCCTGCACAAATAACTATTTACAGAAGTTTTTTTTTGTTTTTTGCGTATTAAATACATCAAATTTCGTGGAATAAATGCAAAAAAAATTCGGACGGACGGATGGACATTTTTAAAGTTCTTTTACTGCTGAAAACTAATTGAAATTTGATACATTTATCATTTTTTTTGGTAACCTGAATGATTTAAGTTTAAAGAACATTTCTACCGTAAGATGGATTTAATTTTTTTTTACGAGTTTTGGAGAGTTTCTACAAAATTGACCGAATATAAAATTTTAATATAGTGTAGATTACTACTATTTTAAAGTTTTTCTGCTATTTTAAGTAATTTAATAGAGAAAAGACATAATTATTCTAAAAATGTTTGATATTGAAATTGAATTCTAATGACATAACATTGTCTACAGAATAATCCACTAAATATTGATTAAATATAATCAATAATAATAATGTTTTTCTCTATCTGACGATATCCCTCGGTGGTAATCAAAATATTGATTTGGCTATGTCGGTCTATACATATATTCGCCGGGTTTATATAGCGCGGATCCAGGAAGACTATAGAAAGGAAGTGGCAATGCAATGTTGAGAAAATCCTGAAAACTTACAGAAAGTTTTTCGCCGTATGGCGGCGCTGTGATCCGTAAGTTTCTGTGACGTCATTCTCGCACATGCGTAGATGCATCTAACTGGAAAATAAACTTTTGTTACAAAAATAAATGATCTCTGTGCAACTTAAATGAAGCAAAACTTAACAATAAACAAAAATTGCTGAATAAATATATTTACAATCAATGTATTTATTCGCTATAGACTAGACATTGGCTATGCATTTCGTGGCTATTTTTGATCCCTAATATTTAAACCCAAGTTTTTTAGACGTGTTTTTGGCTGCTAAATTTGAAATTTGAGAGTTTACCGCTGAAAAAATGAGACGTGAAAAGTTATTATACATTATATTAAGCATGAACACTTTTTCTTCGGTTCTCTGGTCCTTCAGTGTCACACTATCTATATTTTTTAATTTTATTAGTATTAGAGTGACCTCTCTGTAATTCGCATCTCATTGGAACCTCTTTTACAGTGCGTTTACTTATGTAATGATATTATATATTATATTATACATTATATTAAGCATGAACACTTTTTCTTCGGTTCTCCGGTTCTCCGGTCCTTCAGGGTCACACTATCTATATTTTTTAATTTTATTAGTATTAGAGTGACCTCTTTGTAATTCGCATCTCAATTGAATCTCTTTTACAGTGCGTTTACTTATTTTATTATACATTATATATTATAATAAGCATGAACACTTTTTCTCCGGTTCTCCGGTTCTCCATTCCTTCGGGGTCACACTATCTATATTTCTTAATTGTATTAGTATTATAGTGACCTCTTTGTAATTCACATCTCACTTGAACCTCTTTTACAGTGCGTATATTTATATAAATATATATTCAAATAACTTATACAATGTATATATACAAAGTTTATAACATCTTTGATTATTAATCTTAGAACGAGTGAAAGAACTCAGAGTGAGTTCCGACAAAAGGAAAGGGTTGAGTGAGTGAAGGGTTCTTTTTAATTAACACACACGATTTCGCGGTACACAAAAAGCACTTGCTTTGGCGTAAAAACCCTCACGGTTTAGAGGGAAAAGCCTCAGCAAGTGTAAGCTTTATTGAAAATAAGGAAAGTGAAACTATACAAATAAAAGAAAGAGAACAGTGTCTCTAAATGAGAAAAAACTCAAGTGAAAGAACGCACGCAAACGCAAAGACGCGAGGTACCTTTTCCGCACGCAGAGAGAGCTCTCTTACCGCAAGGACGAACGCAAAAACCGCCGCTGAAGAGGGCGTAGAGCAGGCCCCGTCGTATTCCGCCGCCGCTTCCGTCCTGGTCCTGGAGGTCTGGAAGCTGGGCCTGGGGAGCGAAAGGATGGTCCGCAACCGTGCACCAAGCGCGCCCCGACGTCTCGGAGAGCCAGACGCTTGGCACGAGGGCAACAAGGGGTGTTGCCGCTATTCGCTCGCCCCGAAGGAGTCACGTACAACACGTGGACACCTTCGCCAACAAACCTTAAAACTATCGCCTCGAGGCACACTCACACACGCGAACGACGCGATCACGAATTTTCCGCTAAACACAACAAACACGGGGCAGAACGAGGTGAACAGTGATAGCTCTGAGAAGAACAAGTCACTGGCTCACCGTACAGAGAAAAACGTCGAAAAGCGTAAGGAAGCCAAACGTGCGAAGCGCTAGGCAGTCCGAACAGGAATACGCGCGCGCGGGCCCTTCGCGCGCTCGCAAGCGGGGCCGGCGGCGCGCAACTCGACGCATGCGCGCGCGCTCTCAACGTCGCAACGGAGAGCGCGCAGCGGCGCGAAATTCAAAAAGCCTAAATTTACACCTACACTAAATGAACGGACAAAACGAACTGAACAATCTTTAATGATTCAATTTAGAAAAAAACATTACTTTTTTTGTCTAATCAATCTGCCTGGTATTTAACGCCATTAAAAAATTTTTTTTATTCCAACATTAATTTTGAATTCATGCTACTGTTTAATTAAATTTAAAAATACAGATTAAAATAATTTAATGAAATGATTCATTTTACAATTGTTAAAATATATCTGTTCCCTTGCAGAATCTTATAACACATAATTTACAATATTTTAAAAATATGAACTTTTATATAATTGAAAATTCAAATCCTAAGAAATTTATTTTAAATGCACTTATTTACAATGTACATGTTGAAATAAATCTCCATTGAAACACAGCCGAGCGAGCGTTAGCGTGCGAGGTGATCATTGCTAGTAAACAAATTAATTGTTTAAATGGCCATATCTCAGAAGTAAAGTATGAAACGGTCACCACTTTCCTTGGTCCTGGAGGTATCAAATTTAAGTATATAATATTAAATGTAATAACTTGAGAAAAAGTATAAAAAAAAGTTTATAAAAAATATATATATTCACAAACTTAAGTTTTAATAACTTGCTGCAATATTTTACTTCGGAGATATGGCCTTTTAAACAATTAATTTGTTTATAACTTACCACGTCTCATTTTTTTAGCCGAGAACTCCCAAAATTTAGATGTAGCAGCCTAAAACACGTCTAAAAACTTGGATTTGAATATTAGAGGGATCAAAAATAGCCACGAATTGCATGGCCGATGCCTAGTCTATAAAGAATAAATACATTGATTGTAAATATATTTATTTAGCAATTTTTGTTTATTGTTAAGTTTTGCTTCATTTAAGTTGCATAGAGATAATTTATTTTTGTAACAAATGTTTATTTTCCAGTTAGAATACGCATGCGCGAGAATGACGTCACAGAAACTTACGGATTGCAGCGCCACCGTGCAGCGAAAAAAGTTTTCAGTGCGATTTCGCTTTTTCGCCGTTCCTCATTGACAGTCCTTTTTTATAGTCTTCCTGCGCGGATCAGTGAGAAGGGAGTCGAGCCTACTGACGTCAGAGCATGACTCATGTTTGATTTCTTTTCAGATGGTATATAAGGTGTGATATACTGTATCTACAACTAATGTACAATTTGTAACGTCACTAGGACGAAAATTAAATCCAAAAATTGAACTAGATGACACTAAAACTATCAAATGTATAAAAAATATAGAAAACTTGATTACTTGCAATAACTTACCAGATAAAACTGTAAATAAAATACGCAATATACTAATCAAAAAGATCACACAACACAGGCACAAAACTAAGCACACAAAGATAGAAGATACAATTTTCAAGGAAAAACTACAGGACACTAAAGATTTTATTAGAAATAACAGAAACATCATGTTCACTTTAGCCGATAAAGGTAATGTGACCGTTGCGATGCAAAGATCTGATTACATCCAAAAAATCGAACTGCAATTGTCAGAAAAAGATACTTATACTAACATAGCGAAAAATTCCATTAAAAAACGATTGGTACATCAAACCGACATTCTCTGGCAGATTTTTAAATTACACATGACAACATCCTTTATCTCAAAAAATCTCTATGGTACAATCTTGTTAATAGAGCGATAAAACTATCTGCTGAGAATTTTTATATTAAGAATATTCATAACATCAAAAAATTACTGCACGAAAATAATTATCCACCTGCCTCCGTAAATTAATATATATGCAAAAGAATGTCTATGATTACGTCAAACACACTTTCGAGGCAACAGATTAGCAGTAATGAAAAACGTAACATTGTCAGCCTACCATATATTAACGGTTTCTACGAGCAGGCAGACAAAAAAGAAAAAGATCTTGAAAACAACGTTGTCTATAAACTCGAATGCAATGACTGTTCTGCTACGTACGTAGGCCAAACAAAAAGGAATGTGTGTAAACGTGTAAATAAACATGAAAAAATCAAATAATACTGTAATTTCCGATCACATCAACAATTAGAATCACACCTTGAATTTCGAAACATATCGTATTTAAGACAGAGAGATTAATTTAAACAAAAGACTAGTTTTTGAAATGTTACGCATACACTTACAAGAAAACGGAATAAATAAGAAGAACAATACACAAAATTTAAATACAGTATACACACACCTTATATACCAGCCGAAAAAAAACAAACATGAGTCATGCTCTGACGTCAATAGCGGAAGATATTGTCAACACGGTTACTCGACTCCCTCACTGCTCCGCACTATGTAAACCCGGCGAAAATCTCGACTCGAGCGAATTAGAATCGAACATCTGAGAGAGACACACTGTTCACCTACGTTCCCCCCGCCGCGCGGCGGGGAAGCGAATTTTCGAAATTTATACTGAGTAATATTTCTATAATTGTAAGTTTCTCGCCATACTGTACATACTGTGTGTGTGTGGTGTATACATTAGTTTCCTGATGAGGGCGGCATTGATCGCCGAAACGTTGAGAAGAGATGTTATAGTTTTTTTTCCTTTACACCACTATACTATGGGGTTCCCCCCTGCTCGCTTTACTCGCCAATCCCCATATGTTGATTCCGATTCAGTGTTTTAAAAAAATAAATATTTTCTATTTTTTCAATTATGTTGTATAATTTGTTATATAATATTTTAAAATCATTATTATTCTTCATATAAGTCTTGTTTACATTTTTGATTACAATTATTTGAGTTTATATATAATGTTTATAAGACTATTAGCAGAAAAAGTAGTATCCCCAATAGGCCTAATCTACTTTGTAAAATTGGCAAATTAATTTTTTTAGATTTAAAGTTTTTACTTATATTTGTCTGTGGACTTATATGAGTACATTATTTTATTATTTTAAATGATTATAAGAAACTAATAAATTATCACAAAATTTGTTTGCAATGATACTTATTTCTTAATATTATTATCATTTTTATGATACTATTTCTTATAAAAAATTTTGTTTCATATAATATTCTCGATCTGTGAAATATTTTCTAATTTATCTTGAATGAAAATTTTATTTAGATTTTTACATCTTGATAATGCCTCGTAAAGTTGCCCATAGGAAAATAAAGATCTCCGAATATACAATCCTACAGAATTAAAACTTTCACCTTGTGATTTATGAATTGTCATTGCAAGTGCTAAAACAATAGAAAATTGTTTTCTATATAAAATAAAAGATAAGGATGAAGATTCTCCAGTATTAAATGTTATTCTAGGTATAAATACTTTATTTCCTTTATGTTTCCCTGTTATGGTTTCAGACTCTATATTAAACTCATAAAGTTTTGTAATTTTTAATCTCGTTTCGTTACATACTTCTCCATTAATACATAAATTGCGAATTAACATTACTATTGCATGAATTTTCAAATTTAATTTATGGGGACGAAGGCCCTCTTTAATCTGATTCAGAATTTTTGACTGATAATTCAAATAAGTATTATTATCTGTTTGACTAACACCTTTATATGTAGCGTAATCTATACTATAATAAGTTTTTGTTTCTCCATCGATTAGATTAGAAATTCTTTTTTCTAAAAGTCTAATATCATCATGTGGAGCAAATATTATACAGTTAATATTATTTTTAATACCTTTGTATATCTTTAAAAATACATAATTTGTTTTCCAATTATTCGGGATAATCAGTGTATGGGACAAGACTACATCAAGGTTCAAAATAAACTATGAAATCCTTCTTCAGAGATTATAGCTTTATTGAAATATTCTAACGAACAGGTCCTGGTGTGACCTTCTCTCACAAGTTGTCGCCGAGAACTGACGCTCTACTCATTAAACGCCACCGAAAACTCGGGCCCGCTAAAACAAAGGCGCTTTCCCGAGGACTACCGAAGGGACTCGAAGCAGTGCGCGCACGCCTCTATATCTATAGCTATACACACGCAGTTATGTGTCCGCGCGAACGCCTCCCACCACTCGACTCTCAGTCGCAGATCGGCCCTTTAACCTCTCCGCACTGTAAGTGACCTTCAAAATCCGCGGAGTAAAACTCCTAAAGAAGGTCGCGGTAGTCTAGGAATGATTATAAAACCACTCCTAACTGTACTGGCCTGAAGCCACGAATCGCCTTGTCGATTCGCGCATGTGAGAATCGAGTGACGGAGAAACGTTCGCCAAAACTAATACTAGACAAAATAAATATTAACAAAAATAAATACGTCGCACTTGCTCCTATCCCTAGTAGCCCTCGGTTACATCCAGAACAATCAGTAGATACATTTTTCCATCTCCTAATTTTAACAAAAATGAAAAGAATTCATCATTTTCAGATCTTATATTTTTATGTAATTTGATTATATTAAATAGAGGCCTTAATGTAGAGTACTTAATTGTATTTTCAATAATCGTACTTCAAAAACCATTTTTAATAACTGGTAAAATTTGCTGAAAATCCCCTCATAAAACCATTAATAAACTTTTTTAGGAATTATAGAAGCCTCATCTCAAATCATAACATCTACTTCGGAAATTTTTTTTTGTTAGATTCTAATTTAAAAAAAGAAATGGATATGTTAGTTAAATCTAAAGGTAATCTAAACGATCTATTAAGGAAGTTAATGTGCGTATGTATTATAACGTTGAAAATGAATTGATTGGCCTCCATGAACAAAAAGTGAAGAAAAAAAGGAAAGAAAAGGTTACAAATTTAATGTTGGAAAAAACGATCGAATTGAAATGAAAGTGCGTTTCGCCCCAAATCTCTCGCTAGGCTCATCAGTAAGATGACCAGAGATTCTATCTGAGACGCAACATGGTGAACCGAGAAGGGGATATATTTATGGAATTCACTGAAAAGAATTATTAGAAGACAGTAGAAAAAAGACACACAATGACTTCTACAACAAAAAGGAAATTCTTGCAATCGTCGATCAGCTTCAATTGGATTTAAGACGTACAGCCTGGGTTAAATCCTGCAAAAAACAACAAAATATTCGTCCGTTAAATATTTCTTCATTTCACGTAAATTAAAGAACAAAAAATATCTACTGAATTTATTTACACTATATACTATTTCTACCAAGAAATATCATCATTTTGTATGGTATATATATATATATATATCATACAAAATCACTGATCAAAATTCATGACATTTTACTATATAAATAAGTGTTTTTAGTCACTTGCCACGGCTTTGTGAAAGATCTGGACCGTCTTCTTTCCTCTACCCGGGCTTAAAATGTACCTTAAACATGCCCCCTCAGACCAAATGAAAGACATTTCTAAAAAATATTAATTAAATATTGTTATCCATACGTTGTATACGTAGCTAATAAATTCAATTAATATTTTTCACACTGTACTTGTTGCTAACAACATTTAATTAATATTTTTTAGAAATGTCTTTTATTAGGTCTGAGGGGGCATGTTCAAGGTACATTTTAAGCCTGGGTAGAGTAAAGAAGACGGTCCGAATCTTTCACAAAGCCGTGGCAAGTGACTAAAAACACTTATTTATATAGTAAAATGTCATGAATTTTGGTCAGTGATTTTGTATGGTATATATATGATATTTTTCAGTAGAAATAGTGTATATTGTAAATATTTTCAGTAGATATTTTTCGTGTTTCAATTTACTTAAAAAGAAAAAAATTTTATCAGACGAATATTTTGTTGTTTTTTTTTTGCAGGATTTAAACCAGGCTGGACACCTTAAGTATTTACCATCTACAAATTGTGATACTTCATCATATGTTTTATTATCATTATTTTGTCTCTCATCATCATTATCTTTCACCTTTTTTAGTTTGCAAAAAGCTTTATCACCACCTTTATGTAATTAATTGTAAATATATTTTATACTTTGTATCGATGCACAATACTCTACATTTATATAGCATTTATATTTTTTCAACAAAAAGCTATTATATGGGACCACCATTGAATTATCAACTAATATCTTTGAACTATTTTTATTTTTATTTTTATAAGTATGGCCATCATTTATATTATTTCTTCTTCTATATACTGAATAACCGTTACTTTGAAATGTTGTAGTTTTTTACAAAAGATTTTTGAAAATTTGTATAATATTTTTCCGTATTTTTTTGGTAATCTGTATCTGTTTTATATTGTTCCTGTATCTTTTCGGTAACATGCAGATGATTTAGTATGCGGCCCATGGAGCATATGTTTTGTAACTAACTTTTGTAATTCTTTATCTTCAATTGGTAGTTCAGCAGAAATAGGTTCGTCGATGGATTCACGAGTCATTAATTTAAAATTTGTATGCAACGTAATAAGAATATGAGCATGAGATAATCCTCTTTTTTGAAACTCAATTGTGTATACGTTAGCTAAAATCTCGCAAAAAATTTTATTTTGTGTTATATCTTCAAAAATACTTTTTAATTTTGCGTAAAATAATCTGACTGTAATATTAGGTATATCATTTAGAGTAGTTCGTATTGGACAATTTTTAAATGATCTTTTACTCAACCTTCTCGTGTTTTTAATCTTTTTTTATTGCATTATTATCATCGTATGTAGAAAATTGGCCAAGCAAAGGCTCATTGTATTCTGCCACCATATTATTAGGTGTTATATGACATACTATTAGGTGTTAAATGACATAAAATGCCCGGCACCAGATTGGGCTTTTTGGTAGCAAGTGAATCCGCCGAAGGGATCGAGTTGGCACCCTTTCGGCGCTTAACCTCTAGGGTTCACTATCCACCACCTGCCAATCAAGATGCTAGTGGTCGAAGTCACTTGAGCTGGTCTGCTGGTCCCGCAGGAGCTTTTACCCCAACCTTCCGGTTTTCCAGAGCTTAAAGCCGGCTGCGTTTTTTTGAGAACCCGATAATTTCGGTGCCCGTAAATTTAAGGACTACAGCTTTTCAGCTACCGAACTCGCCTAAGGGTTCTTTAGAGAGTCCTCCTCCCCCTGCTGGTTTGTCGCTGGTTGTTCCAGTAGACACTTCTATTAGCTTTTCTAGCAGGTCCCTCGTTATGCCAACCTAACCTCCCTGCATCAAGACCGGGTTATCCATGGATCCCCTGGCTTTGCCACCCTCGGAGTTCTTGGTTCTGTGTTGAGTCCCTGTATGAGATCCCTGAGGGGCTCTAATGTCCTCGACGGCTCCAGAGGTTTATGCCCTGTCAAATATTTAGGAAAAGTAGACCTAATATACTCGAATAAGATAGGATTAGTCCAGTTCTTTGTTTTGGACCCTCTGTGCCACTATAATTTTTTTAATATGGCTATATTTCGTATAAATACGATCAATACAATTAATTAGGAATGAAGATTTTCCCGAATTTCATTTTGGATCTAGCTTTCAAGCAAGGAACAGAAACATCTCAATGTAATTAATATATTTGTACATCTACAGAAGTAACTGGAATTTTTCACTCTTTCACTCTCTCTCTCTCTCTCTCTCTCTCTCCCTCTCTCTCTCTCTCTCTCTCTCTCTCTCTCTTTGTATGTGTGTGTACCGTGAGAAATCTGTAACTATACATGCGATGTTATTGAACTTTGGCATGAAGTTTTGTTTTTTTATTCTCAATTCGGAAAAGTAACCTTTTTTGGTTTTAATTGACGTGTTTTTGTTTTATGGCCATTTTTTGAATTTTGCGAGTCTATTTTTTGCGTCTTTTTTATCATTCCATTGCTACAAACAAATTAGCTATAACGCATTTGAAAGATGATAAAGTTACCTACTTTTCCCCGTTCGGTACTCAGGATTGACCTCAATGTTCGGTAGAAAAAGCAAAAACGGTGATTTTTCCAAAACAAGGTATATCTCCTAAATAAAATATCAAAACCTCGCAAAAAAATATGATAATAGGTTAGGAAGCTTTGTAATAGTAAAATTTTGAGTTTCGTTAAAACTTCTAGAAAATACGTTTTAGTGTGTTAAAAGTTCAAATCAAGTGTTTTTAGAAGATGTCTGTATGGATGCATATAACTGACAACCCTTCCACTACACTTTCTTCCTACACTTTTCATATCTTACTGTACTAATTTAATCTATTTCAACATTGAAGTTTTGTTATATTTACACTGAGAAAAATGATCTAATAAAAGTTATCATAAGTTCAGAAAAATACCGCTGCTAATTCTTTGGCACGTACGTTCCTCCAACAAAATTTATAATTTCAATAGTTGCAATATTGTTCAAATATACAGTATAGAAATGACTTTAAAATACTTTTAATCTTAATTATTTTACTGAAGAAGCTCCCGTCACAATATCAAATCATATAATTTTCATGAAAAAACGTAAACCTTGTCACGTACGCACACTAGCGTGCATACGTGTAGCGCAGCATAGTAACAACGAAAGTGTATCGCGAGCTCGGACGAACCGAGCGGATGACACCTTACACCCGCCTTATCACTGCATGTGCAGTGGCAGGCTTAATTAGCCGGGCGCAACCGGCTCGCGGATCAGTTCTACGGGAATCACTCAGTCACACCTTCTCTCTCACGACTTATCTTTGAATAAAAGTAGTCACACCATATCCAAAGACTTTCTGGTTCCTTCGCCAAGTTCGTATGAAGGCCTGCGAATGCTACGACCACCCTAACCCTAATTCCCGAGTATCCCACGTAACAGTTGGCATCCCTGGTGGTGTCGTAGTTTAAGGTGCCAGGAAAGTCAGAAATTAGCGCATCTTTTCTTTTACAAGAAACGACACAACGCCACTTAACAATTGACATCCCTTATGGTGTCATAACTAGAGGTGTCAAGAGAAGTTTTTTTTACAATCAAACAGAGAGAGGATATTCAAAGCACTGAAGCATCACTCAAACAGCCAACAGTATATCTGAAAATCTTACAAGGAAATCGAGAAGGAATATTCACAACACAAAAAATTCAAAAGGGCAATCAATCATAATCATTATGGGACTATGGCATGGTTTAATTCTGACAATGCTCATACAGTAAGTACCTTTTATTAAATTTAAAAATTTGTACATGACATTATATCCCGGGGAAATCGGATTGCGCATATAATTACAAATCAGAAATTCAGAGCCTAACATTAAGAGCATGCCTTAATAATAAAACATTTACAAAATAAAAAGAAAGTATTTTTTTTTTGCTTCTGCACACGTGGTTTACGCGCGCTCAGGATAAAATAACACTATCCCATCCACGAGCCTGCTTATTGTTAATAGCGGCCTACTCCTTGACCTGCTTTGTAGCGGTCTTCTCTCACTACCTAACGGCCTGCTTTGTAGCAGCTTTACCCAGATCTGCTGTCTTAGCGGTCATCTTTCCTAGGCCAAATTAATTGCGGCCTATCCTTCGATTTGTTTAAAACAGATCACTCTCACCATACGAAAGCGTGTTTTATCTCATGAGTGGCAGGGCTTGTGGCTTAAGCAAAAATAAAAGCAAACGGAGCGGAAAGAAAATACTTTTACTAAAATTAATACAAGAGAAAGATCAACTCTTAGAGGAGTTAAGAATTGTTTATAAAAAGATTGATAAGCTTTCTTTTACACACGAATCTAATCAAAGAGAAACAGCACTATTAAATGACAGCCTGTTCAAACGCTCTGAATTTCAAATAGAAATAGGGGAAAAATTTGACAAATTATATAATTTTGCAACAAGAGAATTAAATAAGAACAAATAATATTCAATCAAGCGGTGTTAAGGGTAAAATATTTCAGAATTGTTTATAGAAAGAACAAACATTCAAAATAAATTTGTTTTCCTTTTATTAACATATCCAAACACACAATATAGCATTTTCGGGAATTTTGAATGTAAATAAAAATAAGAGATCGTCCTCCAGAAGCACGGTACCGTCGCGCTATAATAGTTTAAATGACCTTGTTCCGGAAAATTTCATAAATGAACAGGATCCGCTAGTTCAAAAGATAATTTCGCGCCTAGATCCGGAAGACGCAGCAGAATTTATCCGTCGCACAGTTACATCTCGCCCCTCTTCGGTAACCGGTGCTTATCCGGATCATACACAATCGGAACCACCCACACCAAAACGGATGGTAAAAACGGAATGGGATCAGTTCGCACAAAAATATGAATCCGTTGCGAAAGAAAATTTTTCATTAAACCCACCACCGCTTACAAAAACTATTAAAAGCGAGCCGCAATTCACCACACCTATAATAACATCAAGTGCTATTAGATCTCCGAATTTAGCCAATACACACACAGAAACATATTACTCACGGCATATGGCTCTCAAGTTACGAAATTCAGTCACCTTTCCATATACCCACAATCCATATACGGGTTGGCAAAACAATCAATTAAATGATCGACAATAAGCAACTTATATCCATCCAGTTACTTATTCGCAAAACAACCGCATATTAGACAACATGCGTCATGCAAGCACTCCCATACACACACCACATCATTCTATCTATTCTCGTCAAAATGTAGTTTTTACAACCGTCCCGACACACATCTATAATAACAAAGTTAATCGGCAAAATACGAATGAAAGTAGGGATATGAAAATTACTTGGGATCACAATTTGGCACAAGCGTATTTATACACACCGGAATATTCTCCCGAATCACAATAGTATAATAATAACGCAGTAACAGCAAACAGGAGTAGCCTTGAATCAAATCTTACACAATTAACTGATAATAGAAATTTTGAATCGCGTCAAATTCCGAACAATAATGTAAACTTTACACCCTTCGAAATGCAAGGTAATTCTAACAAACAGAATATACATGATCTAAACAATCAACAATATTTTGAAACACCCGGAAATAAAATAACAAATCCGGAACAAATTTCCCTTAACGTCCCTACAGATATTTATCAACGTACAAGGGGTTTGACCCTTTCGCAAGCTTTAAACCTAATACCGAATTTTGATGGTTCCCCGGAGAAATTAAACATGTTCTGCATGGCAATTAGGCAGGTACGTGCGAATTTTGGTCCTGACTCGGACAAATATATTTTTATGTCTTTGGCTAGTAAATTATCCGGAAAAGCCGCGGACAGCTTTGCGGTGCGTTTATTAAACTATAGCTCCATACACGATTTTCTATCAGATCTATTTTACAATATAGTGATATTGGTCTGGCGGATGAGATTATGAGTGAGTTGAAATTGATCACTCAAATGCCGGGAGAAACTGCCGAGGACTATGGTATTAGAACGGAAAAGTTGCACAATAGACTCACTACGATCTACGAGTCTGCTCTCAGCATTGATGATAATGATCGTATGTACAGAAAAAGAACGGCAAATAGTGAAGCATTACAACACTTTACATTTGGCCTTAGATGCCCTCTTGATCATCAAGTTCGCAGTGATCATCCCAAATCACTTGACGAAGCTATTAGACTCGCTATAGAATATGAATGCAAGCAAAGCGCGCGTATTAATAAATATCAAAACACGAATAACCAAAATGCGTCACACGCGCAATTAAATTTCGCCACTGTGAAACAAGCCCAAACGAAAAACGAGCCGACCAACGGTAATAAGAAATCAAATACAAACGGAAAAGAAAGGGAGGCGCTTTCTTTTACTTGTAATTATTGTGGGTCCAAGGGTCATTTACAACCTGCATGTGAAAAGCAAAAGAAAGAAAAAGGATTTTGCAACTATTCCGGCAGAATCGGGCATACTATAGACATTTGCCGTACCAAGGAATATCAGTTAAACAATGGTCGGAACAATAATAATCCAAATACGAATAACGGGGAACGTAACGACACTAACAATCAGAATGGCAGATATAATAACGGAAACAGGCGACCAAGTAATCACAACAATTATGGGAATCAAGACAACGGAGGTTACAATCGGAATAATAATAACAACAACGGTTATTTCAATCGCAATGGTGATTTAAGAAATAACAACGCACCTCGCTACGAAGGAAACAACAATAATTCAAATAATAAGGTTGGGCCAAACAATAGACGCCCAGAAGAACAGCACAAGAGCAATCATTTAAACTAGAAACCTGCTCGATTCAATCCTCAAGTGTCGAACAGACAGGATGTATAGTTTTAAATAACACGAAGCAGTCATACGAACCCGAAATTCCACAGCCACGTCATGCAGCAGAGAATCCGAAAACCTGCAGCGAACCAACTGATACCGTGAGTCATAGCGGCCTCAGTGATAAGAAATCAAGTTGCCATCCTTGTAAACTGCCACCTTCAGCTACACAAACAATTCTACATGGGAACACATACAGAAAATAGCAGAAAATAAATCTGAAAATACTATAACAAAAACTTGCAAACAACATAATACTGCTAACATCAGATTGGCGAGAGCAGGGCGCTCCCCACCACTAATATCACTTCAAAGTGAATATATAATAAGAAGTAAGGCCGATTTTTACGTTGATACAGGGGCCGAAATTTTTGTAATTAAGAGAAAATATGTTAATGAGAAATTATAACTAATTCGCAAGGACACAATACTTGCAATTAAAGGTGTCGTGCCTGGCGAATGCATGACTCTGGGTACATTAAACATGGATATTGGTCATGGTATTACGTGCAATTTCCACAATGTCCCCGATAGCTTCCCCATTGACGTTGCGGGTCTCATCGGATGCGACATCATACGCGAATACAACGGAAGGGTGGATTTTTCAAATAAAACATTACAGTTACAAAACACTCTATTTCCGTTTAATCGAGAAGAAACTTTCACTATACTAGGACCAAACATATTATTCGGAAATTTTCTTGCAACAAACAGAAATAATAAGCTTTACGCATACTGCTACTACATGTACCACATGTTGAACTTCGAATGTCTCACTTCTAGACATTATAGCGGCCATGTGGTCGATGAGGACGACCACATTGACGCTTCTAATTATGTAAACATACGTACACTATTTTGCAACACAAAAGAACCCATTGACGTCGCTGTGAAAAATAGAATTTTAACGGAAAATCCGGATTTGAGAGAAGAGAGAATAAATAAAATCATGTCCATCATAGACACAGAAGGTTGCACCGAGGAAGAGATAGAACATGTACGCGATTTAATAAAAGATTTTTCGGGAGTATTTGGCTTAGATGGTGAACCTTTGCCAGCAACGAACGTACTTCAGCATGTTATTAAACTAAAAACAGGGAAAGTCGTACATGTCAAGCGTTTCCGACTTCCGGTAAATTTAAGAAAACATTTAATTCATGAGGTAGAAGAATTAAGAAACAACCAAATCGTGGAACCTTCGGACTCGGATTTTTGCAGCAATTTATGGATCGTTCCCAAAAAGCCAGACGCCAGCGGTAACCAGAGATGGCGACTAGTTGTCGATTTCACTCAACTAAACGATGACACAGAGGGCACGACTTGGCCACTACCATTTACTAGTGACATTTTGGAACTTAGCCCCGGCTAAAATCATCACGGTTGTTGATTTATAACAAGGCTTTCATCAGATTCCTATCCATCCTGATTCAGCGCCATATACTGCATTCAGCACTCCGGTAGGCGCTAATGGCTTTCAACATTTACAGTTTAAAAGAATGCCTATGGGCCTGAAAAAAAAACTGCTAGCAACACTTTTGCGAAAGCTATGTCGTTAGCTATGGCCGGATTACAGTCGGAGGAAGTGGCCATTTATTTGGACGACTTCATGATTTTTGGCAAAGATTTGGAGGAGCATGCCAAAAGATTTAAGAGAGTCATGCAACAACTAGTAGAAGCAAACTTAACTATCGAGCCAAAAAAGTGTCAATTTTTAAAGCGGGAAGCTGCAGTTCTAGGGCACATTGTTGAAGGAGGATGCATTCGTACAGATCCTAAAAAGGTTGAAGCTGCGGCGCAATATCCAATACCAACCACAACCAAGAAAGTAAGGCAAGCAGTAGCATTCTTCGCATACTACAGAATGTTTATCAAGGATTTTGCCAAAATAGCTAAACCACTTTACGATTTATTACGCAAAAGTGTAAAGTTTCATTGGGACGAAGGGCAACAAGCGGCTTTTGGTAAACTTAAAGAAATACTATGTAGTGAACCGGTTCTAGCAGCCCCAGATTTATCCCAACCGTTTATTGTAACATGTGACGCAAGTGACTATGGGCTCCGAGCCGTCATAGGTCAAGGTAAAATTGGACAAGACCGACCGTGCGCTTATGCTTCAAGACCATTCAAGGGCAGCGAGCTCAGATATTCAACATATGACAAAGAACTTCTCGCCATAGTATTCGCAAAGGAGCAGTTTAGACACTGGTTATATGGCCGAAAATTCACAGTGGTCATATATCATGAACCACTCAAACATTTTCACAGCACGAAGAAAGTGGACTTACGTTTCAACAGGTTAAAAGTAGCTCTACGAGGGTACGATTTCGACATAGTATACAGACGGCATCATACCTGAAGGCGAGAAAAATCCGGAACTACCGAGGGCTCAATTATATGAACTTGCTAGTGAGCAAGAATATGAGAATAGTGATCTCGACGAAAAATCACCACCTACAAGTTTATTTGTCATCAAGGCAAATGGTGAAAATATCATAACCAAATTACAAAAGAAAAAGAGACCTCATCCAGACTCCGAAAATTCACTAACCAACATCCCTCATAAAAGAGACAAGGAAACTGAAATTTTATTCAGAAAAGGAGAAGTACTCGCAGTAAGAAATGAGGATGATACTTTTTATTTATGCTTATTAACACATCATGTATATGATAAAGAAACTGATATACTAATTCGTTGGCTGACGCAACTAAACAAAGACGACAACTTTGTATACACACTTGATTACAGAGACTGCATACCATTTGCCAGTATTTTAACAAATGTAAGGGTGGCGAAATCAGGTAGAGATAAATATACTTTAGACCCAAAAGAAAAACAGCGTATTGGATCAATATTATATGAATCAATACAAAAATTTGCTTTAAATGTTGAGGGTGCCCCACCTATATCCAACGACACTCCCATTAATGTTCCTGCAAATATAGAAAACTATTCTTCAGACGATTCTTTAGGCCCAAATGTCACAAGGGATTCCTGGGAAAACTGTAGGAAGAAACGCAAGAAGACAAAAAAGATGCAGAATACGTCATTCCCATACTCTCCCAATGCGCAAAAACTATTTGATCGCTATGCTTCAAAATCAGCAGGACATAATCACACACTCGCATGTAACAAGAACATAAGTACCGAAAAATCAAAATCAAAACAAAACACATCACCCATGCAAAATCCGGCTATTAAAACAAAAAGACCAATCAGGCCGACTTCACTACACAGGTCATTGCCAAATTTTGACGTAACCCCGGAGGATTTAGTTAGAGAAAATCAAAACATGCCGCCACTAGAAATTATTAGTCACAACGAGAATGAGACGCCGTGTAATAATTTAACGAGTGATTTTCAGCCACCAATCCATTCCACACCTAAATTTCCACCCGAAAAATTGCAACATGAAAAAACAAATGATTTATCACCACAACATGATACCCCAAATAATTTACCCCCAAACCAAACGGTACCCGAAATAGCAATGAAGATGCATGCAAAATTGAAAGTGAACATCAAGGAAAAAGATCACAACGGTAAAAATGGCATACAAGTGGATATTTGGGAAACTGATTCACAGTCAAAATGTGCAAACAATACAGCCTATGTATTTAAAATCAAACTCTGAATCATATAATTCATTTTACACTCATGTAAATTTTTGGCTCTTCTCTCTCTCACCCTGGATACTGCAAATCATTTTTCAACAGCACGTTAACAGGAGTAAAAAGGCAATAATCAACTTGAAATTTTGACTTTAATTAATACTATATACCAATCAACTTCAAAAACAGTGGCAGGGATGTGCTGGGCTTCTCATCCGTGCCTAGGTGTTTCACGCTGGAGGGCAGATAGACTGGACGTCGTGGCCCAGTGTAAACGATCACCGAATAAGGCTGCAAGAAACAAAAAATTATAAGATTTATACAGTAAAACTTTTTAGAATAAAGAGGGTTTAGCAAAGCGTATAAGTACTAACCTTTCCCCACGGACACATATATTTAAATATCTTGGTGCGCTTTCCTTTATATTCCACGATTTCGCGTCCCATGGTAAGCACATCACCGAAGTACTCCGGATCAAACCCCTCGTAATCTGCCCTCTCCATTGCGAGCCACATCACTACGCGTGTCCCGAGCTGCAACAATATAAAATTAAAAATTAAACTTTATAACAATACATTTTAATGGAAAAAGTATGATAATACAAAATATGTACTTACATATCCGTCATTCGGGCATATAACAGGAAAACGGGTCTCACCGTGTTCCCTCAAAAGGTAACGGCCACTGCCCGCCTTCCAATTTCCAAAATCAGCATAGTGCTGCAGCCTCGTCTTCACGTGAAATACAAGGTCCTGTAGTAATTAAAAAAAAGAAATAATAAATAATCATTACGATATACAAATAAATACGCACATTCAAACTGACACGCATTAACGCATTTATGGATCAAGCATTGACGCTCATTCATATCTTAAACAAACACAACACACGATATACCTTCACTCATGCTCGCTAGCAAGAACACATATCCTCAATCACTCTTATATTCACACCAATTTGCGCGGAAACGCACACACACCTTATTCATTCACACACACTCATGATACAAACTGCATAATCAACATGCACCGAGGCTAACGTTCACATTCATTCACACAAAAACACTTACAAATCAGCAATTTTACATACACACACGCATTTTTTTTATACACGCACACGATCTCATCCATGCAAGCAGATAATCCACACATACAGACAAGAAAGCAGACAAACATAAAGTTTTCACTTACCGCATCACAGAATCGGCATTGCAGACGATCTATCAAGCGCTCGTGGACTATTCCTCCAAAACGCGTTCGATCCAGACTCCTAAACAACATCTCCTTTGCATAGGCTTCATAGCCTGTCAAAGAAGCCGAAGCCCACTTTGCCAACGACATCGCGCAGGCCAGGTCGAACAGCGAGTTTATCAGAGTCGGCACGGAGCACATTATTAAAACTTGAAGACACTACTGCACGTTTCAAGGGTCAAGCAAGTTATGCGCGCAGTCGAAGACGCAGCATCTTAGCAGTCGAGATTTCAAATGAAAGCCGTTGTACCAAGCACAGCTTACCACTCTCCCCGCTCCCCCATACACAAGCCCTGCATTCACTCAAGGCCTGCTCGGCAACGCCGCTCAAAACAGAAACACGTGTAAACACACATTCCGAGAAGCTGATAAAGCAGCGACACTCATTCAGGCCAGTGACAATTATGCCAATACATTTTAGAAAGAATCAATAATTTAATTTTACATTCTCATAGCCATTGGGCGCGTAAGACCAGACACAAGCAATACAATTTCAGCTAATGCAGAGAATTAAGACTTTATTATCTCATGAACAGTTTTGAATATGTTTCAAAGAATATTTGTAGTTAAACATGCGCGTGTGAAACATTCTGCAGCTCAAATATACATGTATTTCAAACGCTTTTATTTGATTCATGCTGTACGACACATTTAATAAATTACAATCTAATTTTGATAAAATATGTTTAGTATTCAAAATCATGAAAATTTTTTTATATAGCCCGATATTAGTCTAAATATCTACAGTAGAAATAAAGACGTAAGCAAGGGTAGTTTTTATATAATTTTTATAGTAACGGATGTATAATACGTACAATTACATTATGTGCCTATTGCAACGCAAACGCACGCGCGTCAGACCTCTCATGCAATATGTTAAGCGCGGTGCGAAAATTTTTCTATTATAACTTAGCTGGAGCATATATTACGTCAGAAATTTGAATACATTTCTGTAGTTTTAGATAGCCTGATATTTTCTTGAACTTCTACGGCAAAAACAAAGATATAAATAAAAACAATTCTCATCAAAATTTTCGTAATAATAATCGTACAGTATGCACCACCATACTAAACGCTCATCATGGCATGAGTATGCGCGCAACGAACCTCCCAAGTGCGAAGTATTAAGCGCGGCGCGTAGAATCTTGTATTATAACTCAGCTAATGCATATTCCGCGCTAGAAAGTACGAAAGATCTATCTTGTCCCAGTTAGCCTAACATCTGCTTGAATTTTTACGGTAGGAATAAACATATGGATATGAACATTTTTTGGACAAAACTTCGTAACAATGAACGTAAAGCACCATTATCTATATAATCATCCTAATTGATTATATTGTCATTTGGCAGTCCAGCTGCGAAACATTCGATTAATTATACACGCAATACGGTCAATAGACATAATATCGCCTCTAATTGTAGTGAGAAAAATTTCCTTAATTAACTGCATTATATCCACTATCGTGAGTCACGGAATGCCCTTAAATAAACCTTAAACACTCCTCAAACTAACCTTAACTCTTGTTCTCAATGTTGAAACCTACCTTATATAACTTATACGCACAAAATCTATCGAAGTTACAATTGTGTGTTACAAGTAGCACATTATATCACAAAAATTACTCAAGACAAGTACAACACACGCAATTCAGCGTAAAAATATTCAACGAACCAATGCTGCAGAGCACATTTAATTTGACATACGAACAACAACAAAAAGAATTACATCTGAAACTTCTTCAGTAAACGAACTCATAAACTTATACTTCAAATAAATAAACAATTATTATTATTATTATTATTATTATTATTATATTTTTTACTTTTACCCACACGAGGGATAAGTAACGAAATTCGTGTATGCATAAAACATACTCCTTAAAAAAAAAAAAGAAAAATAACATAAACCATTAAATCCTTATAACAAAATCGTATTAACGGTCGCCGAGCCGGGCAAATATAAACTCATAAAACGACTAGTCCCTCTTTCCCTTCTCGCCGTATATACGGGAAAACTCTCACTCTAACCGCACGTTTTTACGACCCGACCCTCCTCGAACCTTCAAACACATGGCCTATTCAGCCAGTTTTTTTCTTCTATCTCTCATTTAAAACGCACTTTTCTCCTCTCTGCACGCTCGAAAGCGAGTACGTATAGCGCACGAATAAACACTTGTCTGAAATTTAAAATAACATTTTACAATCGTCACTATAATTTTTCTTCATGACACAAATCTAGCGTATTTCGAACCGAAAAAGCGGGATTATCAATACACTAGAATAGAATGAAATTAGTAAATTTACGCTCGTCAATAGTCTTGCTCGCGTACTCAATTCTGTTTTCAATTTGCAGAATTGGGATACACGCAGAAGCAGATAAGATAGAATATATACAACCAAACGTGCTAATGCTACAGAATAATCCTGGATTGCTATCAGAAAAAATAGCAGATATGTCACCGTCTAACATAGATTGGAAAATTATTCAAAAGGTGAATTTGGAATCCTACTTCGAAACAGTCAATCGACTACTAAAACAATGCAAGTCCATACAATCTCTGTGCGACAAAACTTCATCAGTCTACCCGCATAACCAACTAATTAAAAGCTATATTGGACAGATCCAAGAGACAAATTTGCAGTCCGAAAAAGTTGTAGAACTGCTGGTTGGCCTTGACTTATCAAAAGCGTCGAGACAACGCAGATCCGTCCTACCATTTATCGGACAAGTGAGAAGATTTTTGTTCGGCACAATGGATGAAGAAGCTCAAAAAGATATGGAAAATTTAATTAAGTTGTCATCCAAAGATATACGCAAGACAGCAAAGCTGTTAGCACAGCAAACAGAACTGGTTGAAACAGAATTTCAGGAGATAAATGACAAAATAAATAAACTAACTAGTGTAGTTTCGAACATTTCTAAATCCTTCAACTATTATTACAAACGGGACACGCTTCAGGTAGCAACGCAAATTCTGGGACAAACAGTGACGCAATACAAACTTGATACAGAAATTATTACAGACGCAATATTATTCGCCTCGCAGGGCGCAATACACCCGCGTTTCTTATCTCCGGATCTCATCTACAAATCAGCCGAGTTAGTAAGAGAAACTGTCCCGGACGCGATTTTTCCGAGCAGCGACAAAATTGACACAATAATTCAATTAATGAAAATTTCGGACCTATCTATAGTTTACTCAAACTATCAATTAATCTATCACCTATCGATACCGCTTCTTGGTTTACAAGAATATCTTTTATATAAAGCCTCCCCAGTTCCAATGAAATAAAATCTGAAAAATTTATCAAACACGTTCGCATACATCTGGCCCGAAACCCAGTTTTTCGCCATAAGCTTAAACAAACATAACTATATTCTCATAAAAGCTGAAAATCTTGAAAACTGCAGAAATTTTAATGACCTTATAATTTGCAAAAACACCAAACCGGTTCGTGAAATTAGAAAAAATGCTGCCTGTGAAATAAAATTTGCCATCAAAGAAGCGAGTTTTAATATCACAGATTGCAACATAAAATTAATCCAATTACACGACACATACTGGCTAAAACTTCATGAACAAAACACCTGGCTATTTTCAACTATCAACTCCGAAACCTTATTTATACAATGCCAAAGATCGGTACACTCAACACACGAGTTAAACGGTACCGGCATCCTACGTCTAAACGCGGGCTGCACAGCTCATACTAACAACGCAAGGTTTACTGCATCTAGAACTTATAACTTGCAAACAAATGAAATATTTTACCCTAATATAATAATTGACATTTACACTATGCTTAACAATACACCGCAATCTGAAAATTTTTCGTCTTATTTAAACGAGATAATCGAGAGCGAAATAGCTCTCAAAGCAAAGAATTTACACAAAATTCATACAGATAGCCAATTCCCTATCGGAATTTCACAAAGCCGATAGCAACTTCAAAACGTTCAAAAACACAGTTCAAATCGTACATTGAAATAATTACTATATGGATTCATTAATCATTTATATTAAAAACTTTATATTAGCAATACAAGGGAAATGTCAATGCTCATGTCTCACAAATAATTTTAAACAAAACAATGCTTATAGAGATTAAAATAAAATGAAATAAATAGTTAAACATAACAAGAATCATGAGATTGACATAACTCAAGAACCAACAAATAATTATAAATTGGATAAAAATGGATTTACTATATATATATTTTTCTCTTTACTGTATTAGCTTATACGAACAAACTTGTACTCTTTAAACACTGCGTAAATTCACTGTTACATATTAAGCTTATGATAATTAGTTTAAGTATATGCGTGCGCTTAAGAAGAATTGTTTCACAATTGCTAAATTCATCCATTACAAATGCTCGATAAACAGTACTCGAAACCTTCTTTACAAAAAAAAAAAAAAAGAAATTAGTTAACATGATTCGATAATCGAGACGACAGAACTTAAAACCTACAAAATCAACAAACAATTCTTACACCACAGAGATCAGGAAAATATAGGAGCACGAATACTCGTGTCGATGTCAACGATTATCGAATAGTATGAGAGAAAGGAAAGGAATTTATTGGCTGTTGCTCAAAATCATAACTTAATATAATTATATGAGCACAAAAGTACAAAAGAAACATGGAAAGCACGACTATTAATAGTCTTACATTATGAGCATATATTTGGTTGTTCATTTCTACGAATTTATCAGTACAATTATAACAATTAAGCATATTTATGCACTACTGACGGTAGAACACTTATGTTCTTCAAGCAAAACTGTACTATTATGTAGCAGAAAATATTGATATCTTTTTCTGCACAACTAGTGAACAATCTCTACGCAGAGACAGCGATTCATCCTAAAAAAAAACTCTCAAGCTTATTAATTTTCATGTGAGATAAGACCACGATTATTCTTAGTTCTTATTCTTATAAACACAGATATAATACTAACAAAATTAGTATTTAATTAACTGCTTCACCCGCACATATTGTTTAGAACAAATTTTTTTATAAATAATCTATAAGACTAAGCTCGACTCGACTATCGATGAGATGTAGCGAAATCACACAAAAAAAAATTATATTTGCACACAGCATACGAACAAAGTGATCTAGCAATCATATTTCTTAATCATTATATCAAATTAATCACCTATTGTATTTTCATATTATACATAATGTTACCTTTTTGTTATTTCATATTTTTATACAGATTATAGGAATAAGAAAAATCTATAACTAAATTAAGCATCTTTTCATATTTATACGCAAAATGAGAGAGAGGACACACATGTATCTACACTTAAGAAGAAATCACAAACATCAGTACACTTACATACACACGATCCAATTTATTTACACGTCATCGGGACGATGACGTCGCGGCCATTGGGCGTGTCACGTACGCACACTAGCGTGCATACGTGTAGCGCAGCATGGTAACAACGAAAGGGTATCGCGAGCTCGGACGAACCGAGCGGATGACACCTTACACCCGCCTTATCACTGCATGCCAATGTGCAGTGGCAGGCTTAATTAGCCGGGCGCGACCGGCTCGCGGATCAGTTCTACGGGAATCACTCAAGCAGTCACACCTCTCTCTCACGACTTATCTTTGAATAAAAGTAGTCACACCATATCCAAAG
>JAZHPH010000230.1:66284-94342 GCA_037356405.1 Nasonia oneida | reverse complement strand
TAAAGGTTGTCTAATACCTCTTTCTGACACCAAGATTGTCATAACTACACAGAAAGAACAACTTTTTGTCATTTTTTTTTCTATTTTCAGGATCCAAATTTTTCCAGAACCAATTTGAGACCATTTGAACGGTTCGTCGAGGTATTTTATAGTGAAAAGAGGCTTTTACCTATTGGATAATACTCGTATAGCAACTTCAGAATAAGTAGGATGCCATTACAATAAATTTTCCATCCTTAATTTATGGTTTTTTTGAATTTTCAGGATAATCCGATTAACACTGGTGATTTTGCCACTCGCCATTCGAAAGCTGAGAATTTTCTACAAAATTTAACATTTTTTTGAAAATTTTTAGATGAAATAAAAAGTGGGCAGCAGGGGTGTAACGTTGGGAAAGAATGCCTCATATATATATATATATATATATTATTAGCTGTAATAATTTAATTGTTGATGACAAGTTACCTGACCACTTTCGGACATTCCACACTCGGAATTCGTGTTCAGAAAGAAAAAATACATAGAAATTACCTTATTGATTTATCGGCAATTGAAGTCCGACAAAAAGTGGTCTGCGCCTAGATTATCAATCGAGTGACTTAAGGGGTCCAGTCTGGGTTAGACCCTGCAAAAAAAAAAAATCGACTGATAAAAATTTTTTCTTTTTATGTAAATTAATAAAAAATATCTACTGAAAATATTTACAATATACACTATTTCTACTGAAAAATATCATGTATATACCATACAAAATCACTGACCAAAATTCATGTCATTTTACTATATAAATAAGTGTTTTTAGTCACTTGCCACGACTTTATGAAAGATCCGGATCGTCTTCTTTACTCTACTTGGGCTTAAAATATACCTTGAATATGCCGTCTCAGACGTAATGAAAGACATCATTTCTAAAAAATAATAATCAAATGTTGTTAGCAACAAGTACTGTGTGAAAATAAATAATTAAAATTATTAGCTACGTATTCAACGTATGGATAATAATATTTGATTATTATTTTTTAGAAATGTCTTTCATAAGGTCTGAGAAGGCATGGTTAAGGTACATTTTAAACTTGGGATTGGTAAAGAAGACGATCCGGATCCTTCATAAAGCCGTGGCAAGTGACTAAAAATACTTAGATATAGTTAAATGTCATGAATTTTGGTCAGTGATTTTGTATGGTGTGTGTGTGTCTACATATATATATGTGTATATATATATATATATATATATATATATATATATTGTGACCGAGCCTGAACATTGCGCGATTGGAACACCAAGAATCGCGCATAGCGACCTTACCAACGAGATCAACGACGTCGCCGATGTTATTGTTTATGTTTAGTCTGGTTCTGTCAGCTGTTGAGAACAGTTGTGTTTATGTTCGAATAAAGAGTCCGAGTTCAAGAGTGATTTTTTATAAATAACGTGTTGTTATTTTTATTACCCGAACTTGATTATAACAATATATATGATATTTTTCGGTAGAAATAGTGTATATTGTAAATATTTTCAGTAGATATATATTTTTTTTTAATTTACATGAACATAAACAATTTTTATCAGTCGAATATTTTTTTTTTTTTTGCGGGATTTAATCCAGGCTGGACCCCTTAAGAAGCGAGGTGACCCTGCTAGAATTAATAATTTTATTTGATTTACAGGAGGGATGACTCGGTTAACGGAATCTGGTTTATCCATGGTATCTTGGACATTATTTGGAGAAAAAGTGCCAACTACTGAAGTTTCATGGTTAGATGAGTTTAAAAATTACAAACAGTTTCCGGAGTACCAAATGTAAGTATTTATAGATTTACTTAACACTTTTGCGTTATAAAATAAATAATATATTTTATGTTTATAAAACATTTTTATAGATCCAATAAAAATATGACATTGGAAGAATTTAAAAGAATTTGGTGGATGGAGTATGCTCATCGAATGTGGGGACGTTTAATAGGCGTAGTGTTTATAGTTCCAGCTGTTTATTTTTGGTTTAATAACATGTTAAACCCCGTTACAAAAAAAAGAATATTAATATTAGGTACTTTAATTGGATGCCAAGGACTTATGGGTTGGTATATGGTTAAATCAGGATTAGAAAACAGATTTGATGGCCCGACCGACGTTCCACGTGTATCTCAGTATCGATTGGCTGCACATCTTGGATTAGCGTTTTTTATTTACAGTGGTTTGCTTTACACAACTTTAGATCAGCTCATACCCGTGCGCAGCAATACAAACAATTACAATACCTCAGAATTGAAACCAACTATTAAGTACAATAATATATTTAGAATATTAGCATTTTCGAGCAAAGGAATTATATTTTTAACAGCTTTATCAGGTGCATTCGTAGCTGGTTTAGATGCTGGTCTCATATACAATACTTTTCCAAAAATGTGTAATAAATGGATTCCTGATGATATACTATTTATGTCACCACTTTACAAAAATTTGACAGAAAATCCTACCACTGTACAGTTCAATCACCGAACACTAGTAAGTTGATTTTTCATTTTTATCTACAAATTTCTCAAATATTTAGCTTATGGAAGTATTGTTCTTAAAATAGTATTGCATTATGTTATAATGTTCACTAATTAGTTGAGAATTAATCTTTCCGAATCGCATGGATTTCATTAGTAATACTAGCAGAATAAAACAATTTATTTTGATCTATTCCAAATTTTGCTTCCTTCCCAAGAAAGCTTTGTCATAGTGATTTATGGAGTTTGTCTAGAAACATGTTAAAAGTGTGTTTTTCTTTGTTTGTAACATGGAGGAAAAAGTCTGTTTTTACAGTTTTTTTAATTCGTTTTTTACAGCGTTTTTTTTTTATTTTTGAGAGTTAGGATTTTTCTAATAAAGCTATCGAAAAAATTAACTAAAGTAAATTACTTAATATGTATGCATGTACGTACAAACATACTTATCTCTTATTTAAAACAGAAAAATAGAATTTTTTTTATACACTCATAGTACAAGTTTAGATTTATAAAAATGCCAAATGAAAATTTTCAGATGTGGTCCAGATTATGATACTGAGGATAATCATGATAAGGACTATACAAACGATATGATGTACATACGTTTTTTTGGTACATTCGATGTATATCCAATGCTCTTTCTCGTAGATGATGTCCTATCGATCAGGGTGTCAACCTGGCACCTAGACATCGTCTACGAAAGATTTGATTTTTGAAGTGAATACTTCTATAGGCTCGCTAGGTACACCTTTTTACCGGGGAGTGAATCGAGAAAAAACCGACCGTCACGCAGTTACCGAACGGCAGGAGGGGAAGCAGGGGCAACTCTCTCTCTCTCACTCTTCCCTCCACCGCGCTCTCTTCGCCGCACAAGGCGTACGCACTGCGCGCATCTCTCCTCCACCGCGCTCTCCTTACCGCATCTTTCCGTTGGCTCTCGGCGTTCTCTACACACTATACTTCTCTACTACACGCTATACTCTGGACAATGCTATCCTGTGTCCCCACGCGCTCGGCTTTCTCTACCTGGCATAAACTGAAATAATGCTATCCCGCGTCTAAGCTTCAGCTGTACGTAAACATATCTCGTTTATATTATTAAAAGTGAATACTTATATTTAATTACTACTCGTGTGACTTTTTATTGGAGTAGAGAGCACATGCGTGCGAAAGAGCTCAGATTAAAATTGGCTTTAATAGGGAAAAGAGTCGAGAAAAAAAGTGGAAAAGGTGAGAAAAGTGGAAAGCGGAAAAAAAGAAGGCAAGAAGAGTGAAAGCACGAGTGAAAAAAAGCGTAAGGGAGGAGAAGAGAGTAAGAAAAGTTTGGAAGGGCAGGAGAGAGGTTAGACAAAGGAAAGATGGAGGGTGACGCGAGTGAGAAAAACAAGGACAGTAGGAAAATTTAGAGCAAAGAGAAAGGTCAGAAAGGGAAAAAATATCTCAAAAGAGGATTGGGAAAAACATTTTAGGAAGCTTTTGGGAGAAGGTCAGGTGGAGGAAGAGCAGATTCAAAATAGGGAAATGAAAGAGAGGGAGACAAATAGCCAGGTGAAAGCAGGAGAAAAGGATAAACAAAAGGATCAGAGAGTAAAGCGGAAAAGGGAGGGTGTGAGGGGTTGAATAGGGTAATAAAAGCAGGGGAAGTGAGAATAAGCTTGAAAAAAAATGAAAAATAAAAAAGCAGCAGGGGAGGACGGACCAAAAGTAGAGTTCTCAAAATACTTACCACCGGTATGGATTAATGAATTAACGGGGATATTGAATGGAATATGGGATACAGGAGGATTAATCGAGGGATGGGAAATAGCGAGGATTTACCCTATATATAAAGCAGGAAATGAGGAATTAGCAGAAAATTACAGGGGAGTAGCGTTGTTAGATGTAGGATATAAACTACTGACAAATATAATTGCGAATAGGTTAAGGGTTTGGTGCGAGAGAAACAAGGTAATAAGGGAAAATCAGGCAGGGTTTAGAGGAAAAAGAGGAACGAGGGACCACCTCTTTGTAATAAATAGTCTGATTGGGAACAAGCTAAAAATTAAAGGAGGAAAACTCTACGCGGGGCTTATAGATTTTAAAACAGTGTTCGACACGGTGGACAGAAAAATCCTATTTAAAAAATTAGAAAAGAAGGGCATAAAGGGGAAAATTTTGAATGTAATAAAAGCAATATATGAGAAAACCTTGAATCAAATAATAACAGGGGAAGGGACAACAGACAGCTTTGAAACGCGAAAAGGGGTGAGGCAGGGGTGTCCGCTTAGCCCAACTATTTTTAGTTTATATCTAGACGACTTGGACGAGGAATGGGAAAATAAAAACGAAGGAGGAACGGTAATAGGGGGGATAACAATTTATTGTTTAAAATTCGCGGACGACGTAGTAATAGTGTCAGATACACCAGAAGGGCTACAAAATATGCTGAAGGGTCTGGAACGTTATAGCAAGAAAAATAAGATGACCGTAAATACAAACAAAACAAAAATTATGATATTTAAAAATGGGGGAGAGAAAAAGTAGCAAGGAAACATTTAAACTGGAAGGGGAAGAGCTAGAAGTAGTTAAAAACTACAAATATTTGGGCTTTTGGCTAGCAAGCAACAATTCATATAACTTACACCTCAGGAAGTTAGAATTTAAAGTAAGAAAGGCAATAAACGCGGTATGGGGACTCACAAAGAGAGCAAAAATAGAAAATTTGGGGAGAAGGATGTATTTATATGATACAATAGCTAAAGCGGCGGGAATGTATGGAGTAGAAATTTAGGGATGGCAACCGAGAGAGGAAATTGAAAGAATGCAAAGTAGATTTATGAAAATGGCAATGGGATTAAATATAAATACACCGGGATATATATGGAAAATGGAAGCGGGAAGAAGAAGTATGGGGATAGAAACTTGGAAGAGAGCAGCGACTATTTAATTCAAATTCAAAAAATGGAGGAAGGAAGATGGCCATTAATATGCCTGGGGGAAGAACTTAGGGGGATAATTAACGGGTATCCAACAAAATGGGGTAAGGAAGTGGAAAAATCATTCAAAGAGATAGGGAATGGTCAAACTTTGAGAGAAATGTTTGAAAGAAGAGATGTAAGAGAGTTAAGGAAAAATTTGGAAAAGGGAAGGAAAACAAAGACGGACCAAGAAATTCAAATAGAATGGGGAAAAATTGACAAATCTAGTTACTGGGGGGAGTATAAAAAGATAAAGGATAATTATAAAAAAGAAAAGTACTGGGAAAACAGCGAAGTCAGTGGCAATATAAAAGAGCAATGGGCTAGGATTAGGTGTGGGAATATAGGCAGGGCAGAGAGTAAAGGATTTAAGGAGATTACATGTAGAATGTGTAGGGGGGCAAGGGAGTCTTTCGAACATGTATGGGTATGTAGGGAAGCTAGGGAAAAAATAGATAGAAAATGGGTGGAGGAAGTAGAAAGAAGAGTGGGCACTGGTAAGGAGATTGGAAAAAATGTGTTAGAATTGCTAAAATGGGAGGCGATAATAGGAATATGCGAGTATTGTAAACAATTTGAAAAATTAGCTAGATCAAGAACCGAAGGGAAGTAAGGTAAGGGATGAAGTATAAAATAGGCAAAATGTAAATAGGTTAAAAAAGGGACAGGAAACAAGTAAATAAGTGCGAAAGTGAGAAAATGTAAATCATGTAAATAATATAAATAATGCGAACTATTTAATAAATGTAAAAGTAAAGGTAAATATAAAGACTGTAATTAGAATTAAGCTCGAAAAGATGTTATGTAAAATATAATATGTAGAATATAAGGTTTAACAAGAAAATGTACTAAGATAAATATGTTTGTAATGTATGAAAAGGAAAGAAGGGCGGTAAAAAGATGTAAAAAAATCTGTACTTGGAAATAAATAACTACTACTACTACTACTCGTGTACTAATACTAATAAGATTACATTGATTTTCATAATGGAAAGTGACAAAAACAGTAATTTTAATTCAATGAGTGACAGTGAAAGTGAAACGCAAGAACAAAGCAATGTAAAACAAACATGTAAACAACAAAAATTTACTCATCCAGCTACTGATAATACTGAAAATGAAAACAAGAATCTGCAAGACAAGTATGTTTTTAAATGGTTGCATTTTTGAAGTATTTTTTATTGAATTAAAAAATGAAGATACCTGTGATTCTACCATAGATAAATAAAGTTTGTAAGAAATAAAATAATATACGAATAACGATAAACATATTTTTATTATTTCACCTATATAAACAAAACGAAGTCTACAACACACCTAATTCAGTATTCACTTCTATCGGCTGTCCCCGAGACAGCCACATTTTTTTTCAGTTCATTTGATTTATATACGATGCTCTTCCTTGTAGACGATGTCGCGTTATCCTAACACCTGGACATCGTCTACAAGAATTCGAAAGTAGTTTTTAGTATACTTTATGTTTAAGTGGTACTCTTCTCTTTATATCGTCGGTCCCTACGAAGAGTAATAAATTTCAGAACTCGCGTCGAAGACTAGTAAGTTTCGTTGTTTGCCGCGAAGATTAAATCATTTTACTATTTTCTGCAAATCTCATGCAAAAACTAGCATGTTTCACATTTTTGCTGCTAAGACTAGAACTTTTCACACATTTACCGCAAAGACTAGCACTTTTCACATTTTTGCCGCGAAGATTTGCACTTCTCACACTTTTGTAGGGAAGAGTAGCACTTTTCACACTTCTGTAACGAAGACTAGCACTTTTCGTAACTTTGAAATGCAAATTGAAATGCAAATTTGTAAAAAAGAGTGCATATTATTAAATCTACTTCTAAAGTTTCTTTTACAAGTATTAAGTACATAAATGTAAATGGATTGACGGACCAAAAGTGAAATTATCATTATAATTGGAAGATTTGTAAATAACAAATAGACGCTAGCTGATACGTTTTCAACGAGGCTGGCTCTTTAACGACAAATACTCTCATCGATTGCGTATACGACATAGAGGCGTGTTTAAATAGGGATAGAGTGCGCTTGCGTTGGAGGGTGTTTATTTCTTCGAGGATGTTTATGTTGGAAGATACAGTTTTTACCGAAAATAGCAGATCGTTGTCGGAACTGCTCGTGACTTGTGGCGCGCTCCTTTTCTTCGCGTTTCAGCTCCTCCTGTTTCATGCGAATCTCGTCCTCGTCGAACTATTGCTCGATTTGCGCAGCTGCTCGATCTTAGCTTTAAATAAATTCTAAGTTCCAGTGGTGATGGCATTCTTAGGGTCCTACATAATAACAAGCGTTTTAATCAAAATTCATAGAGCAGCAGTAGACACACTAATCCATCCGCTTTCTTGAAGATTTAGAATGCAACGATGGCTCTGTAGAGAAACCATTTTATATGAGTATGAGAATTGTTAATTTTGTTAATTCCTCTCTATAGGCATTAAGATCAACATCATCACTTCGGTGATATACTTCTATAAGTCGTTTTTTTTGCTCTTCAAAATATTCTTTATCTTCTTCCGTTAATTAATCGTCTTGTTTATTACAGTTATTTAAATGAGTCATTTGCTGACTTTACAATGTAGAGTTAGTTCTAAATGAAGATTGTTGTCTATAGTTTTCATCACTACTGTGAGATTTTTGCTCATCTTTGTAGTATTGATTCGATGATAAATTCAAATTAGACTTTTTAATATCATTTGAAAATTGTTCTGGATGTCTCACATATTTTTCGTGATTCCCAATAAAATTGCTGCTCATGATTAGATCCTGTATGAGTGGAGTTGATTAACTATTTGGCTTTTGGCAGAATGAACTTGAAGTCTACGTTCATTGTTGTAGAGTTGTGCTGCTTAAATATTTAAAGAATTTTGTGATGGCATTTGTATATTTCCAACGGAGTCCTGAGTCCAGTTTTCTTGGACATGTGCCTTTTGCATATGCAATACATTTATTGGATTGCAGTTATTCTTCATCAATCCAGCCTTATTTGGTGATATGTCTTCACCACATTCCTTATCATCAATAGTCAATCAACTTAGACTATTACCTGTTGTTGAATGTACCATGCGTGAAGATTCATCTTTGAAAACAACTAATAGTAGTTTAAATTAAACAATCTACTATATGTATTACTTTTATTATGATGTTTAAACTTACATACAGGCCCTTCGGTAAAATGCAGAATGTACAGAGCTACGTAAAATGCTTCATTGCTAACATACATCAAGCATAGAACTTTACGACTAGTGTAGTAGATGCTTATAATTGGATTTTCTGCCGTAATTTTTCTTTCATTTTCACTAGATACCTTTTGTAAATCTGTTAATAATACTCTATCAATAACCATTCTAAACATTCTGAAAAATAGATTTAATTCTAGTATTTTGTTAAAATAATGTCATGGATCCCACATAATTAACATATAAAATAGAGTCTTACTGTAGTTGAATCGAATCTATCATTGTAACTAAATTACTAGCTCCATATTGTATAACATAAAAGGAGAAAAAGACAATAAGTCCTTTAACGAATTCTGTCGTTTTACTAGATGATAGCCTTTGGAAAGTAGTATATAGACCTGCTTTATGTAAGGCTCCAAAGCATTTCTATACAAAATACAAATTAATTTAACCACAAAATATAGTGAACATTCATAAATCTTGATTTGTACTTACGGAAGAAAGTGTTCAATGATAGCTTACATCAATAAAAAGCCTTTACGATCATTCGTTCTGGAAGCTATTCATTTTTGGAATACTTCTAATGAAGCATTGATCTTTTCTTATGCTATAACTTGATGTGCACTATGAATAACAAATGCTTGTAATAGTCAGTTTAACGGATGAATATTAACCTTTCTTTTAAATAAGACTGGAGCCAGCAAACAAGGAAATAGTACCATGAATCATTCTGGCACATTTGGTGCCCATTTGTAACTCGAAAAGCAAAGCTAAAATTTCAAAGACGTTTGGGATAAATTCTAGAGGAAAAAAATGTGTCAAAATTAAGATATTAACACAGAGTTTGAGTTGATGAAAAAGTACCTTGGATATTTTGTTGTAAAAAATCTTGGAATGTTGAGAAGAGAGCTTGTTCAAACGATGCAACAGCTTTGGGATTTGATTTTCATACAATTCTATAAAAAGAATGGCCAGATGTCATGTTTCATGAAATTTAAATTATTTAAATAGAGCTATTTACTTACTTGATCAATATACTTAGAGTTTCAAAAATATAGTGATTGAAATTACGACGACTAGCATTTCTGGCAACAATCTCAAGTTTCTGTGTTAATTTTGGTATTAAGTCTGCTAAGAAAGGCACAGCAGCACAATTCTAGATAATTGCATATTTATTTAACTTTGACTTACTCATTTTGTTTGTCCATTGCAACAGGAATTCTCCTCTTTGTGCAATAAAACCACCACTATGGTTAAATTATGTATGTTTATAACAGATGGCATCTGAAAAAAATATAAATTCTGTTAGGTACTTGAGAAGTGAGCACTCGCGCATAGGAGCATGAGCATGATCGATAATATCAATGAGAGAGCGCCGGACCGCCGGACAAGTAAGATACGTGCATATATATTAATGACAGCGCCATTTTTATGACTTAACGAAACTAAAAGCGCATATTTTTTAAATATGCATGCAATGAAAGCTATAATGTTTTGCGATCCTAATATGATATTAGTTAATTTAAATAATTTAACACTAGCTAAAAACTCACTTGCTAAAACGCTCGCTCGTTATATTTAAACATTGATTCTAGTTTTAAATATTTGTAATCCATAAATTTATAATAATATACATATGAAACAAAAACAATAATAAAATGATACACCATAATTAAAATATAATTTTATCTTAAAATTAGAAGTAATTAAATCATAACATTTTTTTTTCTATTGTAGCCTTCTCAAGTCCATATGGCTATGCCCGATACCATACAATGGTACCGGCCAGAGAGGTTCCCTATAATCGCGGTGCATGTACATCACATCGGAATGTAGTGCACATGCATCCCGACTGGACCTACAGTTTAATTATACAGTGCGAAACTGTATATAGTGGTATCCGAACCACTGGAGCTTTGACGTTATAAGATACTTATGTATATAACATACAATCGTATGTAAACATAAAGGTGTCCCGATGTCAGAAAAGCCGAGAGTCAGGCTTGAACCCAGAACCTCCGGATTACTAGCCCGACACTCTGCCTACTGAGCCATCGCCGCTCACATCATAACATTAAAACATAATACTTATTATTTAAATTTTAATTAAATTCGAAGAATGTATTATTATTGAGTAATATTATGTAGTTATTGAAAAAATATATTTATTTTGATGCGATGTGATGTATTAAACATAATACCGAAAGGATTAGATTTTATTTACGACGGACAAAACATCAAAGAAAAAAGAACTAAATTTGACGTCAACTACATCACTATAGACGATAAATGGGAAATTGCGAAATGTTCGTCATGGTGACGGTCATAGATTTTAAGATCTTCTTTAGATCAAGATCTGACGATGGGACGAATTAACTTAAAAAAGGCGTGATATAATATAGATGTTGATGTCATGTTAATTGAACCACTTCGATTGGTTGTTAGAGTCATGCAACAGATATATGACATTGTGATTGTTTTAACTCGGTTAAGTTCTAATATACTTAACATATGATCTGTTCCCATAAATTTAATTGTAAACTAATATATAAATTTAAGTTAATAACATTGAAGTCTTTCATTTAAGTTGAATATAATAAAAAGATAATTTTAAATTTATAGGTCAAAAAATATTAAATGAAAAACCATACTAATGTTGTAATATAAGCCATGTTTCGTGGGGCGCGTGGTAGCATAGCAGCCGTCAGGGTAAATTGCGTAGGTTATTATACTAATAATTATATTTATTATTTTATGTTTAATATATTTTTTTAATGCTATTTATTGTTTTTCATTAGTCAATATATTTAGTCTTAATAAAAATGGTATATTTTATACCTAAGACGAAAATTACTGGTAAAATTTTTACTTGTCTACTTTTTTAGGTTATTGAACAATAACCAATTCTCTTCGTGTATTTTACACGATGAAAACGGGGTAAAATTGGCCCGTAATTTAGGTTACACATTTTCCACTGATACATAACCATTCGACACTTATTATTATAGCGAAAAGCGAAACATGGTCTATAATACGATGCACTATAAGTATATTAAAAATGTACCAAACAAATTTTAACTACAGCAGACAATGTCATAAGTATATGATCTGCGTTAGAATTTCAGGAAGACCAAAATTATGAGTCCAGAAAAATTCCCTGAAAAATCCGGAAAGTGCAAAATTTTATCTCTACCTAAAAATATTGCAAAATCACATCCTGAATGGCGAAACATGGTCTACCATACAATGCTGTAAGGCTACAACTAATGTGCCAAACAAAAAATTTCACTTTCAGTAGAAAATGTCCAGGTATCAAAATCTTCTCCCGGATGGCCAGACATGGTCTGTGATACACCGCACTCAATATACAACAAATATACCAAACAAATTTTCACTTTCAGTAGACGATGTCCAAGTATCAAAATCACCTCCCGGATGGCGAGACATGGTCTGTAATACACCGCACTAAATATACAACAAATATACCAAAAAAATTGTCACTTCCAGTAGACGATGTCCAGGTATCAAAATCACCTCCTAGATGGCGAGACATGGTTTATGATACAACGCACTAAGTATACAACAAATGTACCGAAAAAAATTTTCACTTTCTGTAGATAATGTCCAGGTGTCAGAATGATCCTAAATTTAACCGATTTTAGTTATGATAAATGATATATGGTGCTACCTTTAAATTACACCAAGTTAAACCACCAAGAAACCTTGTTCATAATCATCTACTATTATATTAAGGGCATGTCACAGTCCTGTTTTATCGATCCTAACTTATTTAGATTCCACGTTTCGGCGAAACGGCTGCTCAGAATGAATTTTCCTTTTGGGAATTACATTCTGATAACCTAATCAAGGACGGACGACCGCTTTTATATGATTTTTCGTCAATAAAATATATATATATATATATATATATATATATATATATATATAACTACCAAAAATTAAAAGGTTACGCTATTAAGAATTTTGATGAATTTTCAATGACAAAATTGGATACTATGTTTGATTTCCATTTCGATGAATTAGCAATTATGGAAAATGATTGAGGTAGCATGAGTAAAGTATGTGAATTCTGTAATGCTAAACATTTTAGATTTAAAATATTATGTAATAAGAATATTTCTAATTGTTGAATAGAGAAAACGTTGTATTATCTGACAATATCAATTATCCTTAACGTTTAAAAGAATTAGTTTCTGGAAATACTGACGGAAGACACTTTTTAAATAATATATATTAGACGATATAATAATGCACTTGCCTTCGCACCTTTTGGAGCTAGATTTGACGCTCTTTTCGAAGAAGGCCCTCAAGTTATTCGAACAAGTGGTCAAACTTACTACAATATTTATACCTTACATCCAGACGAAAACGAAGCCAAAAGGTATGGGGAACTATACATCATTAATAATAAAATCGCCTCGCAGTCACGATTACAAACTAATGTGTCATGTTCTTTAATGCTATTAAAGAACTTAGATAATTTTTGACAATAAGTAAACATATACGCTAAATCATACAAAATGATGCACGAAGTCAAAATAGAAGAACAAAATCGTTTTAAAAACAACAACGTTGAGTTTAATAGTAAAGAAATTAATAAAAAAACACATATTCAAGCTAAAGAATCGATTTTAACTCATACAATAAAATATTTAAAACTAATATAATCGGAAGAAAAACTAAAATACTAAAATTCAAACTCTAAAAGATTAAGGGGACACAACCCCTTTAAATCCTGAAAAAAAGAATTATGAGTAAGAATGACAAAATTAAAGTAAATCGTTTGAAATTTTATTGGTGATATTTAGTATAAATACCTTTAACAGAACCTTAATTATCCCTGCTGGCCCATTGTGGCACTCGGTGCAATGTTTTCTGAATATTTTCACTGACTGTAGGATTCCAAGTGTACAAATAGTATACCCAATACTTTTGGGCTCAAATTCCAGGAGAATACTTTGTACACCTGTAGTTTTGGTATGAATACAGAGATTTTAATTTAAATGTTTAGAAAATGTTTTATATCCAAGAAGGTGTCATAATAAGCGGAAAAACAGAAAAAATTTAGTATTCTCATCGTCAAACCATTTCTGAGCATTTTAAATCAAAATCCCTACATTCATACCAAAACTGCAGGTGTACAAAGTATCCTTTTTGAATCTGAGCCCAAAAAAATCATTTGTAAGTAGTATACGGGCTGGTATGGAGAGACTGGGCGTGGCCTAGAGTGACGTCACCAGTCTCGTGGCTGGCGCCAGTTGTTTATGTAAACAGAAGCCCATGTTTATATGAAGAGTGGCTGATAAGGTTAATAAACATGATTTACCACCGCTACTGTCATAAACAGTCTGTCATCGATGGGTGCCTTTTGTTTATTTATAAATAATTATAAATAATTTTTAAACAAAAGCTATATCACGCATACGATGCCATAAGGTTAAAATGATTTACGACCGCTACTGTTATAAACAGTCTGTCATCGATGGGTGACTTTTATTTGTTTATTTATAAATAATTATAAATAATCTTTAAACAAAAGCTATATCACGCATACGATGCCAGCCCTCCCCATTTTACCCAAGCAGACCCGAGCGCGACTCTCTCTCTCTCTCTCTCTCTTTCGCTGTCTACTCCATACCGGTCCCAAGCTCGAACGCACGTGCGCGACTCTCGCTATGCCAGCCCGTAGCCCCCTCTTCTTTTACACTATAGTAGCCCATGAGCTCTGACGCGACGGTTCCCGCCGCTGCTGTACCGGACCCGCTTCTCTCTCTCTCTCTCTCTCTCTCTATCTCTCTCCCCTCTCTACACCATACTCACGCGCGTCCGCCAAAGCCTCCGTCTACCTGTCGTATACCTGCAGTTTGGCTTTTATTGCCCTTGCGCCGTCTCTGATCCTTTTTGCGCTGTAATAATATGTAACCTGTATGATTTCCTACTACACGGTGCCGCAAAGCCTACTCTAAATTTCAGCTTTGGGGTTTATTGATGGAATTTGTACACATTAAAATAGAGAAATTTTTGTTTGATACACTCTTATATTTATTTAATGAAACAGTAAAAATTGAATACATGATATATTTATGCTGCGCGTGTGTGCGTATGTGTGTGTGTGTGTGTGTGTAGAACAATGAAGCATATTTACAGCTTAGAAACTAACGATAGATGAATAAAAAAAGTTATAGCGGAAACATAACGTCGTACACATCTTTTGCGATTCTGGCTAAGCCAAATGCATAGATTTCTGTTAAAACTACATCTATAACGTCGACGCTTACAGTGGCGAAATTTAAGTTTGTCTTAACAATTTCGTCGATTTTATATTTATGAAGGGCGTAATATTGTTTGAACGAGTTTACATTTTTCAGAATTTCACGACACAGTTCTGCCTCTTCTCTTTTCAAAGCATCTTTTATATAATCTAAAATTGAGTCCACGCCGCGATTAACTAATCTCGAAAGCTTCTCGAGCTGTTTAAAACGCAAATCGATGCACTCTTTTACCTGTTTTAAGCCAGCGAACGTTTGTTGATGCATAATTACACTAGGCGGACTCTCGTACTTTTTCTGCTTCTTGCACGCAGGCTATGCAGGTGGATGCTGTTGTGTTTCCTCGTCATGACCGCCGACACTGCTGATGAACTGCTGACCGTTGTGGGTTGTCATTTCTGCTGTAGGTGCTGATGTTGCTGTTGGCCTCTCGTCGATGCCGATCGCCCTTGCTCCGAAGCTGTTTGTGAATGTGACATCGTGATTTGGAAGGAGGATCTTGCTAGGATTTCCAAAATCCTGGTAGAACGTGAAGGAGTGATTCAGATATGCATCCATAGCATCCATCTGATCTTTGATCACTTCCCAGCTGTTTGTGTCGAGTGTCACATACTTGGTTGGCGATCCATTGGCACAAATTTTTAACACTGCTCTGTAGTAACCGCCGTAATACTCCAGGCCTATAGTTGCACGCTTGCAGTTTGATTTGTTGAGCGCGTACGTCGTCGAGTACAACAAGTTGCAGGTGATCGACTTATTTTTCCAAGACTCGGCACTTGGTGGTGCTGCTGCTGCCGCTGCTGCTGCTGCTGAATCCATTGCAAAGATTTTTTACGCACGAGGTCTACTTGACGAGAGTGTTCTTACGACTGATGGCTGGCGACTGCGCCACGACACCTTTATAAAGCATGGGACGACAAAGAGCGAGCGTCAACGAGTCGCAGATCTTTCTAGAAACGGCCGTTACAGTATTTACATTCCATAGTGAAACGAGACGCGTTTGATATCGATAGAAGTTGTTTTGTTTAATCCAACCGTCACAGCTAGTACGTTTGTATAAACTGCTCAGATAATAAACATCCGGTCTTGGCTGTGCAGATCTGATTACAGTAACCGCGTCCTGTAGAACTCGTGCGTGGGAATGCGTTGACTCGATGACGCATTGTTTTATTTTGCATTCTTTTCATGAGCCTTCGATAAAACTTAACGGCTAATGCGTCATTCTTGACAAAGTCTGATGAAAAAAAACGTAGATATTTTCGCAGAGAAATGCCACTACACATATGATACAGAAACATAATGCAGTGCTCGCCACATACTTTAGAGTCGACGCTCTGCACTTGTTTTTTATTCCAATCGAATCGCGTGCAGTTTTTTCCGAGTCGATCAAGATGATGCTTTGATACGGGTGCAACTCCGTAGCTGTCAAAGTAAATTCCATATCCATTTGTATCTATAAAGATGGCAACCCAGTGTGATCCTGGCTGATCGGACGTGTCGAGATTAGTTACAATAGCTGTCGGTGTGGATAGCAATTTCGGAACGTGATTAGCAGCGTAAACTCCTACTGAATCGGCTTTTAATCCTCTAATAACTGAGATTATTTGACGCGTATTCATGTTGATGGTGCATCTACGTACTCTTCTTCTACCGCACCGTCTTTTTTCTCGTCAGCTTCTTTTTTAATTCCGTCCACAACGTCGCTAGCACGAAATCTTTCGGGATAGTGATATCTCTCCATCTGCAGCCGATCGTAATCTAATATAGCTTGGTACATTACTTGGCTATTTATGTCGTACGGGTCGCTTCGATGAGGACTGGCAACGATTGAGTGTATCCACCTTCTGATTTGATAGGCTCGACGCAGTGCGCAAAAATTTTTCTTGTTCTCAAATTTCTTGATACCATGGCTGGTGCACAGCAAGACGTTAGGGAATTGCACAGATAGTTCGTCAAACGAAGGCGCGCTAAAATCTTCTAAATTTATGATTCTTCGAGCCACTACTTTTTCCAAAAACTTGGCTTTTGCCTGGCCACGCACGTATATACGGCGCGCGTCTTTCACCAAGTTGCACAGATTACGACGCAGATTCTTGAAGGAGATATCTTCATCGTGCCACTCTAAACCGTGTACATCGAGAGTACAGTAATTATTTGTCTGTTGCATATCCACGGGTAATTCGGTAAAACTGCACGGTGCGCGAATGATCCAATGACCAACTATACGACTCTGGAGCGATAAAACTCCGACTTCTTTGGGAATACATTTTTTATTTATATCCCGAAGGCCTTGAATATCGATCACGTAGTCCGTCATGATGATGCTGTTGCTGCTCGAGTACGTTAGGTGCTGGCTGTTTCGAGAGGGAGACTAACTGCATACTGTCAGCGCGCTCGCCTTATGAAGCGCGAATCAAAATTTTTTTGAGGCGCTATGATCGAGTGTGCGTGCGCATCAAGCGCTAAAATCCGTTATGATTTGGCGGTTAGAGTCGATTTCCAGAACGTTGTCGTACTCTGCGTAAACGATACAGTTGATAGCAGTGAGAAGAGCCGTCTCAAATCTCACTTCTATGCGTATGCTACCCGAGCGCACGAGATTCCAATGTGTGGCACAGTGTGCCGATAAATCAGGAGTGAGATCGAAGGCCGTCAAAAAATTGCCTTTGTAATAGTTGTAGCGATTGATGCCAAAACCTTCGTTGAGAAAATGCACGCCTGTACCCGTGTAAAGTGTTTGAAAAGCGTCAATGTAGAGTTTGTCGATACCCGTGAAACGTGGTTGCAAAGGTTTGCTTGGAATTTGTACGCCATCGACGTAGAGAGAAATATAATTTATAGAGAAGTGTTGAAAATTAAAAGGATTTAACGCGCGGTTTCCGTTGAATGCTTTGTTTTCCACAAAGCCCAAGATTATTCTCTTCGGCAGCTGTCCGTGTATAACGTTGTCGATCGAATCGCCCAATATTCCCGAGTGAAGAGTAAACGACTTAACTTCGACTCTCGTTATGGGATATTTAGCCGTGGTTTTCGATAACGCTTGCGCATGAGCCAGTAAAACTCCAGGACTGATTTTTACTCTGCGAACTATGAGTGTAGCTTCTTTGATGCTGAGTTTGAATTTTCCATCGGCTGTCGCGTCCATCAGACAAAAAGCATCCTTACTCCTCACTAGACGTACGCGCATTTCTACGCCATTAATCAGCATTTTATCCTGATTCAAGAGGTCGTGATGTAGATGTCCAATCATGTCAAAGTATCGTCGATTCTGTGTAAAATATTTGCGATTTTCCAGCACTTTGTTCACGGTAATAGGTGCCGTGGCAGTGCTCACCGCATTAGCTGGCGAATCGAAACCACCGCTCGTGTCGTCGTACCACAGACTCGCTGTAAGATGTGACTCTTTAGCAGCCGGAGCGTAGTTGAGAAGCGTCTCGATGTACGCTCTGTAAGGATAGGCGTTATTAGGCGGCGAAACAATTTTCTGATTGAAAAAAACGTCAATCTGATTGAACATTGAATGCATGAAATTGTTGATCGGTCCGACTTTAAGGTCTTCGGTCGTTGCGGTAGCCTCGTCAGCGGGTACGATTTTAGCCTGAACATGAAGCATAGTGTGAGCCAGATCAAAGTAATGCTCGCTACCTGCCGGCACGACAAATTCCAATGGTGCGTCGACATCGTCGCTAAGAGACGACACAGGCTTATAATGCAGAAAGCTGCTGCTTTCAATCGACGTTTGGGTGGCTGGAAGCGTGAAAAGATCCAGCTCGCTGGACATGCATTCCGTCGAGTGAGAATGTAAAAATGCCATTTTTACCCCAAACTAAATACGCCTAGGACCAAAAATATCCGTAACACTTCTCAAACTCTGCCGCTGCTGCTGTGTACTTCTCTTTTTAGGCCTCTTCTTCGTTTTTCTCGTGACTCTCTTCTTCCGTCCTGCCGTATGTTGTTTGCGTTTTTTGCTAGAGCCGATTGTATTCGATGTACGCGTCTTTCTCAACTGACGCCTTCGATGCATTGTGCGTGATTTATAACCAGAGCCTTTCATCATTTCTGCTATCTTTTCACCGGCTTTTCTCTTCAATTTTTGTCCAGACTCTTTAGTACGATATTTGAACGCCTCCTTGAAATTCGAGCCGTTGTTTGCAACGTCGTCCAACACGTTGATGCCTGTGCGCACAGCCTCTTTGCCCACAGCTCTGTCACCGGAAGCGATGTACGGAAGAATTTTGCGAAATAAACCTCCGAGCCACGCACCGACACCTCGTCCGCGCTGATACGTTGAACCGGAATAGACGTGTCTCACTCCTCCACCGCCTACCTGCTCGTCGTAGTAGCGTATGTAGTGACTCATCGTGACATAGCATTGCTCTCTCTCTCTCTCTCTCTCTCTCTCTCTCTCTCTAGCGATTACGTTTAAAGTGAAGCGTAACCGTCAGCGTTCCATATTCGAATGGTATTCGCACTCCGTGCTGATCCCTTATATCTATGACAATCGAGCGAAAACTGTGATCTAAAAGCGGAATATAATGAGCAGGTGCAAAATGTCTCACGATATTACTGCCGAATTTGTACTTTGCACTATCCACGGAAACTATACGCAGTAGAGCAGCTTGAGTGTCGCCTACAGTGTGTGGCTCGCATACATCCGTGTACACGTAGAGCTGATCGGGAATAGCTCGGGAATGCGATGCTGGTCTGTTTCCTAGTGCGACTACACTACCCATTGACGATGTGACAAAGGTGCCATTTTTTCGCCTAGTCTCGGAATCTTCGAAACCGAAAATGCGGCAAATTTTTTCGTTAAACGTTGTCTGATGCTGATCATCGCAGGCACACTTGCGCTGTAGCATGTAGTAGCCCTTTTGAAAGGGTGCAACTTCGAGACGCAGATGATCGTGAAAGGCAGCTGATTTATTTATTTCGTTGGATAGTTGCTCGATCTTGTCGTAAATACCGTGCGGAAAAAAATGCGTTTCCTGTTTTGCCTTTTCCGACTGTTTAAACGTGTAAAAGGCATCCGATTCTTGAATGTGCATGACAGTGCTCGGCACGTGAATTTCGACGAGCGCAACGGACCAACTCCCGCTGAGTCTGAGCTCGCGCGAGAGCTGCGTTGTAAAGCAGCTGGTGGCGTTTTCGCTGTAGTACGTCATACTGCTGTTGCTAGGCAGAACTAGGTAAAAATCGTTCTGGTCCATTTTTAAATTGTTTGTACTTCAGAGGCTTTGATCCACGAGTTGAATTTGTCCGGATAGCCAGCCCACTTGACGAGTAGCTGCTTCTTCGAGCCACGACCCTTTGTACGAATTACGCGTTCTATTTTGAATTGCTCAGCAGCGTCCGACATGCGTTTCGTGCCAACGTGAGCGAGCTCCTCGAGATAGAAAAAGCCGTCAATCTCCTCGCCGTTCAAATCTTCCAGGATAAACGTTGGTAACTGCTGTCTGTTGGATATGCGCTTAATCTTGAAAACTTCCTCGCTAAAGTTTTTTTCGTATCCCTTCTCGAAAGTATTTTTCGTGCGACTAATGCGTACATAAGATCCGGGCTTGTATTTATTCATTACACCTGACGCCATCTTTTTACGATTCTTGTAAGTTGATTGCAGATGAGCTCTTTTTGCTAAATTTTCGCGCGCTTTCGCAGCATTGTAGATGCTCACGTCACAGGGGCGCATCTTTGTACCGCTGTGTTGCGTATGATTGTAAGCCTCGATGATTTTCTGCACCACGTCGATGTAACGTTGCGTGTTATTGTGAGAAAAGTATCGCCACATTCGTTCGCGTATAGTACGGTTTAGTCTTTCCACCACAGCCGCTTTGATATCGGGGTTTCGAGCAGTACGGAATTTGATGTCGCGTTTTTTCAAAAATTCCTGAAACATCGAGCTTACAAACTCCTTACCCTTGTCGGATTGTAAGAGTATCGGGACGCGACCGTTGCTGCGCTCGAGTATTCGTCCGAAGGCTGCGGTGACGTTGGCTGTAGTTTTATCGCGTAGAGGCTCCAGTCACGCATGTTTACTCAATACATCCACCACTACGAGTAGGTAACAGTATCCGTCGTTGTGCTCTTTGATCGTGGTTAATTGAAGCAAATCGCACTCCCATACGTCGTCAATGTTGCTCACGTTGTAACTTAATCGCGGAAATTTACGCTTAACGGGTCTGTGAAGAGTATAGGCGTCTTGATTACTAAGCCACTCGTATATACGTTCTTTCTCCCGCGTGTCAGCCGCGCTAAATAATTTGCCTTTTCGATTTACACGCACGAGATTGCGCGCACCCGCGTAACCAGCCTCGTGCTAGACATCGTAGTATTGCTGCTCGTACGACGACGACGACGACGACGCCATGCTTAAAAGTTTGCGAGACGTAGCCACTTGTTCTTTGCCCGATTTCTCGTCAAAGCAGGCGATGCCGGTGATTCGCTGCTGCTGCTACTAGCGTTGTGTATTTCCATCAACGCGTCGATGCTCTCTTTACTAGGCAGTCGTCGTTTCGCTGTATTATTCGGTTCTGTCAAATTTTTACCAATTTTCACTATTTCCGGGTTTCCAATCAGCTTTATCGGTGTGTCGACTGTCTTGATGAATTTGGCGAAAGGTAAACGACCGATGGGCACTTCCGACTGATCCAGTGTTTTTTTCCTGCGTGCGACAACGTCGCTAATCAGTTCTATAATGTTGGAATCTTGTATGGGCCGGCCGTCTATACTGACTCTGCCAGTGCTATCCCACTTGAGACGATCGCCGGCAACGGTTTTCCAGTGTTTCAGCAGAAGCCGCGTTTTTTGAGCGTAACTCTTGGGCACGCTGTCGAGTATAATTTCTTCAGTCATTGGTGCCGATGTCGCCTCTATTTCGTCGACGTCGCGCTCGTAATCGTGTTCAGCGTGATGTTCGGAATCTTTGAAAAACAGATATCGGCGCAGTACTTGTAAATAATTTTGACATTTTTCACGCTCATCTGTAAATTTATTCGAATGTAGAATCGTGTGCATCTCGGAATCGAGTCTCGAGAGATTATCGCCGCACGTTTGAACAGAGTTCTCACACGACTCGTTTACTACTGGCGGTGGTGCTGCTGCTGCTGCTGGCTGAACGTTTTGCATGCGCGAAATCATATCTTCGGGCACGATAATCATTTTTCTCGCACGATCCATCTTAGTCTTCCGCTGCTGCTGCTGAGTTTGAATTGAATAACTTCGAGACAAGAGCCCCGATAATAGGTGCGAGTAGAAGCGGCAAAAAAGCACCACCGTGCTGTACGAGAACTCGTTTCTTCTTCTGCCAATCGCTGACAGATTTCTTATTATTGCAAATAGTCAATTTTCTCAGCACGTTTTTGTGCTTTTTGAGTCGTCATTTATGCGAGTCTTTGATTTTGATCACACCTTGCAAGATATTCAAAGCGCACTCGCATATGCAACGCACGAGTCTCTTGTCGGCTGTGCGTAAAAGAGCAGTACGTTGTTGGCCGTCCGTGTGACAAAGAGCGTTCAGTACAGCTACTCGTTTTCTGTTGAAATGCTTGGTGTCGAGCGTAGCCACGACGGGTATACAACAGCCAGCCTGTTTCTTCTTCGATGTTGTTGGCGCCATAGCTTCTCGCCTACTGTCTATGCCGAGAGCTCTGCACCCCTATTTTGTATTTTCACTTTTTACCGAATTTTGGCACGTAGGCGTACTGAATATCGTCGCTTGGGAATATACACGTGCGAACCCTATACTCGTCCACGGCCGCTTGAGTTAGATCGAGAAAAAGATACGAGTGAGGTCCGCGCGTAGCGTCTATGTAAGCCGCCTGCAGAAACCTCGGATCTTCCGGATAAATTTGTCGCGCGAGATGCCGAATCTGAGCTCTGTCGCGAGGATTTTTAAATATAACGAGATACTTTGAATTTAAACTTATGTCGCGCTGAGACTTTCCCTGGTGAAAAATATTCTGCGTCACCAGAAAGACCGACAAATTCAAATGATGAGACGAACGCGAGAACAAATCTAGAACTATATCGTTCGATGATTCTCGCATCAAGTCGTCGAGAATCAGTAATTTTTTCTTTCCCGTATCCACGGAGTAATCGCTTCGCTGTGGAAGTCCCTCTCGAAACTCGATAGGTACAGCAGCACTTCCGCCAACTTTGAATTCACTGCGGTACGTCTCTTGCCACTCGGTATAGTAGAGCAGAACCCTGTCGAAGCGAGCATCGCACATCTCCGGCAGATGCTCGAGAAATTTTTTCAGAAACCAACTTTTTCCAGCTCCTGTCGGTCCTGCTATGCACGCCGTAAAAGGATGCTTCCAACGCGTATCCATCTTCTCGACTAAAGCGCTCTCTTCCCGAAAAGCGCTTTTTATTAATATTATTCCTCCTCTACCGCGGGGGGCGGCGGCGGCTGCGGCGGCGGCGGGCGCGGGCCGCGTATACGCGTGTACTCTCGCGGGGCCTCGTATACGCGTATACTCACGCGAGCCGCGTATACGCGTATACTCACGCGGGCCGCTTATAAGCGTATATTAGCGGCCACGAGTATCATCCGCGGACGAGCCGTCTATACGCGTGCATGTACGGCTCGCCTATAAGCGTGCGATGATGAGTGGGTAAAGGAGAGAGAGAAGGATGTTATAATTACAAGAAAAAGTTTAAAATACTTTTTTTTATTATAAATATATTAAACATAACGCAGAACAATTTATATTACTTAAAAACTAATACAAAAACGAGATTCTTAAATTTACTCTTATTTATTCACAAACAACTTACATACTATACTTAACTTTTGTAACCGTACGGGAGCGATAACCCGGGAGTAACATACCTACGCTTTTTTAGAACTATGCTACACGATTTGACCTCTGCTCGCGTGACGACAGTGTGATCTGGCAATCTTTTAATAGAATTAAACTTAAGATTAATGCATTCATTCTCTTCATCAGGCTTAAAATAATTTTCAATCATACTCTTAATGCTAGAATAATTTATTCTCAAAGAATTCGAGAAATTTAGCGAGATTCCCTTGACTTTACATTTTTCGGATACCTCGCCAGTTCTCGAATTCACGGTTCTGTAGCCGTAAAATTTCGGACCACCCGAGAGGAAGCTCGTAATATAAGTCCCTTCGTCGAGCTCGTTGGTCATATCGCCGAGCAACGAGCCCAACGGGGGTCTGTATTCTTGTGCGTTTTCGTTACATACAAATATACACGAATCAGTGTCGCAGTACAGCGTTCGCTTGCCGAGCTTCTCCAAATACGAAAATAGTTTCAAGCGGGCCAGAGTTGTCGTGTAGGCTGCTATAACTACGTTCGTATATGGAGTAGACTCCACAGCATCGTCGATGTACTGCCAGCTCGCGTACATCACCTCCTCGTTGACCAGCAGGCGACTCAAAACCTCTTTATCCTCGGCCGTTAGAAGTTTAAGGAGGTCTTCGCGCTCCTTGACGATCACCGTCTGTTTTAAATTATCGCGCTGTCCGAACTTGCCCCAGAAAGAGTTCAGACAGAGCTTCGCAACAGTGCGCAGGCCAGGGTTTGTCGCGATTTTTTCCAACTCGAGCGATATCCCCTCATTCTCGCGATACTCGCGAATGTAACGCGCTTTCGATTCCGCGTCGACGCACCAAGCTGGAAACCTCGATGCTTCCTGCTTTAATCGCAAGAAAGTGTCGATGTAGCCAGCGAAAAGTCCTCCTTCACCTGTGAGCGGATCGTACTCGGTCATACTATACTGCCATATGACGAATATTTCAGTTATAGTATAGCCGAGTTCGATGGCTTTTCGCAGCTCATCCGCCACCCAGGTTCCGCTGAACTCTCGCTGACTCGCATCCGGGTGGCAACAATCGCTCTGCCGCATCTCTTCGCAGCATGTACGACACAGTGCGAAGAGAAGCTTGCCGTGCATTTTTATCGGCAAAAGAGGCTGATACAATTTTCTCGGCGGTAAAACCTTACATTTTACCAGCCCATCTATGGCCGAAAAATTGTTGAGATTGCCACCAGTCAGCTCATCAGATTCCTCGCCGACGTAAACCTTTGGATGACCGAGCGGAAATCTGCCTCGTTTACAAACGTATGGATACAGCGAGCATATATCTGTATACAGAATACGCTCGCCTGGCTTAGCATCGTAAACTGCGACGAAATTTTGGTCGCAGTTTACGATGTCGTAACGCGTCACGAGGATTAAGCGTTATTTTGCTGATGATCGGATGCTCCGACACGTATTTGGCGATTTCGGGGTTTTCACGCTTGACTCTGTCAAACTCGCACTCCCAAATTTCGCGCGTCTCGTAACCGAGCTGCTGGATCTGCGCGATTTTAGCGCGTGTACTCTCGAGCAACGCGTCGAAAGTACGACCCCAGGCATTCGGCTTGTTGCGATTGTTTTTGAAACATTCAGGGCAGCCATGCGTATAGCAGCCCTGGTATTCAAAAACAATGGGATTTTCTGCTGGATTGGTAGATGGTAAGAATCCGTCGACCAAAAATCCCTCGGGAAGCCGATATTCGCGCGCTCTGCCTGCATGCACGATTTCGCGACCGATCTCTCGTTCGCACTGCAGCAGCCACTCGACGGCTTTTTGGGAGTGCTTGTCGGCGCGCCGGTACCCGCCCCTGGGGACTATTCCTATAGTCTGTGGCTTTAAGAAATTTTTTCTATAGAGATGAGAGCACGCGGACGCGATTGTAGTAGCCACTACAAACGGGTCCGTGTCTCCGACCTCGAGAAAAATTTTTCTGAAAGCCACACACGCGCGACGCAGAATCGTCACATCCATGCGACAGTAGTCGACGATTTCCTTGCTGAAATCGAATACTGCGTTCGCTGCACGCATCTCGTTGTGCCACAGCAAGAACTGTTCGCGCTCGCTCGATGACATAGTGTCGGGCGAATAATAGTGTGCATCCGGTATGGCGCCACGGTATTCGGCGTTAGCCGATGTGTTAAAAAGGTGCGGAAAACAGCCTTTTTTCGTAGTCTCACCTAAACCAAATGTAACAGGCAACGCGGCCAACTTCATTTGAAAATAGCTGAGACTATCGATGAACTTTGTGCGTCCATACCGTATGCACAGTATTTTCTGACCATTCAGTATGATGCTTGGCGCGCAATTTATTTTACGTTCAACAAGCTGTCGTAAAACGAATTGCGCATCGTACCCTCGTGCGTTGTGCGCGAAGCATATTATATTTTCAAAGTCCGTTTTGTCGCGTACTACAAGCTGTAGCAGCTGACCAACGGGATCTTCGGTAAATACATGCTTGCGCACACCGCACGAGGGACACCATTCTGAAATGTCGTCAGAACTTATGCACTCCGTGCAGACTTGCTGTGCAACGCAGACATTCGGGACGTGCATCTTTATGCTTTCATCGCCTCGATACGATGCTTCTTGCATCGTTTCCAGATCGTAGAAAACATAAAGATATTTTTTCGTTGAAGCATCTTTTTTTTTTCGGCTGTATAAAACAGTGCTGATTATAACCGTGTGTCGACTTGCAATGTCGACACCAATTTTTGCCGCACTCGTGCTTACCGCGCTGCCGGTTCACGCTTTTGCAGCAGGTAAGGAAAATCTGCAACACATCGCACAATCGCTTGTGCCTCGCTTTGTATGATCCCGCAACCGTATGGTTGCGAAAACATACATCGCCGAAAAAACTGCGATTGCACGATGCGCATTTTTGCAAAGCCTCGTTCTCGCTACAGGGTGGCGAGACGAAGCAGCGCGAACACAACTGCCTACAGTTGTGATCCTCGATATTACTGTAGCCGCGATTGCAAAAAGTACAGAAAAATTTTGCCTTCGCAGCTCCAAAAATTTTGACGATCACGTCGTAATGAAGCTCGGGGTAGAGCAAAAATATTACGTTTGTGCAGGCATCGCAGCGTCCGTCAAAAAATGGTGCTTCACCGCTGCCCATCGAGTCTTTCTCGTAAGCAACTAAAGCTGTACCACGAGCAGTAAAATAATTGCCTACGACCGTCGCGGATGACGTTCCACTCGGCTCGCATCGCCGGGGTATCGTTCGTCTGAAGCGCGATTTTCACCTCGCCTACAACGAGCGCTCTCGGCAGACAAAGATTGTCACGATTGCCGATCTGAATGATGGACCGTTGGGAAACGCTATCGACGGTCAAGTTTTTCCGTCGAGAGCCACCTGCACCTACAGGCATCTCTACGACGGTCAAACAAACGGTAAATGACTCGTCGACTCGAAAATTTGCGTTGCTCTGAACGAGTCCAGACACCACAGACCATAAATCATCGCCAGTCAGCGCGCTCGCGAGACGATACGAGAGCCCTGCTGACCCGTTTGCGAAATATTCGCTAAAGATTGAAACACCGACGCGATCGCTCTCGCTTTTGATTAGAGTTAACAAATACTCATAAATGTCGCGTATTGCTAACTCAACCCAGCTGAGCATGTTGGTCCCACGCGGCGGTGTTTTAATCCGTAGCGTCAGACGGCGAGCGTCTGTACGGAATTTCCGTACGCGATGCACCGTATTCGCGATAATTTCGAAGCGACGATAACGCTCATCGTCACGAGCTTCCTCCTCCTCCTCTTCCTCCTCCTGATCCAAATCAGAAGCTACAGCAGAACCACTACTATTGCTCGGTGACGGTGCCTCTTCGCTCGAGGTATCGCCGCCGTCACCGCCGCCGCCTACCTGCGATATGCCACTCGCAGTGCTGTCATCGATGATCGGGTGACCCGCATCGTAGAACCCGACCTCCTGCAGCATCGACAATGTAGGGCTCAGTGCTGTTGAAGAGTCCGATGATATTTCCGGCGATGATGGGCCCTCTTCCTCGCTGCTGCTGCTGCTTACATTATCGTCGTCGACTGCAAAAAAGCGAGCCTTCATTCTTCCGCACGACCGTTGTAGCATTGAATGATGTCGCTAAACAACTCGGCCATCTCGAACGCAGTCATAGAAAATAACTCGTCTGCTGATTTTTCAAGCAAGTTGTTTAACCAACGTACTTCCTGCGCACGACCGTTATTCACAATTCGTAACGCAGCAGCTTGAAAAATCATAGCCGCGTCATTTTCTGGATCTGTATCCGGACAGGGCTCCATGCCTTCGTTCAG
>JAZHPH010000230.1:17448-66096 GCA_037356405.1 Nasonia oneida | reverse complement strand
TTTTTCAGAAACCAACTTTTTCCAGCTCCTGTCGGTCCTGCTATGCACGCCGTAAAAGGATGCTTCCAACGCGTATCCATCTTCTCGACTAAAGCGCTCTCTTCCCGAAAAGCGCTTTTTATTAATATTATTCCTCCTCTACCGCGGGGGGCGGCGGCGGCTGCGGCGGCGGCGGGCGCGGGCCGCGTATACGCGTGTACTCTCGCGGGGCCTCGTATACGCGTATACTCACGCGAGCCGCGTATACGCGTATACTCACGCGGGCCGCTTATAAGCGTATATTAGCGGCCACGAGTATCATCCGCGGACGAGCCGTCTATACGCGTGCATGTACGGCTCGCCTATAAGCGTGCGATGATGAGTGGGTAAAGGAGAGAGAGAAGGATGTTATAATTACAAGAAAAAGTTTAAAATACTTTTTTTTATTATAAATATATTAAACATAACGCAGAACAATTTATATTACTTAAAAACTAATACAAAAACGAGATTCTTAAATTTACTCTTATTTATTCACAAACAACTTACATACTATACTTAACTTTTGTAACCGTACGGGAGCGATAACCCGGGAGTAACATACCTACGCTTTTTTAGAACTATGCTACACGATTTGACCTCTGCTCGCGTGACGACAGTGTGATCTGGCAATCTTTTAATAGAATTAAACTTAAGATTAATGCATTCATTCTCTTCATCAGGCTTAAAATAATTTTCAATCATACTCTTAATGCTAGAATAATTTATTCTCAAAGAATTCGAGAAATTTAGCGAGATTCCCTTGACTTTACATTTTTCGGATACCTCGCCAGTTCTCGAATTCACGGTTCTGTAGCCGTAAAATTTCGGACCACCCGAGAGGAAGCTCGTAATATAAGTCCCTTCGTCGAGCTCGTTGGTCATATCGCCGAGCAACGAGCCCAACGGGGGTCTGTATTCTTGTGCGTTTTCGTTACATACAAATATACACGAATCAGTGTCGCAGTACAGCGTTCGCTTGCCGAGCTTCTCCAAATACGAAAATAGTTTCAAGCGGGCCAGAGTTGTCGTGTAGGCTGCTATAACTACGTTCGTATATGGAGTAGACTCCACAGCATCGTCGATGTACTGCCAGCTCGCGTACATCACCTCCTCGTTGACCAGCAGGCGACTCAAAACCTCTTTATCCTCGGCCGTTAGAAGTTTAAGGAGGTCTTCGCGCTCCTTGACGATCACCGTCTGTTTTAAATTATCGCGCTGTCCGAACTTGCCCCAGAAAGAGTTCAGACAGAGCTTCGCAACAGTGCGCAGGCCAGGGTTTGTCGCGATTTTTTCCAACTCGAGCGATATCCCCTCATTCTCGCGATACTCGCGAATGTAACGCGCTTTCGATTCCGCGTCGACGCACCAAGCTGGAAACCTCGATGCTTCCTGCTTTAATCGCAAGAAAGTGTCGATGTAGCCAGCGAAAAGTCCTCCTTCACCTGTGAGCGGATCGTACTCGGTCATACTATACTGCCATATGACGAATATTTCAGTTATAGTATAGCCGAGTTCGATGGCTTTTCGCAGCTCATCCGCCACCCAGGTTCCGCTGAACTCTCGCTGACTCGCATCCGGGTGGCAACAATCGCTCTGCCGCATCTCTTCGCAGCATGTACGACACAGTGCGAAGAGAAGCTTGCCGTGCATTTTTATCGGCAAAAGAGGCTGATACAATTTTCTCGGCGGTAAAACCTTACATTTTACCAGCCCATCTATGGCCGAAAAATTGTTGAGATTGCCACCAGTCAGCTCATCAGATTCCTCGCCGACGTAAACCTTTGGATGACCGAGCGGAAATCTGCCTCGTTTACAAACGTATGGATACAGCGAGCATATATCTGTATACAGAATACGCTCGCCTGGCTTAGCATCGTAAACTGCGACGAAATTTTGGTCGCAGTTTACGATGTCGTAACGCGTCACGAGGATTAAGCGTTATTTTGCTGATGATCGGATGCTCCGACACGTATTTGGCGATTTCGGGGTTTTCACGCTTGACTCTGTCAAACTCGCACTCCCAAATTTCGCGCGTCTCGTAACCGAGCTGCTGGATCTGCGCGATTTTAGCGCGTGTACTCTCGAGCAACGCGTCGAAAGTACGACCCCAGGCATTCGGCTTGTTGCGATTGTTTTTGAAACATTCAGGGCAGCCATGCGTATAGCAGCCCTGGTATTCAAAAACAATGGGATTTTCTGCTGGATTGGTAGATGGTAAGAATCCGTCGACCAAAAATCCCTCGGGAAGCCGATATTCGCGCGCTCTGCCTGCATGCACGATTTCGCGACCGATCTCTCGTTCGCACTGCAGCAGCCACTCGACGGCTTTTTGGGAGTGCTTGTCGGCGCGCCGGTACCCGCCCCTGGGGACTATTCCTATAGTCTGTGGCTTTAAGAAATTTTTTCTATAGAGATGAGAGCACGCGGACGCGATTGTAGTAGCCACTACAAACGGGTCCGTGTCTCCGACCTCGAGAAAAATTTTTCTGAAAGCCACACACGCGCGACGCAGAATCGTCACATCCATGCGACAGTAGTCGACGATTTCCTTGCTGAAATCGAATACTGCGTTCGCTGCACGCATCTCGTTGTGCCACAGCAAGAACTGTTCGCGCTCGCTCGATGACATAGTGTCGGGCGAATAATAGTGTGCATCCGGTATGGCGCCACGGTATTCGGCGTTAGCCGATGTGTTAAAAAGGTGCGGAAAACAGCCTTTTTTCGTAGTCTCACCTAAACCAAATGTAACAGGCAACGCGGCCAACTTCATTTGAAAATAGCTGAGACTATCGATGAACTTTGTGCGTCCATACCGTATGCACAGTATTTTCTGACCATTCAGTATGATGCTTGGCGCGCAATTTATTTTACGTTCAACAAGCTGTCGTAAAACGAATTGCGCATCGTACCCTCGTGCGTTGTGCGCGAAGCATATTATATTTTCAAAGTCCGTTTTGTCGCGTACTACAAGCTGTAGCAGCTGACCAACGGGATCTTCGGTAAATACATGCTTGCGCACACCGCACGAGGGACACCATTCTGAAATGTCGTCAGAACTTATGCACTCCGTGCAGACTTGCTGTGCAACGCAGACATTCGGGACGTGCATCTTTATGCTTTCATCGCCTCGATACGATGCTTCTTGCATCGTTTCCAGATCGTAGAAAACATAAAGATATTTTTTCGTTGAAGCATCTTTTTTTTTCGGCTGTATAAAACAGTGCTGATTATAACCGTGTGTCGACTTGCAATGTCGACACCAATTTTTGCCGCACTCGTGCTTACCGCGCTGCCGGTTCACGCTTTTGCAGCAGGTAAGGAAAATCTGCAACACATCGCACAATCGCTTGTGCCTCGCTTTGTATGATCCCGCAACCGTATGGTTGCGAAAACATACATCGCCGAAAAAACTGCGATTGCACGATGCGCATTTTTGCAAAGCCTCGTTCTCGCTACAGGGTGGCGAGACGAAGCAGCGCGAACACAACTGCCTACAGTTGTGATCCTCGATATTACTGTAGCCGCGATTGCAAAAAGTACAGAAAAATTTTGCCTTCGCAGCTCCAAAAATTTTGACGATCACGTCGTAATGAAGCTCGGGGTAGAGCAAAAATATTACGTTTGTGCAGGCATCGCAGCGTCCGTCAAAAAATGGTGCTTCACCGCTGCCCATCGAGTCTTTCTCGTAAGCAACTAAAGCTGTACCACGAGCAGTAAAATAATTGCCTACGACCGTCGCGGATGACGTTCCACTCGGCTCGCATCGCCGGGGTATCGTTCGTCTGAAGCGCGATTTTCACCTCGCCTACAACGAGCGCTCTCGGCAGACAAAGATTGTCACGATTGCCGATCTGAATGATGGACCGTTGGGAAACGCTATCGACGGTCAAGTTTTTCCGTCGAGAGCCACCTGCACCTACAGGCATCTCTACGACGGTCAAACAAACGGTAAATGACTCGTCGACTCGAAAATTTGCGTTGCTCTGAACGAGTCCAGACACCACAGACCATAAATCATCGCCAGTCAGCGCGCTCGCGAGACGATACGAGAGCCCTGCTGACCCGTTTGCGAAATATTCGCTAAAGATTGAAACACCGACGCGATCGCTCTCGCTTTTGATTAGAGTTAACAAATACTCATAAATGTCGCGTATTGCTAACTCAACCCAGCTGAGCATGTTGGTCCCACGCGGCGGTGTTTTAATCCGTAGCGTCAGACGGCGAGCGTCTGTACGGAATTTCCGTACGCGATGCACCGTATTCGCGATAATTTCGAAGCGACGATAACGCTCATCGTCACGAGCTTCCTCCTCCTCCTCTTCCTCCTCCTGATCCAAATCAGAAGCTACAGCAGAACCACTACTATTGCTCGGTGACGGTGCCTCTTCGCTCGAGGTATCGCCGCCGTCACCGCCGCCGCCTACCTGCGATATGCCACTCGCAGTGCTGTCATCGATGATCGGGTGACCCGCATCGTAGAACCCGACCTCCTGCAGCATCGACAATGTAGGGCTCAGTGCTGTTGAAGAGTCCGATGATATTTCCGGCGATGATGGGCCCTCTTCCTCGCTGCTGCTGCTGCTTACATTATCGTCGTCGACTGCAAAAAAGCGAGCCTTCATTCTTCCGCACGACCGTTGTAGCATTGAATGATGTCGCTAAACAACTCGGCCATCTCGAACGCAGTCATAGAAAATAACTCGTCTGCTGATTTTTCAAGCAAGTTGTTTAACCAACGTACTTCCTGCGCACGACCGTTATTCACAATTCGTAACGCAGCAGCTTGAAAAATCATAGCCGCGTCATTTTCTGGATCTGTATCCGGACAGGGCTCCATGCCTTCGTTTAGACGACGTCTGATAACTTAAAAAATTATTATTGTTAGTAATAATAATTTTTTAAGAAAAGTTAAAAAAATTATCTTACTCTCGTTAATACGACGGTCGAACGAGCTGTATTGGTCGAAGCGTGCATACGGATTCATCGCAACTTCCTCAGCGGTCTCATCCCGAGTCGCAAAGCCCTCGAAAACCTCGGCTCTCGTAGGACCAAACTCGGGAGCTGGCTCGTAGCGGAACGAGAGCAGAATCATCGCAGCCTCCATCGTTTGCTCGCTACCTCTCAGCGGTGCTGGAGCGCCCGCTCTGTAGACAGCCTGCTCGGAGACGCCAGTCCGATCATCGCCGTTATCGCTGTCCTCCATCTCGCTCTCAGCATCATCCTCCACGGGCTCCTCCATAGGAGCTTGTATATCCTCCTGCTCCTCCTCCGGGTCATCCTCCTCCTCCTCCTCCTCCTCCTCGGATGAAGTGGCTCGCTGTGGTGAAGGAGGTGACGATACAACAAACAGCGTTGCGTCGCTGTCGCTCTCCTCAGCTTCCTCCTGCAGGGTAATTCGGGCTATGAAGAAAAAATTAAGTATTATTATTTTTTTAAAACTAATTGTAGGGAGCAGTGTAAACACTTACCATGTTCCTCGATTATATGCCGCAGGCAGTACACATCGCGTGCACCGCGCTCCACCAAAAAACTGCCGACGATTTTTATCACGATACTCGAATGTCGAAAGTATTTTTGATAAAACGCTGCGATCCAGCGGTACGCGCAATGCGTAAGCAAGCAGCGCAGCTCGCGCCGCAGCCTCTCCTCGGACATGCGGTGAACGCGCACATACCACTCACGTGTACACTTCCTCTGCACAGATAAGTGACGACCCTTGAGCGCGTTGGCTACACTCAGGATCGCATCGCGAACTTCGTACGTAGCACTATACATTTCTGCGACACGTGGTAAGCTGCCTCTCCCAATGACACGCATTTCGAGAGAGACTGATGGCTGCGCTGGCTTACAGAGGAGTTTTGTAGACGGCTCAGGGCTGATTGGAAAATATCATGCCCTTTTTAAGAGTGATTTCAACGAATAAGAAGTATCGCAAAGCAGAGAAATCGCGAAAGAGGGGGATTTGTTTTAAAACAAAGTGTAGCTCATATTACAACCATAGCTGAGAAATCAGGGTTGCAAGCAGTGATCGTAAGAAATTAATCTGATACCGTAGTCGCTATTTGCGGTTTAGGTATGTAGCAGTCATAAGTCAGATAGCGAACGTCTCAGAGAACGGACCGTTGCCAGCGCTAGATCCTGTAACACGGACCGAACAGATTTTTATGACTCTGCGGCTGACTCTTTTAATCTCTCTTACCGGAGACCTGCAATCTTTTGTACAAACAGTTTACACTAACTCTCAAGTGTCTACCGGAGATCCGATGATTCGTTCTCTGTGTTTAGTTTTGAAAACTAATCAGTTGGCGATAACAAAGCCCGACTTCATGATCACACGATACTTCCTGGAGCTGATTCGCGAGACATTGAGAACCTTTCTTTCGCTCTCACCCGTCTCCGATTTTTTCTGATAAGCCCAAGACGCTGGAGCTCAAGTGTATACAAACAATTCAGTCCGAGTATAGCGTTACCAACGGTCTCGCATTCTTAACAACGTCGTTAAAAGGCAAAGAGTGCGATCTCCCTCTACGTACAGAAATTTTTCTCAATGGCTTACGCCTATGACACGGCTTGCACCGATCAGTCCGCTCTGAGTCCCTACAGAGAGCACACACGTGGCCACCATCATGGCAGAATTAAAAAAATTAGCAGCCCAACGCGATGCGCTTCTCGCAAGTATCGAAGCTAAGAAACGTGCAATGGAGAAGCTGAACGGCCAGCTCGAGCGCTACCAGCAGAGAATGCTGGACATGTCAGCGCTATTGCAACAAAAACAGCGAGAAGCCGAGCTAAAGGCTTCTCTGGCGGTACAGTTTGTGCCGATAAACGTGAGGTGCAGAGTGTGCATCACCAACAGTTCGGAGCACGACGTGTGGCAGCAGTGCTGGAGGTGCCTTCTCTTTCGCTGCTGGAAGTGCAACGGACAGCCCTGCCCCTGCATCCTGGATATGGATTCACCGAGATCGCCTTCGCCTCCACCATCATCACCAGGCGACGACAACAACGTCCAAGGTACGCCACCGACAGCACGCCGCAACCGCAGCGTACCTTACGACTTTCATCGGATGCCTACTCCGCCGAAAGAGTTGGTGCCTGGTTTACTGCGAGGAGGGCCCACACGTCAACTACGCCAACAACGCGCCACTCGCAAGTGTAGGTGTATCGCTTGTGTATAATTTATAGTGCAAAAATTTAGAGTGTGTGTGTGTGCGGCTGTGTAAGTATGTTTGTATGTGTGTGCGCGCGCTCGTGTCATTTTATTATTTCATTGTAAGCTGAGTCATTCGACTCTTACGCGTTTTTTAGTAAATAAATATTGTGCTAGAATTTCTCTTTTTATGCGTGCAAAACCCCCCCTCCCATCAACGATCCCCAAAGCCGAAATTTAGAGTAAGCTTTGCGGCACCGAGTAGTAGAGTAATATATGCACGCGTTCATTTCGATGCGAATCATTCGTCAAGCGACCGGCAAAGCAGCAACTCGACCATGGGACAGGAGCAGAGCAAAGAGCAGAAAAAAGGTTCTACGTGGGAGGAGAGACAGCCTCTCATGAGAAGCAAGGAGCCTAGAAAGCAGAACAATCAGTCGTCATTCTCAACCAACACTTTCTCGTATCCAGAGAAAAGCGGTTATAATAATCTGGTTAAAAAATCCTCCTCCTCCTCCTCGTCACAGAATCAAAAATCCTTTTCCACAAACACCTTTTCGTGCCCCGAAAAAGACGGCTACAGCAAGCTGAAACGCTAATTGCAATAATATATATTTCAAAAACAATCGGCCCTTTTCAGGGCCACCATATAAATTATATACGTGGAACAATCTCTCTCTTTACAGCGCAGAAAGGATCAGAGCCGGCGCAAGGGCAATAAAAGCCAAACAGCAGGTATACGACAGGTAGACGGCGGCTTTGGCGGACGCGCGCGAGTATGGCGTAGAGAGGGGAGAGAGAGAGAGAGAGAGAAGCGGGTCCGGTACAGCAGCGGCGGGAGCCACCGCGCCAGAGCTCAGGGGCTACTATAGTGTAGAAGGAGAGGGGGCTACGGGCTAGTATAGCGAGAGTCGCGCACGTGCGTTCGAGCTCGGGGCCGGTATGGAGTAGACAGCGAAAGAGAGAGAGAGAGAGAGAGAGAGAGAGAGTCGCGCTCGGGTCTGCTTGGGTAAAAGGGGGAGGGCTGCCATCGTATGCGTGATATAGCTTTTGTTTAAAAATTATTTATAATTATTTATAAATAAACAAAAGGCACCCGTCGATTACAGACTGTTTATGACAGTAGCGGTCGTAAATCATGTTTATTAACCTTATCAGCTACTGTTGATATAAACATGGGCTTCTGTTTACATAAACAACTGGCGCCAGCCACGGGACTGGTGACGTCACCTAGGCCACGCCCAGTCTCTCCATACCAGCCCATATACTACTTTTGTACACTTGGAATCCTACAGACAGTAAAAAAATTCACAAAACATTGCACCGAGTGCCACAATGGGCCAGCAGGGATAATTAGAAAAGTAGAACAACGACTCCATGCTTTGTCTTTATGGCAGTCGATCAGGACACCGTGTTCCCGACAAGCTTCGCTTGTCTTAGCCTACTCGCGTCCGCGCAGGAAAATCTCGGCTTTTACTCGCCCTGAGGTCTCTCCAATTACCGGGTGTATCCACCCGAGGGAGAGAAATAAACTCAAGTTACCACACATACCACGAGGCTAACGCGACATTTAGCATGTCGCGCTGAAGCACTTATCCGCCGATTTTGTTCTCACTTCTATCTGCTACGTACGTCAAGAACAGAAATTATAATATATTTAACATGCAATTCTAATCATGAAAAACGTAGATATAACGCAGCTAAATATAATAAAGTAGCTGTGGTATTTTGTAGGTGAAAATGGTCAACCACAGGAGAATCGAGATGTATGTCTATATTCAAAACTTAGAGTACCTAATAATATATACCGTACATTAGTAAACCTGTAGATCCTATGTCATATCCACTTATGTATCCTAATAGAGGTTTAGAATGGATGCATAATATGAAAAATAAAAATAACAAAAACAATATTTCAATGTCACAATTTTACTTATAAATTTTTAAATAAATTCAGCATTAGAAACGATTTTAATCCTTACTTAAATTTAGGAGAATTAACTCAAAAATACATTGTTAATGCTTGGGTAAAACTTGAAGGTTCACGATCATTTTTTTTAAATAAAAATCAACACTAATTAGAGACAGATTTATACAAAGGTGTTATGGATCACTAAAAAAATAAAAGTAACGATGACACGTAAAATTTGGAAAATGGTTATATATTTTCAGGAAGTCTACGATTGTTACAACAAAACTACTAGATTCAATAACAATAGTTGAAAAGTATGGTAAATTAGATCTTTTCATTACTATGACGTGTAGCCCATGGAAGGAAATTAAACAAAATTTAAGATAAAATGAATCAGCTATTGATAGACTTGATTTAGAAGCAACAGTTTTTAATGCAAAAGTTAATGAATTATTAAATAAAATTCTTTAAAAAAAAATTTATGGAAATGTATTGCATATACTATAGAGGATTACCACATATTGTTAGCTTTTATTCATAAAAATCATAAACTGAACAATGAAGATTATGTTGATAAACTTATAAGTGCAGAAATACCTGATAAAATGAAATATCCAAGGTTACATAATAGCGTTAAGCAATCAATGGTACATGACTCTTGTAGTGAAAATAACTTAAATTCACCATGTATGGATAGCAAAACAAAAAAATGTACCAAAAACTTTCCGAAATAGTTTAAAAAGCAAACTACTTTTAATAATACTGGATATCACCTTTATCGAAGAAGTAATAATGGAAAACAAATTCGTTTCAATAAAAATAATATAGCTGATAATCGATTTGTAGTTCCATATGATACGTATTTATTGTTTACATTTAATTGTCATATTAATGTTAAAGTATGTTCAACTATTAAATGTGTCGAAAATTTTTTTGACTATTGTTATAAAGGACATGATTGTGCATTTATAAAAATGAGTCGAGGTAATAATGAAAACGAATATGACGAACAAAATTTCAACTACGATGAAATAAAACAATATTTAAATACAAGATATGTAAGCCTTCTAGAAGCAATGCATCGTCTACTACAAAATGCAATGTACGTTTGATCACACGTAATTTACCGATACTTTAAGGCAGGATCAGAAGGAGAGTTGATTAATAAAAACTTAAACACAACTTTGACTAAATGGTTTGAACTAAATGCAAACGATAGCAAGTGTTATGGGAGATTTTGGCTAATTCTTCCTCAAAAATATATTATTTGTTTTTTTATGAGTCTGATGTACACGAACAGCTATACAGTTGTTAAGCAAATGCGTAAGGAATGAATGATTCGCACGACTTGCTTCCACGATCAACACTCTTACTCTCTCCTTTTTATCTCATTAATTATGTGATCCCAATTAAAATTTATCTCAATTTCTTACCTTGATCTTTTGATATGTGAGAGACACAAATGGTCCGATCTTTTCCAAATAATGTTTAGTGACTTTGAAGGGTGGATTGAATAAAATACTCCAGTTTATTGAAACCAAGATTCTGTTATTTCTATTCCTTCTTTATTTTTTTTTTCTTTTGACAACTCTATATTCGCTAATTCTATATTGACAATAACAATTCTATAATCGCTAAATTGAACCAATGAAATCCTCACTAAACCGAAAATAAATGACTTTTCTCTTAATTGATTCCAAAAGATGAATTTCTTTCTTTGTCTAATTGACTCTACAAAAATCTAAAACTCTTGGATGAATTCTTAATGGTCCGCCGGCTTCGTCGTCCGATCAGGGAGTGAGAGAGCAGCGTGGTTCGAAAGCGCTCGGAAGAGGTTCCGGATCTCCCACGCTGTCGCCAGCTTACTTCCCCTCAGCCGCGTTACAATGTCGACGCTTGTTACACTCATTAGGCCTTACGGTGCCTGACAACTAGTTGCGCGCCGAAACTGCAACGTAGCTCCGCACGTGCGCTTCTAGCCGTTGGCGAGGAAGTTGTTTAGGTCAGCGAGATTCTTAGCCACTTGATACTTTTGCGGCCTTGAGTCTCGCTGTACCTTTTTACGTGTGGAACTTTCTCGATCTTACTTTTGAAATTATTTTTCAAATGCGAGATCGGGAAAGTTGTCACGTAACATCCACCCCCCCCCCCCTTGAGAACGTTTCTCGTCCCCGAGAAACTACAATTAAAACGTTAAATTGTGGTACATGGTCCCGTAAGTGGAATTGTATGTAGAGAAGAATTATTGTTATCGTGATATGAGCAAAGGAAACAAAATTAATATTTGTCAGATTTATTCGATAAATTAGGAGGGACAAGGGGTTTTAATTTACTGTTGACTCCCCCTTTTTTGTATTTGTATTGGTCTTCAGTCAATTTATGCTGCTTCTTTTCCTTTGAATGTGACATTTTTGGAACCCTGTTGGTTTTTGCTCAATACATGATCTATATGTGTTTTATCATGTTTGAGGCTTTTGACCATGGTTTTTTTTATTATTACAAGCCTGTGATTGCTTGCTTGGATTACACACCTGTTGTGTTTGATTAATGGTATTTTAAACAGAGAACAGCCTTTGACGAGATTTATGTGAGTACAAGATATATATATTTTTTTATGTATCTGAGGGTGGGTGGCAGTAGGGTTTATCGAATCACTCTGTTCCTTCTTTTTACTATTTATGTGTATTGTTTCAACTAATGTTCCACTTACTTTTGTTGCTGTGGTCCGTGGTCTCACATTTAATGCCTTATATGCTAAATTGTTAGTACCTACCTATGCTAACTAAATGATTTATATTTAAATACTTGATTTTGTTAGTATATATTATATTTATTTAGGTACAGGGTTGCAACTAAAAATCTTATATAGTATAAAAATAAAAAAAATATATTATTTCTTTCTTTGGGTCCCCCTATTTTTGGTACCATTTTACAATAAAATATAATTGTATGTTGTATATAATCTTTTATTGTTGCTGTTGCGTGTTCCACAGCTTTTTTATTGTGTAGAGGTATTTGGTACCTTACTACTAATTTAGTATTGCCTAGTTGGTCCATGTAAACTGTTTCTATGTCGCATGGTCCAAATTGTTTTAAGTCTGCTTTTATATCTTCTGGGTTTCCTCTTATGCTTGTTGTCAATGTTTTCTCATTTATTCTGTTTACTCTTATTATTTCTCCTGGTTTTTCTGTGATGACTGGTGGTCCTAGGTTTTGTTCAGCGACAAAATTTGTGTCATTGTAGTCTGAATAATAGACTAGGACGGTAGCACCTAAGCCCTGTCTGTGTTCATTTGGTACCGCTCTTACTGGATCCATTCTGCCTTGTAGATCTTTTCCTAAACCTTTGCTTTCTATGTACCCCATTTTCTCCATTATGGATTGGGACTTTGACTTGGTATTTGCTTCGATGACTTTATTCTTGTTTTCCTGCGTATTCGATATTTTCTATATATTGTTGTGGTGTGGCTGTCGGTGAGAATGCAATGACACATGGTCCATGTGTCATGAAGTTGTTCATGGCGTGTTCCTTTTGTCCTCTGAATTTTATAAGGACTCTTGAATTGCCCATGTCCGTGATGTCCAAGACGTCCACTTTGTTTTGATCCATATTCCTGCAACAAAGAGAAAATGAAAGACAAAAGGTATGATTGTATGGTATGGTGTAGCATAGTTGGTCATGCAATTTATTTATTTTTAGGGGTTGATAGTTTTTTGTCCATTTATTATTATGGGGTTTGATGATGTTGGTTTCTTTTTATTTTTATTTGGTCTTAGTTGGTTATTTGTGGAAATTTGGTTATGGGGGTTGGGTGGTGTGGGTTAAGCTTTGTTATTTGAGTGTATTAATTTGTATTTATGAAAGATATCAGTTCTGCGAAAACGCTGGTCATCATTTATCTTTTATTCGTGTCTGTGTGTGTGTATTTTAGGTTGAGTTATGAGAAAGAAAATAAATTCAAGAGACGTAGCAGAACAGGTTCACTAACAGCAAGAGAAAATGGGCCTTATTCACCTATTTCCTTGATTGCTCTATTTAGCGAGCGGGAGGTTTAGACAACAATGTTTCGTGTCTGAATGTAAGTTGAATAAAGGAAAAGAAAAATTCTACGTCCAAGTATGTGGAGATAAAACATTGTATGTTCACGTGAGTCGTGTGAGTTAGGTTTCAACTTTTTAAACCTTTATTGATAGAATTAACGGGGACATTTCAGTTAATGTGATCATTTGTGACTCACACATTGTCATCATTAATGTTCCCCTTTCTATTTCTGTGTTTGTTTAATGCTTGTGTTGTGTTTGTGCGTTTTTGTATGTGCGGTTAGTTTGTTAATTAGGTTCATGATAGGGGGAGAAATATTTTTGATTGCAATGAGGTTTTTACTTTATTTTATTCTTTAGAGTTTTCATCTACATCCATTTTTTTCTAAAACATTTTTAGGGGTATTTTTATTTTCAACGCGAGTTACAAAGTATGAGTTAGTTGGGTCCAGTTCAAAAATTAAACGTTTTTCTTTATTTATGGTGGTGTCTCTTTCTGGTTCGACTGCTATGGTGTCACTTGGTGTTGACATCTCTGGTAACTTTGATAGTTTTGGTTCTATGATGTTGGTTATCGTTGGTACTTTTTGTTGAATTATTTCCGGTTTAACCTCCTTTCTGATTTTAGTTAGCATGGGAACATGCTGAGGAGTTACTGTTCCGGTGGAAGAAGTTGCCGTGAGGTTCTCGCAACTGGTCCATTTAGATTGTTTCTTGCAAATGTGGTCATGCAATTCATACAGACTTATGTCGATATCTTTCTTGCAATACGGGGGGAATTTTGCATTTGTTGCATTTTCGCTCTGTTTTCTCTTTCTAGGTTCAGCAAAGATTGCCTTGTATATTGGGTCACTATTTTTCCTTGCTGTTTCTGCGTCAGATTCTTCAAAATATTGAACGTATCCGTATGATAAACGTCCCTTTTTGTCTCGTATGGTCTCATAATATACCATTTTTCCAAACTTCGCAAAGTGCTGGAAAAAGTTTTCATCTTTTTCTTTGTCGATGCCTTGCCAGGGTAAAATGCAAAATAGCCTATTTTTAGTCATTTCTCTTGTTTGCTGTGTGTTGGTTACTACTCGTACTTTGCTTTGGACTGAAGGGTTTCTTTTTGCTGGTGTAGGGATGTTTTCATTGGGTAGGGTCCTTCTTATCGGTACTGGTACTGCTCTAGCTGGTCTTCTGAACTTATTTTCTCTTATGAGTATGGTTTTCAAGTCTCTGGCTCGCATGGTCTCCATTATTGTATCATAAGTTATATTTATTTTTTTGCTTCCGGGGTCTGTTCGATGTTTTTCGGTAAAAATGCACCGTGGTTTCACAACTTGTTCAAATTCTCGCACAACGGTCCAGATTGGTACTTGCATGTCGCAGAATATTGATATACTCGTAGCTGCCGTGGTCATGTTGTTACTCTCTGTAAATATACATTTTTTGTTGTGTTTTAGGTTATGTATTGTTAAAGCTTGGTCCGTATATAGGGGTGTGTTAATAATCGCATTCTGCTTTATTTTTAAATTGGGTCTCTATTAAGAACGATTTGGATTTATTTGATTTATTGTTTTTTGTTTTAGAAGTACTAGGGGTTTCTGTTAGGTTTGTTTCAGTTATGGGGTTGTCGCGTTTTGGTTCGTTAGTTTGGGGTACTTTATATGTTTGCTTATTTAACTTTGGGCAGGGTATCATCATTCCACATTTCATTCCCGCTATTAATGCTATGATGCCTGCAATCATAACCAGTTGGAAGGTTAGACCGCTATATAGAAGGGTGTTTGTTTTGTATTCACGTCTTTTATGTTCTTTCAATTCACTTAATTTTTCTATCATTTGTTTTAAGGATTTGGCTTGGTTAAAATCAGATTTAGGTCCAATTATTTCAATGCTTTGAGGTGTATCACGGTTTGGGTTCTGGTCCTTTTCATTGAGAATGGGGTATATATCATGTATTTTTAGGTCAATTTCGGGTTTATATAAATATGTGGTCCGACTGGATTTGGTTTCTTGTCCGAATATCATGCTGTCTGTGGTTCTCCGACGCACGTTGGTGAGAGTCGTATTATTCCAGCTTTCTCCAGTTTTACTTTTGTGTCTCCTTGGTTCGTGTATGAAATTCGCATTTGTTCTGGTTTGACAACTGAGTATAGCCAGGATTGGTCATTTTCTAAATATTTCCATTGGGTTTTTGCACTGGTTCTATATCTTATGTCACAAGTTTTTAGTCCTGCCGTGTTGGGGTTCAATAGCATTGTTACTTCACAGTCCTTTGATGTCGGTGTGTTCTCAAGTGGACCAAGTATTGGGCATATGAGGGCATAATGCGTTTTGGTACATGTGATTGTGGGTTCTGCATCGAAGTTAACGTATTTTTCTTGATTAGAATTTACTGCCAGATATTTGTGCGATGGTTTTACGAACACTATCTCCGTTGTTTGATTTTGCTCGTTTTGTGGCACTGCCACCGAATGTAGTTTGCAAATCTGATATGGTTCTCTGTCCACTAGGGGTACGTGTATCACGGCAATGGTCCTTCCATCTTGATGGATTGCGTCGACTTCTGATATTTTGGTTATTTCTTCTATTCTCAAGTGTTCTGTGGGTATGGCAAAGTCCAGATTTTCGCTGGTTCTTTTTACGTCCGTCATAATTTGATGTAGCATGCTTGTTGTTATAAGTTCCGGATGGATCTTTCGTGCTTTCATGTATCTGAGTACTTTTAAGACCTTCTCGTTGCTTTTTATTAAGTTTTCCAGTGTTGATTCTAGGCTCCTCACATATACGGCTATTTCTATTAGATGTTTTAGTCCATCTTCTTCTTTTATCATTTTGTTCACTGTTTTGGTTAAGCTTGCTTCGAATCCTTTGAGCACTTTCTGGTGGTTTTTGGTTATATTATATAGTTCTTCAAATTGCGCTGAGACTATGTGCGCATTTTGGTCCATTATGTGCACGATTTTCGTTTGGTCCTGAAATAACGTATCTATATTCTTGTTAATGTTGTCCACGTCATCAGAGGTGACTAGGCCGAATAAGCTTTTGCTTATTGAGCCTATTATTCCTAGGGCTATTCTTTTCACTCGAATACTTCTGGGGTTTCTCACTGTTGAATACGATTGGTGTGTCATTGTTTTAATGGTTTCGTTTATTTGTTTTTGCACTTCTTTCAAGGTTTGGTCCTTCAACTTTATGAGATCTAGTCCTAATGCATGTTTGCATTTGGTCTCTTCGATTCGCGTCAAGCAACTATTGTAGACGGCCTTGTATGACTCTAATGGTGCATGTGTCTGCATGAATTCATCTACGTCGATGTAGATTTGAATTTTCCAGTCAGCCCTTTTTGTCCTCATGACGTCCACTCTCTCGAAGTAGATGCCAGGATTCGGGTCCAATGGATCTATTTGATATGGGGGTTGACTTCGGGTCATTATTATTGTATTAAAAATTACGATCAAAATCTTATTTAATTTGTTCATCCTGCAAATTTAGATATGAGTTAGTGACAGTTCATAAAATTTAATTTTATAAATATATTATTTACAATTTATTTACATTTATATGCGGTTAATTAATCAGAATTGGTATCAGAGTTATCCTCTACGTGCTTTGATTTATCAATGTGTTTTCTAATTCTTTTGCCATTAGGATATTCTAAAATTACATTTTTCCTGCCAACGAATTCAATGATTTTCAAGGGTTTGTTTCTGTATGCATCAAATTTACTGACTCGGGGTTCATTAATTAACCTAGCATATCCGCCCACTTTGCCCTTAAACGCTCTAACCTTCTTGTCATACCTCGTTTTTGTTTTGACTTTGTTAGCTATTTGGGTTTCGCCTGCTAAAAATTTCATCTCCTCCAATCTTGATGAGCGGAGCGTGACTTCTTTCTAGTGATCCATTTGTTTGAGGTCTATATCCTGAAGTTGTTAAATGGTTTATTTTAAATAACTTTAGTAGAGATTCAACTATGTTCGACAAGAAGCTGGTTCCTCTGTCTGAAAGTATTGCTCTCGGCGCTCGAAATTGGCAAATGAGGTATTTCGCTAATGCATCAGCAATTGTGGTTGCATGTAGGTTTTTGATGAGTATTGCTATGAGGTACTTTGTTAGATTACACTGCATGGTTAGCAAATGGCAATTTCCTCTTGGCGTCATTCTAAGTTTCCCTACGGTATCTATTGATACTTTGTCGAAAGCCTCTATTGGTGTGTCCGTGATGATCATAGGTTCTCTTGTCTTGAATTGTTCTATTTTCTGTTCCTGGCAATTCGCACATCGTCTAATGTAGTCTTGAACATCGTTCCTCATTCCAGGCCAATAGTATCGCTCTCTTATCTTTTGATAAGTCTGGTTAATTCCTTTATGTCCTCCTGTTAAACTATGATGAAGGTGACTGATTATCTCTTTCCTGTGTTTTTCAGGTGGTACTTCTGCCTTGCCATAACACATGGTTACTCTTATCCCACCTGTGTGAAAGTATTCATAGAGCATTTCTATGATGGTTGCAGATCCTAGTTGGTCCAAGATATCTCCTTTTCTGGCCACTCGAAAGCTTTTGATACTTTTCTCTACGAGTATTTGTTTTAGGTTCATGAGTGCTTCACGTAGATTCGGTAATTTGATGGTGTTGAAGTATTTGTCTTTCACTATCACCGTAAATATGTGATGTTTCTTAAAATGAGTAATTATCACTTGTCCTGACTGTGGTTTCTTGTTTTTTATTTTTGCTAAATTAATGGCTCCTATTTCTTCTAGCAGTCTGGTGACGGACCACGTGTTGTCACAATCGGCTGACAAAAAATGTACAAGGTTGTCCCTCTTGTGTGTGAGACATTCTCTCACAGTGATTATGTTGTGAGAAGCTCGTTCATTCTTGCCATCATGTGGGTTAAAGCACTGTCAGATTCTTCATCGACTTGGTGGAAATGAGATATTTTCTTGACCTGATGCTTCTTGTAGTTTCTCTCGTGCTCGTTTTATTAGTCTCTGGACACCTTTTCTCCATACATCGTCTACGTCACATTCGTTTTCAAACCTTGGGTCCGACATGTAGATTGTTTTACGCACGTCTTCTGGCACATTGTCATCATCTGAGAAATACGAAGGTAGTTCTAGTTGTATTTCTATTTCAGTCCCTGATTCGCTGATATCCGTTCCTTTATCCATTTCATATCTTCTCATACTCTCTTCACATTTTCTACTAGCCTCTTCCACTTCCTGTTTTGTCAGAGTTGTTTTTACGGACAGGTTTTCTATTGAGTCTTCATCAGTGTTTTCTTCACTTTAAGATCCTTCTACTGCATTTAACTCGATGGCAATATTACTTATAGTTTTGTCTTGATTGTCCTTTGAAGAGAATACCTCATTTTCTGGTATTTCCTGCTTTTCGTCCTCTGTTGTTTCTGAGTCTTCCACTCGTAACCCACTGTATCTAGGGTCTGGCAATGGTGGTTTATCTAAGTCGCTGTCTTCGTTGGCTGTGGACGATAGCCATGATCTTCTAGACGGGTTTACTGTCATAGAAGTGTCTGAATCTATGTTGGACGAACTTTCTGGCAACTCTCTGGCTTTGACAGAGGTCATTTCTGTTGTCGATTCTTCAACCCTGGTTGACGCTTTCGCTTGTACGGGTTTCTTTGGATCGATGGTTTTGAATGTTTTGGTTACTTTTCCTTGTTTAATGTACTGCCCTACAGGACTTGGTATCTGTGTGCGTTTCGCTCTTGTTCTTTGTGCTATCATGCTATGATCTAGTTTAGGTGGTTCTTTATTTGTTTTAGCCCCTCTGGGTCTGCCTCTGGGTCGGGATGCAGTGGTCTTTTCGGATGCTGATTGAGCTCTGCTGCGAAAGCCGGTGTTCTGCATGGGCCCCTTGTCTTTAGTTTTATTTTGATCTTCTTTTGTTTTCTCATCAATTACCATTACTTTGATTCTTGGCAAATTTTCGTTAATTTCCTTTTCAGTCATTTCTGGAGGATTTCTTGACAAAGCGTTCTTATTTAATTTCCCAGGTTTGTATTTAAATGTGTATTCATAACCTGTGAACCTGAACATCCGACTGAGTCTTTGTCCAGGGTCTTTTCTGCTATGCATCCAATTTAAAGGTTCATGGTCTGACACCAGTGTGAATTTACGGCACAATAAATATGGTCTAAACTGATGTAGAGCATATAGTACCGTTAAGCATTCCTTTTCAGTGGCGGAATAATTTCTTTCAGCTTTGTTTAGTGCCCTCGATAAATATTGGACTGGGTGATCAAATCCGTCCTTTTCTTGGCTCAAGACTGCTCCGATTGCGTAGTCTGATGCATCAGTGGTCAGAGTGAATTCTTTATTGAAGTCAGGAAATTGTAATATGGGTTCTTCCATAAGGCACTGCTTTAATTTTTCAAAACTTTCTTCGCACTTTTCGGTCCACTCAAATTTCATATTCTTTTTCAATAAGTCATTTAATGGTTTTGCAATTTTAGCAAAATCTTTAATGTACTTTCCATAATAGCCAAACATTCCAAGTACTTCTCTTATATTCTTTGCGTTTTTGGGTGTGGCTAATTTAGCTATTGCTGTAACTTTATCTGGATTTTGTTCCACGCCTCTTACACTGATTATGTGTCCTAGAAAACCCACTTCTTTTCTGAAAAATTCAATTTTGTCTGGTTGTAGAACTAATTTCGCCTCCCTCAGTCTTTGCATCAAATTTCTAATTCTGCTTTCATGCTCTTGTAAATCTTTGCTGTAAACAATGATGTCATCTAAATACACAAGCATTTCAATGTTTCGAAGTCCTCTAAGTACTTTTTCCATTAGTCTTTGGAAAGTCGCTGTGGCATTTTTCAAACCTTCTGGCATTCTGGTATACTCATAATGTCCATTGATCGTTGTGAAAGCTGTTTTATAACAGTCTTCGGGTGCCATTGGTATTTGTTGAAAACCACTTGCCAGGTCGAAGATAGAAAAGTACGTTGCACCTCCTAATTGGTCCATGATATCTGCAATATTTGGTAATGGATATGCATCTCTGATTGTTTTCTTATTTAATTCTCTAAAATCAATAACCATTCTCCATCGTGGATTGCCATGACTGTCAGGCTTCTTGGGTACTATCCAAATGGGTGAGTTGCACGGAGAATTAGACTCTCTTATGATTCTGTCTCTCAATTTCTTTTCCACGCTGTCTCTTACAACTTGCTTATGTTGCGGAGGATGTCTATATTGCTTGGTATTGATGGGTACATCGTTTTCTAGATGTATATGATGTTCAATCATATCTGTGCATGGAAGTTTGTCTCCTGCGAGCAGAAGTCGGTCCAAGTAGTCTTCGATAATCCAATCGACTATGTCCAATTCTTCTCGATTTAAATGATCTCTCCTGATTGCTTCTTATACTCTTTCTAGTCTCTTTATTTGGTCCACAATCATGTCACCATTAAACTCACTGTCAGTTTCTTGCAGGAAATCTGGTCCTGTGTCAAAAGGTATTAGTTCTTTTGGATCCACTTCTATCGTCACGTCTTGTTCGCTGGTATTGATGGCCATTATCTTGCAGGTGTTGTTCACGTTTGTCACTACTCCTTCACCCACGAAGAGATTGTCATTCCCCACGTCAATTCTTGGTACGTATCCTTCTTCCAGCTTGCTTTTGATTAAGTTGATTTGTATCACTTGTCTATTCCTCGCTTTTATTGTATGTGTCACCTTCCCTGGGCTTTGTTATGTTTCTCCGATTATTGTTTTTTCTGTTACTTCATTCTCCTCTTCACTTGTAGGTTCTACTTTTAGTATTTCGTTGGCCTGTTTACATTTATATCCTTTTCTTAGATTCTTTGGGTTATGTTCTTCTTCGTGTCCTATGAACGGTATTGGGTGCATCACATCTTCGCTTATTATTAGCGCATTTTTGTAATAGAATATCACAGCCTCTTCTTTCTTTAGGTAATTGCGTCCTAACATTCCATCAAATGGAATTGGAAAATCGTCCGATATTATTTGAAATTTCACTGGGGTGCCTTTTATATCTAAATATATTGATGCGTACATCTTCACAGTTTGGTTTGTGATTCCGCCCAGCTCTCTAGCGTCAGCAGTACAGATGGGCATATCATCATCTAATACACTTGCTTTAATTAAGTTTACTGTGGCCCCGTTGTCAATCATGAATTCCACCCATGGATTAGTGGTTCCAACTGGTATTCTTATCTTTATTGCTGTGGCCTTGCCATCCTCCCAATCAACATTTTGAGATCCTTTACAGTTTGTGGACCACATTCTTGATAGTTCTCTTGTCTTGTCAAAATTGCCATCACTGGTGCCTTCGGCTGATTGTTGCTCGGGCCGCTGGATTCGTGTTTTTGTTCCCGTTGTACGCCTATAACTGTTGCTGATAATGCTGCTGGTCCGTATTTCTGGGCATCTGTTGATTTTGGACTTGATCGGTGCTTTGGTTTTGCATTGAGTGCATTTGGTTCTGTCTCGGGTAACCTTGGCTTTGGCTCGCCATCCTGGGGTCGTGGCGAGCCTCTTGGCAGTTTAAATTATTTCTTTGGGCTTGATCATTATGTTGTTGATGATTATTGCGCCAATTAGTGTCATTTCTTCTATCCGGATATTCCGGGGCATCGTAGTATCTCCCAGTTTCATGATCGAATATTTGCTGATTCCCCCTGTTCCCGTTGCTATTCCAAGCCTGCCAATTATTGCGTTGTTGCTGCCTCGTAACTTCCTCGTCCACCTTGATTTCCGTAATTGCTTTGGTAGCCTCTTCCACTATAGTTGTTGCTTCGATAATTATTTTGTGAATTTTGATAATTATTTTGTGGATAATAATTCTGGGGTTGATCTTGCGACGGTTCATTGTATGTTCTGTCATTCACATACCCCACGTAATTTGAGTTCTGTTGATTATTTTGATAGCGATTCTCATGTCGGTATCCTCCGTAGCAACGATAATTGTCACCATTTTGTGGCCCATTATAGTTCTCTTGATTATTATAGTATCGGTCTCTACCTCTGTATGGTCTTGAATCTGGAATTATTTTTGCTTCCATTCTGGTTTCTAGTCTCACTGCTTCTTCGTAAGCTTCTCGTAAATCATTGGGTTTACTGTAGTCCACTCGTTCAGCCAAATTTGCAGGTATACCTTTCGAAAAAAGATTCCGTTGTTTTTATTCCTTCTTTATTTTTTTTTCTTTTGACCAATAACCATTCTATATTCGCTAAATTGAACCAATGAAATCCTCACTAAACCGAAAATAAATGACTTTTCTCTTAATTGATTCCAAAAGATAAATTTCTTTCTTTGTCTAATTGACTCTACAAAAATCTAAAACTCTTGGATGAATTCTTAATGGTCCGCCGGATTCGTTAACTTCGTTAACAGTAAATGTTAAAGAATTATTTGAAAAATATAAAGCATATTCTTACAGTCCATTGTTAACTAAAGAAATACGTGAAAATATCTCACTAAAACATATCAATTCTATTTTGACAAGTCACGGGTATGCACTAACTGATTTCAATTTACCTAAATTTAGTGAGTAGTTGAGGAAACCAAATATGAAGAGTTTTATGCAACAAATGGAATTAAAAATGATTTATTATACAATATAAGCTCATTAACGAATAACAACGTTAAATTTTTGATGCAATAATAAATAGTGTAATTAATAAAGCTAATTAAGTGATGTGTTTCTTTATTGATGGTCCTGAAGAAAGCGTAAAGAGCTACTTACTTAATATAATTATCACTAATTAGAATTGTTCGAAAATTAGACGGTTACTCGGAGAGAGAGCTAGAAGGTTCGAGAAGCGAGCCGTTGTCGCAAATTCGAAAGTATTAGCCTGCTCACACGGCATCGATTAGGGGGTTGCCATGGCAACGCGCGCTCGCTCGCTCCTACTCTCTCTCTCTCTCTCTCTCTCTCTCTCTCTCTCTCCGCCTGTTGCGCGAGCGGCCTTCTGTCGCTCTCGCTGATTGTATAGTCAGTACGTATTGCCGAATCACTGTGAGCGCTCGTACTCGCCTCACAGTGTCGTCCGTAAACAATATCGTTGTTCACGCGTCGGTACTTTAATACTTTAACTTTCATTTTATTTCCTTAGATTTAAACACTTGTAAATACACTCTATATTCAATAACTGTCGAAAGTGTTGTTTATTGCCAGCCAGTCCATCGAGATCCACAAGTCTCAACATTAGTTCGAGAAACTATAATTAAGAATAAAGAAAAAATAAGTGCTATACCCGTAGCATGAACTGGTATAACAGCAAATTTATCAATAAATGGAAGAACTTCACATGTAATTTTCAAATTACCATACAATATAAACAAAGATTAAACGTGCAAAATTACTCCCAATTCAATACATATAAAAAATCTGAAAAATGTTATAAATTGATATGAAAGAACAATGACATCAAAACATGCTTTTAAAGGGACACAACACTTTTAAAACCTGAAAAAAAAATTATGAGTGAAAATGACAAAATTAAAGTAAATTATTTAAATTTTTTTAGTGATATTAAGAATAAATACCTTTAACTATATCGTGCTAAAACCTCAATTGTCCCTGCTGGCCCATTGTGGCACTCAAAGCAATGTTTTGTAAATTTTGTCACTGTCCGTAGGATTCTAAGTGTACAAATGGTTCTGTTGGACTCAGATTTAAGGAGGATACTTTGTACACCTGTAGTTTTGGTATGAATGCAGAGATTTTGATTTGAATGCTTAGATATGGTTTGGTGTTATAAATACTTAATTTTTTTTTATTTCGTTTATTATGCCACCTTTTTGGTTATAAAACAGTTTCTAAACATTTAAATTAAAATCCCTGAATTTATACCAAAACTACAGGTGTACAAAGTGTCCTACTGGAATTTGAGCCCATAAGAATCATATAGTTAAAGGTACTTATCAAGTGGCGCAGCGGCGCCACAAAGTCGAGTTTGAGAAGCAGACGAAACCGCGGCGTCCGTGACACTATTTACTTCTATATTGATGTTCGGATTTTTCATTATACAAAAAAAAATACTTATCATTACTGTTGGTAAGGTTTTTTGGCTTATTAGAATGTTTTTTGAGCTAAACTATGATTTCCAACAAAAATATTAGTGAAGAGGCTGCTTATTTTTATAATATCTAAGTGTATAATCCACAAATGCTAAAATCACGTTTTTCTTCTTCAGCCCGAAATGTGTTAGGACCGTTAAGTTGGCCGCACAGCTATATACAGATGAGAATTGCTTTTTTAAGAAAATATAATAATATATTATGACATTTAGAATAAGGAGGTTGCCGGTGCATAATCTGCGTTCCGGTGCAGTAACAGTAACTAGATTACAAGGGTACCCGATGACAAGGTTTAGGTTGTTTTCGGTGTCTTGGTGTAAAAATCATTTAAGAGCGGTGTCTAGGTGTAAAAATCATTCAAGAGCGGTGTCTAGGTGTTCCGGGTGGCCAATAACGACGTCGAGGTGGTGCGCTCCATAGTTTTTGGTGTCTAGGTAAACAAATCATACGAGGGCGGTGTCCAGGTGTACAAAGTGGCCGATGACGAGGTCTATGTGGAGCGCTCCCTGGTTTTTTGGTGTCTAGGTGTAAAAATCGTTCAAGAGCGGTGTCTAGGTGTACAAGGTGACAGATGACGAGGTCTAGGTGGAGCGCTCCGTGGTTTCTGGTGTCTACGTATAAAAATCATTCAAGGGCGGTGTCCAGGTATACAGGGTGTCCGATGACGAGGTCTTGGTAGTTCGCACTGTGGTTTTTGGTTTCTAGGTGTAGAAATGATTCGAGGGTAGTGTATATAGTGTAGTGGATAAAAATGTTACAGAAAGTCTGTTGTCAAAAGTTGCTAAAGATGCTTATATTTTATTTTTACGACGTCAAATATGAAATTCTCAAAAAAATTTACCAAAAAGGATCCAAATCTCTGAGAAAAAATTAATGTTCATAAAAGTAAAAGGTTAGATAAGTTTAATATATTCGGCAACGAAATCACGGATAGAAATGAACTGAGATCAATTAAACAAAGTCAAGTTTATTATATTTAATCGTAATGAAGCAAGGAACAACATTTAAGATATAATTACTACGTAACTTGCCATGCCTGTTTCATTTTGTTTATAGGTGAACAACTAAAATTTTCTTTATATGTATTAGAACGTCATAAAAACACCATAAGTACAATGAAACGCGTCTACAAAATGAAGAACGGACTTATTTTCCATTATGCTATAGTAAAAACCAAAAAAAAATGGGCCTTGGTGGGTTAAAATCAAGTAGAAGCTGGAATACAGCGGTATACGAACGACCACACACACAACTTCGCTACGCCGGTCCCAAGGCAGGGTCCCCACCATACAAGAGGTGGGGCAGGAGTAGCAACCTCGTTAAAATAAACAAGGCTCATCTGGCCCGGATGACAGCACCTTGTTAAAGGGCTCCTTCCTAGGATACAGGATAGGGGAAGAAATCCCGAACCCCTGCGTTCTCTGCCGAGAAAGAGGAGCAACAGAAAAAAGTGACTGCCCAGTATACCGAGCGGCAGTAGAGAAGTTAAAGATACGAAGATAATAAAGATACTGCAGTTGAACTTGAATCACTGCAAGACAGCACATGATTCACTTAACCAGTACGTTCATGAGACGGAGGCGACGATCGACGTAGCCATTATATGTGAACGAACAAGGCTCTGGAGAAGACATCGTGGGATACAGACGACCCTGGCAGAGCAGCGATCTGGGCATGTGGAAACGTGGCATTCCATGAAAAATTGTTGACCAGCAAGGAAGGATTTGTTCGTGCAAAGATAGCAGGAATACACGTATACAGCTGCTATGCTTCGCCTAACGCACCGATTAAACAGTTCGAGCGACAGTTAAATCGACTCGTGCAGGATATTGCAGGAAGAAAGCCAGTAATTATCGCAGACAATTTTAACGTATGGGCTGTAAAGTGGGGCAGTCAAAGGACTAACCAAAGAGGACGAGTCCTGCTAGAAGCATCTGCTCTCTTGGACTTGGTGTTAGTTAATCAAGCTAGCACTAACACCTTTAGAAAAGAAGACGCAGGATCTATTGTAGACCTGACCTTTGTTAGTAGTTGCCTTATTGGCTCAATTGACAAGTGGACCGTGAGTGAACACTACACAAATAGTGATCACCAGGCCATAATAATGGAGGTAAGAAAATCAGAGCAGAGACCTAGCGCGAGTACAAGGACCAAAAGAGTCGGTATGAAAACGAAGGATTATGATAAGGAGATGTTCCTACTGGCACTGGAAGAATTGCAACTCTCGGGGACGGCGAACAGCAAGGCGGAACAGGTGATGGATAATATCACACAAGCCTGTGACGCGGCCATGCCGAGAAGAGTGCCCAATTGTAGACAACAACCAGTATATTGGTGGGACAAATAGGTTGAGAGTGCGGCGAGTGTCACCGGATCAAAAGAAGAGAACAACGAGCAAGAAAGAAATACTATAAAACCAGAAGAGGCCAGGAGATAGTAGATGTTCACGGACAAGAAATGAAGGACGCTAAGAAAAAGCTTAAGAAGACAATCCGCGAAAACAATGGACGGTGCCGTAAAGAACTACAGGATGAGGTCGAACAGGACCCTTGGGGTCGACCTTACAAAATAGTAATGAAGAAGATTAAAGGAGGCTACGTACCCCGTCCAAAATGCCCGGAACTATTACACCGGGTAGTGACCACACTGTTCCCCAGACAACTGGAAGAGCCGAGTGTCATCAAAGAGGTGCGAATAAAGAGGCTGTTTCACCGATCACGATTAAGGAATTGTTAGCCGCCTGTAGAAGGGTAGGAAACAACAAGGCCCCAGGGCCGGATGGCATTCTTAATATTGCATTGGAGCATGCCATCCATGCTCATCCAGAGGATCTCGAAGAGGTCTTCGTAGACTTGTACAATGCATGTCTAGAAGAGGGAACAATCCCAACACTGGTAGAAACAGCGCCTCGTGCTTCTGCCAAAAGGAAAGTAGCCACCCCAGGATACCTCATCATACAGACCGCTCTGCAAGTTGGACACTCCGGGTAAGATCCTGGAACGCATAATCTGCGTTAGAATGGATCATTTTATAGAAGGAAAAGGTGGATTAGCGAAACACCAATATGGCTTTAGGAAGAATCGTTTAATCCTGGACGCAGTTAGCCTAGTGATCGACACTGCGGAAACAGCGATAGAAAGGAAAAGATGGGAGGGAGAAAAAAAGAAGTACTGTGCCATAGTTACATTGGATGTCAAAAATGCATTCAATTCGGCCAAATGGAGTAAAATACACGAAGCACTTCGGAAACAGGATGTGCCCTTATATATAAAAAGACTATTTGAAGAACAGAATCCTATTATATGACACGGAGGACAGTACCAAAACCTATAAAGTTACAGGAAGCGTACCTCAAGGGTCAGTGCTTGGCCCACCGACGTGGAACATCATGTACGATGGGGTACTCAGACTACAATTACCTGAAGGAGCAACAATCGTGGGCTTCGCTGACGACATGACAGTAGTGGTAGTAGAGAAACATAAAGAAGAGGTGACAGAAATAGCAGAAGAGGCGACCCGTATAATACACGAATAGCTAACGGAGACGGGTCTGGAACTAGCAAAGCCACAAAACGAAAGTTATTCTTATCTCGAGTAGGAAGAAGATGGAGGAAATTAAACTGACGGTAGATGGACATGAGATAGCTTCTCAACCAACCATCGAGTACTTAGGCATCACCATCGATGCAAGACTAACTTTCAAACAACATCTGGAAATAGTCAGCGATAAAGCAGCAAAAGTCGGCGCTGCTCTATCGCGATTGATGCCAAATGTAGGAGGCCCAACTCAGAAGCGAAGGTTACTCTTAGCCAGTGTAACCACATCGATTATGCTATATGGAGCCCCAATATGGGCAGATACGATGCGGATGAAATTGTATGCCCGAATGCTAACCACTGTGTACAGACGAAGTAAACTAAGAGTGGCCTCCGCTTGCCGTACAGTATCGGACAATGCGGTGTGCATTATTGCTGGTATGCCGCCGATTGACCTATTGGCGATGAAAAGTAAGGAAGTATTCCAAACTAAAAGAAGAACAAGTGACAAAACTCAAAAGAAGATCTAGGATGCAGCAAGAAAGAAGACAATGGCCGAGTTGCAAACAAGATCGGATGTTAGTGACAAAGGGCGATGGACACATCGCCTTATACCAAAAATAGAGGATTGGACTGGAAAAGAACATGGGGATGTCAACTACTACCTTACACAGTTTTTAACCGGGCACGGATGCTTCCGAGCTTATCTGCACTGATTTAAATTAGACTACAAATTAGACTAGGTGTTTTTTATCTGGCTGTAAAAAGGATGGGTTTAGTCGGTGTGAATCCGACACACGCCAGAGTCTTTGCGTATTGTCGTTTCATCGTTCTCCAGTAATTCAAATGCTCGTGAAAAGCTCGTCACCGAGAGAGAACTTCTACTTTAGACTTGTGAAAGAGAACTGTGCTCTCTGTGCTGCAACTACACCGGCTTATATTCGAAAACCACTACATTTGGTGGGAGGCGAGACCAATGAGGAAGTCTCGCGACAAGTGGATGACCAATAGAATCACTGGTGCTGTAGAGGGGATCTAATGAAAATCCGTAGTCACACTTTTTTGGAAGCTGTGCGAGCTAAATAATCTCTTACTTTATCATTTCACGTTTAAAAATTTTACAATATTATATTACAACTTAGCAACGAATTCTTCGGCAAACTAATTATTTTTTCTCAAATCTGATCTGGTACGTTTCCACGCAGAATATTCAGTAAACACTCGACCAGGCTTATTACAAGTTTGGGGCAGGCTTGACGCAGCAGGGCGGTGCGTTGCGTCGTGTCAAGATGACAGCACAGCACTTTCAATATATCCAGATACTTTCGTCTAATGGGATAGTGAAGATGCTGCTGCTGCTGACTTGATGTTGGCTGTGGTGGTGCTACTGTTGCTGCTGCTGCTGGTGCTGTTGTCGATGTTGCTCGATCTATCATACACGAACGACTAGCACATTTTCGGTGACGAAGTTGCTTTTAATCTGTTTGCGCGACACATACACATACAGATGCCGATCGAACGGAAATATGCACGTGTAATACTGGCAATTTTCCGGTGTATCCTCCTTCAAGTCCTACAGTAGATAATTAAATGGTCAAGAAACAGCATCGCTATAGGCTTCTCGCGAAAATTTCGTATCCTCGGGATAAAGCTGTCGGGCCGGACGCTGTATCTGCAAGCGATCGCAAAGATTCTTAAAAATAACTATGGAATTCGAGTTCAACGATATTTCTCGCTGACCCCGATGAAAAAGATTTTGCGAGAGAAAGAAAATACTCAGATTACAATGATGGCTGCCCTTGACAAATAGATTAACTACACTCGCAATGGATGACTCGCGCATCAGATCGTCGAGAATCAAGAGTTTCGGTCGTTCGGGATCTCCACTGTAGTCCTCCGGCTTTGGCAATCCCTAGTGAAATTCAATACTACCATCAGCTAATTCCTTATAAGCAGGCTGCCATTCTGTATAGTAGAGTAATGTACGATCAAATTGTGTATCGCTCATCTGTGCGATATATTTGAGAAAATTGCCGACAAACACGGTTTTGCCATACGAGGTGGGACCGCAAATCATGCATGTCCAGGGATGTCTCCAGCGCACATCCATGATGCGGTTGGTCGGTGATGCACACGAAATGCTCATCAGACCGAGCGACACGTAAGATTTATAACACTCCAAGCATTTGCAACGCCCCCTGGCGGGGGAGAACCACTAACGTGCGGCGCGGGATTGCCCCTCCTCGCGCGCATGCTCGAGCGGTCGTCAACCTTGCCGAAGGCAAGTCATCAGGCTTTCCCTCCAGGGAGCTCATTTGCGCGCACACGCGCGCGCTCCGCGCTAGCGGTTTTGGACGGCTAGTTCTCGGCTGGGTAAGTTATTATTGAAGTTTATACTTTTTTATTCGTCATTTTAAAGCTACATACCCGTACAGGTAACTCTTATCATTGGCAACAAAGCGACATTTAGAGTAGACAGGTTCACAGACTTTACATTTCGCGCGTGTGACCACATCATGCAACGTTGTACGTCTAATCGCATCAAAAGAGACAAATGTCGGTGGTATTTCACCACTCACAAGTTTACGCACACATTCAAAATCTTTTCGGATGCTGATGCCTTCAATCGGATACCTTTAATCTTACATACACCCGATTTACGGCCGTCAGGTGTTAGATACTTATAGGCATAAAGGATGTAATGTATGTGCCTAACCCATAGCCAGTTAACTCATCAGTGAGTCGTCCTAAAAATGGTCCCGTTGACGGCTCATATTCGACTCCGTTCTCTCGGCTCACAGACACTATGGAATCTGTGGCTTGAGCTCGGAGAAAAGTTTGAGCCGAGCCAGAGCAGTAGTGTAAGCAGCGATAACCACGTTGCACTATGGTGACGGCTCAATCTCGGCATCCTCGTCATTATTTACCCAACTAACGTAGAGGATTCCATCGTTGGCCGGCAGTTAGAATTCACAACTTTATGGCTATTTAGTAGCTCGAACAATCTTTGTGGGTCTTTTACTATCTCAGGTTCTGTCATGTTTTCGCGTTGCCCAAACTTGCCCCACAACGAGTTGAGACATAGCTCTGCCACGGAGCGTAGACCAGTATTAAATTTTATCCGACTTTTGTCGAGTTTTATGCCCTTCTCTTGCTTAAAGTTCTGAATATAGCGATCTATTGCTTGCTTATCATCATTTCTACACTCTGGTGGGTATCCCGATGTATAGGTCTTTTCCGCGAAGAATTTATTAATGTACTCGTGAAAGAGACCACCTTTACACGACCGCTTGTCGAATTGTGTAATTTTATACAACCATATTTTAAATACTTTAGTAATTACGTAACCTAATTCTACGGCATTTTTAAGCTCGTTAGCCTTCCAGGTACTGATATAAACGCGCGCGTTCACGTCTTCGTGTTTACAGTCTTCCTGACACATGGACTCGGCACACGATCTACATAGCGAAAATAGAAGCTTATGCATTTTTACGGACAAAATAGGGTGGTAAAGATTTCTCGGTGGTAACACCTCGCACATCAGCAGACCGTCAATCTAGCTGATGTCGTTGTCGGGCCCAACTACATGCGCACACTCAACCTCACCCACATAAAGTTTCGGATATTTAATTTTTTTATTCTCGCATATATCGTATGATTTTATCGTGTTACCCGTGCGACATGCTCTTGCACCACACAAAAATTACACGACTCAGAAATATTTTCGTTATCCAGAAATGTACTACATACCTGCTGTACTACACACAGATTGACAACGTGTATATGTGTCTTATCATCACCCAATACGGGCTCCGACTGTTGTGTCTCGAAACCGTAAAATAAGTATAAAGTCTGTTTTTTCGTGGTGGTACTAGCCGCTTGCTGACACGTTTCAGCTATGGGCAGCATACAACAAAAATGACCGATTGTCTGCATCAGCTTACAAACTTTACAAAAGACTGTATCACAAATATAAGAGGTTGTATCATTACTGGGGGTTCTAATCGTTCTACAACACCTCGTACAAATTTTTAAACTCGCACATACTGTATGATACTTATCGAATGACTCTGGTTTCAGATGATTCGGAAGACTCATTTGACTGAAAAAGATTCTATTACAGTGTGGGCACACAAGGCGGTTTCTGCAGACAACTGCAACACTTGTTCGGACACCTATCATTCTATTCATTTGTTATTTTTTTATTGCAGTGTATGCAATACCCCCTAATGCCAGCCGCAGCTACCAAGTTCAAAATAGGATGATAATGTCGGCTACTCTCGTAATACATAATACGAAGAGTATACCTAACAGTATTGCCGACATTATGAACATATTCCGATCCATCGTGTATAGGCTATTGACCTCGAGCAAAACCTTGAAATAAATAGACTACTATTGCAACGTCTAAACACGCGTAGTATTCTTGAAAAAGTTTTACCTCGGGTATCCCATAGCCGTTCTCAGGTATAACAACTCTAGCACTGTTAACGAGTTTCATAGCCTTCTCTTTTTGCCATTGACCTTAACATTGTCCGATTCTGCCTCACATTTTATGCAGACACTCCGTGCAAACGTCACCGCCGATAGCATGCATATGCGCGTAAACAAGCGATCGAAGCAGGCAGAGATTATCCGTATTTTGAATGGATAAAATAGATCGTTTAAAAGAAGTCTCAGGAATGAGCGAGACCCGACTAGCCCCTCGAGGCACAGACACACTATTAACATTAACTAACAGTGTATTATCAATCTTAATGTCCGTGTTACTCTCTGTTACACTCTGCAGTATCTCTGCCATTTCAACTGCGCTCAGTTCGTGCACTAATCTATACGAAATCCACACTACGCCCTGTCTAAACTGCTCTGAGTATATTATTGTTATAGATTATTGTTATACCGACGAAGTCGTCGGGTGTTGTGGTCTCGCACACATACCTGTACAGATCATCCATAGCTAGCCCTAGCCACTCTACGTCTGCATTCTGTTGTGGCCGTCTGATGGTGATCAGCGCCTCACGACTATTCAGACGGGAAAATGGATTATATCTCGTAAACTCCCGATGAATAACGATGTGCTGTCTCGGCGGCTGTTCAACGCCAGCGCCCTCCTGCAACCATAATGCTAATTTATATTTTTTATTAATTTCCACACTTTACATTTTATTCTTGTGGTAATGTGCATGAGAGAGAGAGAGAGAGAGAGAGAGAGAGAGAGAGAGAGAGAGAGAGTGAGAGAGAGAGAATAAGAATAAGGAACGATAACGTAAGGCGAAATGAGCATGGAAACATAATTAAACTCGAAGTAAAATCAGTTAGGAAAATCAAAATAATAGTAAATTCACGTAAAACAATCAGTATAAAATATAACACCGATATGCACGCACATCTTACGACTCTACGGCAAGAGACCAAGCGAAGCACACCGATACTCGCGCACACATTACGGTTCTACAGCAGAGACAAGAGACCAAACAGAACACACCGATACTAAAACTGAGCCACTACAAAATATAACGAATACAGCACAGCACAAGTAGAGAGAAAAATAAGATGCCTACTGTACATAATGGACCACGCATACTAGAAAGCGATGCACGTGCAATGAAGGGGAACCCCACAGAGCGCACAGCGCTATCGACAAGTGACACATAATTCACGCGCTCTGGAAGTTCGAGGAGCCGCCAAAGAGGACACTACGCGAGTTGGCTTAAAATGCCTAGAAGAAGCTTTTATGAGCCTGCAGATAAGGAAAGTAAATAAGATGTGAGTTTGACAGGAAAAGAGCACAAGGGGACTCGATGTACTAGAGAGGATTTTTACTCTGATTTTCTGATTAGCCCTCCCTACAACGGCACATGCATTAAAAGCTCCAAATAAGGCAAGAAGCTGCATCTAGGCCTTCTAATTATTAGAAGGCCTAGATGGGTTATTGGATTATTAATAGACAAAAATTCAGAGATCGCCTCTGTTACGAGGGCATAAAAGAGCCCAGCAACAAGTCCTCACGTTCTCAGTCCGCTTCGAAAATCGTCGCTACGCGCAAGCTCTGCCCGAATTCAGTCCGGTATCGCATCTCGGGACTTCGGGGGATATTTTTCGGGAATATTTTTCGACAGTTTAAACACTTAGAATCTTTCAGACGGTTCGAAGAATTAGAAAAATTTAAATCGCGCAACACTTACAATATTTTCCATTCTATCGGACTAGCATACTTACGTTGTTGTTCGTCATTCTTGACAAACCGAAACAATTAATAAAACGTTAGATAGTTGCGAACGAGCATTATTTTCAAGTTGTTTAAAATTAAATAAAATAAGAAAGAACGAAATCGCGAGTGTACTTTAAACGTGAAAACTCCTGATTCCTTGCGAACTAATCTGCCCTCGCATTCACTCTGCTTTGGAAGCCGAGCCGACGCCCCACTGAGAGTAACTGGTCAGTAGCAGAAATAACAGAAAAGGTAAGTGACTCTCATTTAAACAGGCTGCATGCCTCACTCCCGCACTTTTTCGCTTTCTATCTCATAATTAGAAACATAAGTAGCTTGTCATACTCGTGATACCAACATCACGACAAGAGCAACGTCCATTCTACAAACTACCCGAAAAGTAGCCAATTCGAGATTAAAGAGTTTATATTAAATTAGTGTGTGTAACAAAAATTAGTGCGGTTTCAAAAGAAATTCCGATGGCTACTGGAGGCCGTTCTTATAACTAGATCGCGAAGGTAGCACCGACGGCGCTCAGCTTCGTGCTCCGAAGCTTTGTCCTCGTCTGTGCTTATAAAAGCAAACCAACCCGTAGAGCTACTGTCCAGTGATAACTCTCATAAGTTTAGGACATAACAAATGAAACCTCATTTGAATATGGAAGTTTAAGAGTACAAAGATTATAAACATGGTATAAATGATCAAATTAGATTTGAATCAGCTTATAGAAATCAACAACTTATAGATGAGCATATTAGATTTGAACAAGAATATGATATGTAGTATAGGGAGAGGAGAAATAACCAAGACGTTGTTGACAGTAAGAGGTCTATATTTCGACTGCTGTACATTCCAGGGAGACATGCGGTCGAACGCTTGAGCCTCCACTCGCGCTTACTCACACTCAGCTGACGCTCCACACGCATACTCACACTACATACACGACACTCCCTTCCGTTCAGCTAGAACTTACATGTTGTTTCATTCTCTCTGCGCACTCTTATTTGTATATTTTTTTATTTGTTTAAAATGCCTTTTAATAGTGTCTCCTGAGCTTAATATGATGCGGTAAGTTACTGGGCCCAATATTTTTTTAACCACACCTTTTTACCCATGGCGGTGTGTTTATACTGAAGCTTTTCGCCCATACCTCATCCCCTTCTTTAAATGACCCCTTTCTTCTCCCACTAGTATTGCGCCTCTGACGTTCTTTTTCTAAATTGTTTTTATTTTTACACTCGGACGTAATAAATCAAATTTCAGCATAAATTTGGTTGGCGTTTCACCCGTGGTGCTATGTTTAGTTGTTCTGTATTCAAGTAAAATTGTATCCACCGCTTTTTGAACCGGTACTTTATTTTTTATTAATATTTTTAATTTCCTTTTAAATGTTCGCACGAAATTTTCCGCTGCCCCATTGGATGCTGGGTGCTTCACCGCTGACAGTATTTGTTTAATCCCTAACTTTTTTAAAAATGTACTGAATTCTGTGCTCCTATACTGCGGTCCGTTGTCGCTAACTACTTAAAGTGGCAATCCGAAACGTGAAAATACTTGTTGAAATTTTTCGATTGTTTTTGTTGCGGTTGTTGATTTCATGATAAATACTTCCGGCCATTTGGTTTTCGCGTCAATTATCAATAAAAAATTGTGTCCCTTAAACGGTCCCATGAAATAGGTATGTAAACTTTGCCATGCTTTTTCTGGCCAACTTCATGCGTGCATTTCTCCTTTTATTGGATTATCTGCCACTTCAATGCAATTACGACAACTCTGCGCTACCTTTTCAATCTCTTCGTCGATTTTTGGCCACCAGAAAAACGATCGCGCCGTCGATTTCATTTTTACAATCCCTGCGTGCGTAGTATGTAATTCGTTTAGTATAGCACTTCTTAGTTGTTGCGGTACAATTACACGATATCCCCACATCAAGCAGTCTTGTTCTATGGTTAGTTCGTCCTTTCTTACATAAAATGGTTTTATTGATTCATCGATCTCTTTTTTATTTGACCAGCCATTTCGAACGAATAATGAGATTTGCGCTAAAATTATATCTTTTCGTGTTTCATTTGCGATTAGTTTACTATCTATACATGAGGACGTTTCTTGAGTTACATAGTTCAAGTACGTGAATTCCGTTTCACTTTCGTCGTTTCGTTTGTCTTTCATTTTTGACGGCAAACGCGATAACGCGTCCGCGCTATTATCCTTAGATTTAACATATTCGATTTCGTATAGAAATGCTTTTAAAAATTCTGCGTACCTTTGCATTCTACGTGTTGCCAAAAGATCGGAATTCCTTTTTTGTTACCTAAAATCCGCACTAAAGGCTGGTGATCTGTCCTCAAAATAAATTTATCCCCATAAATATAATCATAGAATTTTGTTACCCCAAAAATTATAGCTCTAGCTTCTTTATCTATCGCTGCGTAGTTTCGCTCGCTTTTAGACAATGATTTTGCTGCATACGCAATCGGGCGTGCACCTTCCGGAGTTTCATGCGAAATAATAGCCGATAGCCCATAATCTGATGCATCACATGTTAAAATAATTCTTTTCTATGGGTCAAAATTAATTAATACTTTAGCAGACTTCAACTCGGCTTTTGCCTTTTCAAATGCTTCCTGACATGCCTCCGTCCAGTGAAACCCTTTTTTATTTAAACATTCATACAATGGTTGGAATTTTGTCGCTCTGTCTTCAATAAACTTGTCGTAATAATTTATCATGCCCAAAAACGCTTGTAATTCTTTAACATTTGTTAGTGCCGGTGCTTCCTCAATTGCTTTTACTCGATTTTTCGGTGTGTGTATTCCATTTTCGCTTATCTCTAATCCTAAATATTTAATTTTTTTTACTAATATTTGACATTTCTCTTTTTTTAATTTTAAACCACATTCTTTTAGTTTCTCAAACACTACTTTTGTGTACTTTATATTTTCCTCCACTGTTTTTCCTTTAATCACGATGTCATCTAAAAAAATTATCACATTAGGTACGTTTGCTAATAGCTTTTCCATCTCACTTTGAAAGAAACCAGGCGCCGAGGCGATACCGTATGGTAAATATTGAGGTTGATATAAACCTTTGTGAGTGTTTAATGTGAGAATTTTTTTGATTCTTCGTCCAAAAGTATTTGTCCGTACGCTTCCTTTAAATCGATTTTCGTGAAATAAATACCTCCCTCTAAATTCGCTATTAAGTGCTCCGCTTTCGGTAGTGGGTGCCTGTGAATCAACATGTCCGAATTTTCGGTTATTTTGTAATCTTCGCATATTCTGATTGTCCCATCTGATTTTAATATCTGCACGACCGGAGTCGCCCAATCGCTTGTTTCTACCTTTTTCAATTTTTGTTCTTTTTCTAATCGCTCGATTTCTGTACTTAATTTGTTTTTTTTTTAAACCAACGCTACTGTCCGTGATTTATAAAATTTCGGATTTACGTTTGTTCGCATCTTTATTACAAATTTGGCTTTCTTATATGAACCACTTCCCGGTGAAAACAAAGTTTGATATTCTTTCAAAATATTCTCTCTTTTCTCTTTGATCACCTTTCCTCCGTTTGCTTATCTACTATATTTGTTTGTTCTGTCACTTTGTTTACATTTTGTTTTAGTCCTAGTGGCCATAATTTTAGTGCGTATAACCAATCACGACCTATTAGCAGCGCCCCCTGTTTCCCTGCTACGAATAAGTTTACTTTAGCTGAAATTACCCCGTATTTAATTTTGACATCTTTTAATATTCCCAATGGTTTGCAACGTTCACCGTTGTAATAACTAAGTTTCGTTTTCGATTCGTGTAATTTGAATCCCCCGAAAAAAATTTTGTAATTTAAAGAAACGGCCACGCCCCCATCTACTTCCATTTTTATTTTTTTTCCTTCAATTTTTATTGTTATGTATTGTGGTTCGATTTTTATCGCGTTACAATTTTCATTCATATTCGTTACCTGTATTTTAAACACATCAGGCAAATCATCATCGAATTCATTTCCGTCTTCGCTCGCACTCGATTCACACTCTTTCTCTACAGTTTTTACGCCTTGATACTTATCCTTACGCGGACTTTGACACACTGAATATAAATGTCCTACCTTACCACAATTATTACATATTTTGTTTCGATCCCAACAGTTCCTCTTCTCATGCCTCGGTTTACCGCAACACGTACAAACGCTGCCTCTTCTGTTTATGTCCTTTGCCGCATTGTCGTTCCCTTTATGTACCGCTGGTTTCGCCTGTGTCCGAGTCTCTCCTGACCTTGCTGTATATTTCCTTTGTTGTCTATTGTTATCGTATATTTGATGTGTACTTGCGTCGTCTTCATCACTATCGCTGTTGATTATGCCTTTTGAATGTAATTTCTCTGCCGCTTCATTAGCACCTTCTAGTGCCAGGGCGATTTTTAAAGCGTTTTCTAATTTTAATTATTCTATTTTAAATAGAGAAATTTTAATTTTGTTATCCCTTATTCCGCTGATGAATTGATCACAGATCGCTTCGTCTTCCTTTGCGCAATTGCATTCATCAGCTAAACTACGTAAAGCAGTTATGTATTTTGTTATTGATTCCCCTTCTTTCTGCTTCCGTTGGCGGAAACGTTGCCGTAATACGGCCTTGTTCATTTTCGGTTTGACCTATTTACCCACTTTGTCAATAATATCTTTTAGCTCCGTGTCCTTGGGTTTGGCGGGTGCGCACACTTTACGCACAATCTTATACGTCTCTGCATCAATCGTTGTGAAGAATATTGCTCTTTTCTTACTGTCTTCCGAGACTGCATTTGCTTCGAAAAATAATTCCATGCGTTCCACGAACTCTTCCCAATCACCTTTCTCTATTTTGAAATCCAACTTTGCCGAATATTCAATCATCTTTATTGGTCTTTCAGTTTCGATTCCCACTGATTGTTCCGGTTTTGAGTCAGTATCTTCGGCTGATGTCTTTACTTCACTTTTCACTACTTCCCTCAATTTTTTTCGCAATGCATCTATTGTTTCTGTTTCTAACGCTTCAATCTCCCTGTCTTTTAACTCTTGTACAATTGTTGACAGTAAGAGGTCTATATTTCGACTGCTGTACATTCCAGGGAGACATGCGGTCGAGCGCTTGATCCTCGACTCGCGCTTACTCACACTCAGCCGACGCTCCACACGCATCCTCACACTACATACACTACATGATACTTATTTAAATGAATCCATATTAGAATTACAAGAACATAATATCAAACAATATATGACAAGATAGAGATAAATAATAAAATTAATAATGATAAAATTAAATTTTTTACTGTATAAAAAACATAATAAAAAGCTGTTTTAATAAGCTTAGTAGTTGACACCGCTAGAACTGCAACAGAATGAAAAAGATGGAAAGGAGGATCCAAGAAGTACTGTGCTATTATTACACTGGATGTTAAAAATGCGTTTAAGTCAGCCAGCTGGGGCAAGATACAGGAGGCACTACGGAAAAAAGAGGTACCCGCATATATAAGAAGGATTATGTCTGACTACCTGAAAGACAGAACCCTTTTGTATGACACAGAGAGCGGCACGAAAACCTATCAAGTAACCGGAGGGGTCCCACAAGGGTCAGTGCTCGGCCCACTATTGTGGAACATCATATACGATGGCGTACTTAGGCTAGAGATACCCAAAGGTGCAAGAGTTGTAGGGTTTGCAGATGACATTGCAATAGTAGTAGTAGCAAAGCAAAAGGAAGAGGTGACGGAAATCGCTAACGAGGCAGTAAGTATAATCCACGATTTGCTAAAGCAGACTGGACTTGAGCTTGCTAGCCATAAAACGGAGGATATTCTTATATCCAGTAGAAAAAAAAATAGAGACAATAACGCTGTTAGTGGACGGACACGAAATAAACTCTCAGCCGACCATTAAGTACCTGGGAATCACCATAGACGCCAGACTAACGTTTAAGCAGCATCTTGAGAGAACGAGCAATAAGGCAGTAAAAGTCGGTGCTGCACTATCGCGACTAATGCCGATGTAGGTGGGCCAATGCAGGGCCAAAGGTTACTCCTAGCCAGTTTAACTAAATCAATTATGAATGTTATTATTCCCATCCATGTTATCAGAATAAAGTCTGCGGGCAAAAGTGGTGGGATAACCCTGGTTTCTCAAAACAAAAAATCAATTATGTTATAGGGTGCCCCAAATGTTGGTGAAGTCGAAAGCTATGCACGAAAGCTTTTAACAGTTTATAGGAGAAGTGCATTGCGGGTCGCTTCTGCCTACCGAACAGTATCAGAAGATGCAGTGTGCGTTACTTCAAGTATGCCGCCTATTGACCTCCTAGCAACAGAACGAAAGAATATATACGAAGAAAACCGGCGTGGTGACAATACTCAAAATGAAGTTTGGAAATCCGCAAAGGAACAAACCCTAGCTGAGTGGCAAAGACGATGGGACTCCAGTGGAAATCGGCGATGGACGCACTGCCTCATACCATGTATTGTTGGCTGGACCAATAGACGACACGGGGAAGTGAATTATAACCTTATGCAGTTTTTGAGCGGACATGGGTGCTTTCGAGCCTACCTACACTTCAAGATAGAGGATAATCCAAATTGCCCAGTATGTTTGGAAACAATCGAAGATGCGGAACATGTCTTCTGCAACTGTTCGCGATACGAAATGGAACGTGAGGGACTCGAGCGGTACCTTCAGGCTAGGGTGACCCCTGAGTCAATGATGACAGCTATGCTAGCGTCAAAAGACGGCTGGTGCGCAGTAAACAACTACGTAAGGACTATTATCAAGAAGGTTAGAAATGACGAAGAGAATAGAAGGGAAGGACATGGCGAAACAGCTGAGTAAAACTGTTACTAGATGAAAGCCACTAGGAAATAGTTACAAAACGCTCCTCGGACTGATACTGAGGAACGTAGGTAACTGAGTTGAGCCCAGACTCCCTCACCCGATGCAGAGGAACGTAGGTGCCGGGGTTGAGTCTGTCCAGAGGATGGCCGGTTGATGCTGCTCGAAGTAAACGACTGGACGATGCGGCAGGAAGCAGACGAGTTTGATCCTGAACCCCCAATTACCTTGGTGGATGGGGAATGTACGGAAATGTCAAACTTCAAATGAGAAGCCAAAAAAAAGGCTAGTTAACGGGCCTCACGGAAGTATTGTTCAACGATAGTACCTGTGGGGATCCGGTGTCGGAGGGCCACTTGTGCAGAGCTTGCTCTGCCTACGCCACATAAAAAAAAACACACACACACGCACACACACACTTTTTTTTAATAACCACTAGTCAGCTGATCTTATCTCACCTGCTGAACTTAATGCTTGCTGCTTGAAATATATCAAATTGATTTCAATACATTTATTAGCGAAAATTTATGCCCTGATAGAGATGCTTACCAACAGTAAACTGTTGGCCAAAGTGACGGTTTTAGCAGGTTCGTCATGGCCAACAATAATCAACTGTTGGGTTATTTTCTGCCAGGTTAGAGACCAAACTTATAGTTGCCAACATTTTATTGGTATAACTTTGAGTTTTTACATCAGATTGGTCTCAAAATGTTCATAAAACTTTAAGCAATTAAAATATATAATGAACAAATTTTCGAGTTTTTGGCCAAAAACCAGAGGAGATCCACTTTAACGTTTAAAAGAATTAGTTTCTGGAAATACTGACGAAAGTAAATAATTTTTAAATAATATTAGATAACTAGTGGGGCTTAGCCTCTCCTGCTCACTTCGCTCGCCAACCCCCCCCCCCCCCCCCCATTTTAGTTTATATGTGATTTTTGAGTAAATGGGTAATTCCAGACAACGTTTACAAAACGCTGCGCGGGGGGGGGGGGGTCACCCAATGTTACCACAGATTTTTTTAGTTACAGATCATTAGAAAACAAGCTTGTTCCTAAATTTTCAGCCCTCTAGGTCCCACCTGTGCCCCTGTAGAATTTTTTTGAATTTTCAGAAATCGCTAAAAAGTGGCTAATTTAAAAAAAAATTCCCACAACTGCATTATAAAAAAAAAATCCTTGGGAAATCTGTGGGTAAGTATGTTAAATTTAAGTGAAAAATACTTTCATGACATATATATTTAAATAGCGCAATTAGCTCAAACAGCAGTAAACACCAAAATCAATGATTTTTTGGTGAGTTTTAATCGCCAGTTTTAAGACGATTTAGGCCTACCGCAATTCTTCACGTCGATGTTGTTAAGATCTATTACATAGAACTGGAGTTATAGGTCTTGGAAAGAAGCCTATTTTTTAAAAATTGTGAAATTGGCACCTCTGTTGCACATTTCTACATGTACTAATCTTAACCTAACCAGGCCTTAAAGTTAGCTCAAACATAGTAGGAAACCATCCTAAAGTTTCATTCTGCCCCTAGGCTTTGTTTCGGAGCTGTCAATTTTTTTCTAACGTCCGATTTGGCTAAAATCGAGCATAATTACATGCAATATGCTTCCGCGCTAGCCGCTGCACCGACGACCTGTGCAACGGTCCACTTTGTCTCGCACATTGCCAAAAATGAGACAGAAGTCTCGACTATATAGTGAGGAGTCATCTAATCTGCATTGAACGCGACGAACGTTCGCGCGACTGCAACGAAAAAGACGACACCGTTATATTTTATTATAAACGAACGCCGCGCGGCAGTATATGTTTTCCGCAACATAACTGGACACTACTATTCATATTTACATCCTCTAGAGGCACGCGCAGCGCGCCGCTATGTATCAAGAAGCCCTCTGAAGTTGCTCCCTAGCGCAATCACATTTTTATAGATAGATTCTGCACTGTTTATATTTGTATATGAAACTATACTGGAGTACATGTTTTGGAACTGATACGTTTAACGAGGAAGAAAAAAATTTATTTACACTGTTTGTTGCGGCCTTTTATTCAATTTGGGATGCAAAAATGAGTGATAGTCAATGTTATATTGGCTCATTAATTGACGATGAATGTCATTTAAAATCATTATTTAAGAAAACCTGTTCGCATAACCTAAAATATTTGCCATCAGATGATCTAATACTACTAGAATATAGATTTCAAACATTTACAAAAGAATCAGAAGGTTTTATCTTGATCATGATAAGGTTAAGTATTTGAATTATTACTCATCTTTACAGCGTAAGTGCTGTGAACCTTTTGAGAAGCATGGTACAAGAACAGGAAATTAGAGAAACATTACATTAGAAATTGGCAATGATTTCAATCAAGTTGGTGAAGAGGTTGTTTTGATCCCCGGAAAAAAGTGTGTCCTCAATGTTACGACATAGTAACTTCAAAAATCAAATATTGGAAAAATAAGCAGCAAGCAAATGCAATTTTGTCTCAGGCAACTATTTCTGATAGCATTCCATCAATCGAATCAAGTTCAGGGTCAGTCAGTCTAAGAGTCAAGAAAAGCAAAACAAGCAAATAAATTTAAAGAGAATGTTGAAGTTTTTGGACTTGTCACCGCCAAAAAGACAAAAACTTACAAAGGACCGTGTAAAAAAAATGCTGTAATATTAGTCAGTACTATTTGTTACCAAGTTACTAATGAGTTGAACAATGCATATGCTATTGAGTTTGATTATGCTACAGATCTAGATACGCTACAACAGGATCACTTATCATGGCAAGCTGTTATAGAGAATATAAAATCTAGTTACGACAAAGCAAATACAGTCGTAGAAAAAATTCGTTTATTAACACTATTGCCATGTGACTGGAAATATAATAAAGTGTTCCAACATTTTCGTTGCTCACGTTACTATTTTCGAAAAGCTAATGAATTAAGAGAACGTTTCGGTAAGTAATTAACTAATTAATTAATAAAAGTTATGTTATTTTTATATCTAATTTTTTGTGATAAATTTTATTCTACAAGTTAATAAAAATTGGCATGCTTCTTAGTTTTTAACTTTACATTGCATTTTAGAAAAGAGTTCTACAGAGATAATTCAAATAGCAGAATTTGTGCTTGAGATGAGAGCAGAGAAGAACCAAATACCAGGCTTTTTAAGCTTTGCAATTTTACGTCCGGCTGAATGTGTCTTGGCTGGAAGTCCTGGAACGCACCCTGTATGTGTTTGCTCTCAGCATCAAAATGTTAAGCTAAAATTACAAGCCTTGAACTCTAAAATATCTTATAGAGATATACTTAAACGTTTGGTATGTTTAGTAGATAAAAGTAATTGTATGCTGCATTTATGTAACAATTGTCCTGGAAAGCAAGCTGTTTACAATTATTTTAAACAAAATAATTTTTTAAAAAACGATAGCCATATAACGTATTATAACTGGAAGTCAATAAATATTGAAAATAAACAGAATGACCAAAAATCACAAACAGTTAGCAGAGTTACTCTTCAAAGAATAACTGAATCGTTAGATATATTTATGAAGGACTTGGAAAATGAATTCTGGAAATTGACCGAGCATCATTTTATAGCTGAAACTCAAAAAGATTATCTTGCTCGTCTAAAAAAAACTTAGCTTCAGATACATGTATAATAATAATGGATTTTGCAGAGAATTATTCTTTTATCGCTCAAGATTCGATTCAAGCTTTTTATTTAAATAACATTCAAGCTACATTGCATCCATTTACAATATATTATAAAACTCCGAATTATGCTAAACTACAATGTGCAAGTTTTTGTGTAATCAGCGATTACATAATGAAGCATAATGCTTTTCTTTTTAATGCTTTTCAGGAACTTATATTAAAAACGATTAAGGAAACGTTTCAGTGGATACAAAAAGTAATCTATTTTTCTGATGGTGCACCCACTCAGTACAAAAATAAGTAAGTGTGACCGCGAAAGCTTAAATTATCGCGTATAAATGTTTACCTTTAACGCGGCCTTAGAATATGCCGGATGCTTGTTAGTTTGAAAGTGGGTGAGAGAGGAGAGGTGAGGAATGACGAACATGTGGCACTCACTAAGCACTTGAGCGGTGTGCTCTTTTAATTATTAAAGGTGTGTTTTACAGGTGTGAGTGTTTTAAGTGTAAATTTAACAATAATAATCTAAACGCGTAGTGTAAATTTCGTTGCGTGTGTGTGTAAAAAAAACTAAAGTGGTATGGTCCTCGGACGCAGAGACACAAAAGGTATTACTGGTAGCGCCGGAACAATAGGCTGCGGACACCTGAGCTCGCGCTTTTATGCTAATTGCCGACCTCAAGAGAGGGGGTAAGTTGCGAGAAATGACTCGCAGGGGGTCTCCGGTTTCCTAGAAGCGCGCGAGTATTCGGATGGAGCGAACATATAGCCCGTCTCGTTGAAAATTCAACGAGATTAATTCTAATTCGGTACCGGGAACCATCAACGCGAATGTCTGAAGGACTTGTGAGGTGTGACTCTACGTGTAAGATGTGTAGGTATGGTTACGTGGAGCCTTCTTGCTTCTTTCTTGATTTCTGGACAGGGTGCCTCCCGCCCTGGCAGCTTCTTATCGATGTTGAGTGTTCTCTATGAGACGGCTCTCAGAGTGGCGTAGTGAGACGTGGTAGTGAGACACCTGCTCGTTCATCGGCAGGAGTATGACCTTCGTCAGCGAATGCTGCAGAGTGGTGGCGGAGGTACGCAGGGTGGCTACTCTGGGCAGCCCGTCTGGGCCAGGGTGGATGGCAGTTAGCCGAGCCAAGTAAGGTGGTTCTGCCCAATGCAGTAGAGTGGCATGAGAAATTGTCAGATCCTACTTTGGCCAGCCCCGGCTTAGGGCCAGGTGGTAAAAATTCATCCTTGGGAGGCTGCGTCTGATCCTGCGTCCCATCTGGGTGCAGCACAGAGTGGTGCTGTTGCTGGCAGTGATTGCACCTGCTCCTCGATTGACAGTCCTTGGCTGCATGACCAGAGCGTAGGCAGTTGGAGCGTAGGCAGTAGCCGATGTAGTGATCCTACTTGCAGATCGAACAGGGTGGCATCTTGCCCTTGTTCTTGTTCTGCGTGCTGGAAGAAGATCCGCTGGCCAGGTGAGCTGAAACAGATTTAACTTGAGTGGTCTGTCTTTTGGGCTACTGATGGCCGCTAGCTTTATTTTTATTCTGAGAGCTGGTTGAGTCGCTGCAATGTGCAGTGTCGAGGGACTTAAATCGGTTCTCCAAGAAAGAAGTCAAGGTGGCATAGGTGGGAAAGGTATCCGTACCCTCCAGAGACTTTTCCCAGTCCTCGCGCGTCTCTGGGTCAAGATTAAAAACTATTAGCTGGACCAGCCAATCGTCCCACTGGTCGACGGGTCTACCCAAGATCTTGAGAGCCTGGACACTCTGGTTCGTCGTGTCCATCAGCCTAGTGATCTCCTGGACCGATTTGCTGGCTGCTGGAGACATGCTCAAAAGCTTGTTGAGCTGTACAGCTAAGCGTAGGCGCTTATTGTCGTACCTAGTCTCTAATGCAGACCAGGGAACTGCAAAATTTGAACCTATGATAGGCATATTCTCCATCTAAGCAGGAGACTAGGTGCTGGAGCATCAACACTGGTGTTATGTGGGGAGAGTCCTTTACCATGGAGCAGAACAGCTCCTTAAACGATTCCCATTCCTCCTGTTGTCCACTGAATCTTGGTAGGGTGAGCTTGGGCAGCGACTGTGAGGTGGTGTTAACCGCTGAGGATGCTCCTGGGGCTGTACCATCCGCCAACCCTCTTGCAGCTTGCAGGACTTCAACTAAAGCTGCCAGTTTGCTGGTCAGCTCGCATTTGGTGTCGAGATACGAGCTCTCAACCTGTGAGAAATAATCCTGTGTGAAGTACTCTACGCATTCCCGTAGTAGATGTATAGAAGCTCTTCCAGTAAGAATCTAGCTGCGTCAGCCTTGTGTTGACGACGTCAATGGTGATTTTGTCCTGGCCGAGCTTATTAAAATTGGTTAGAATCTTCGAGATAGCAGAGCCAGAAGCCTGCTGGGCTGTTATTAAAGAATTCCAATCGTAGGCCATTGGCGTGAGGCAGAGCATGCACAGCGGCAAGCTCCGAGCACGTGGCGTAAAGGTGGCGCTGTGGCGGCGCGAAATTTGAATTTTGGTGCAGATGACCTGCCGAACTTCCGCTTGCGTACCGCAACGTAGCGCCAAGGTCAAGGGGTGACCTTCGAAGAGGGCGAATTTCCCAAATTCGATTCGTTAGTTAGAATTTTTGTTTTTTTTGTTCTGATCGCCAGCCGGGGCGACATACACACACACACACTTGAAGAGCTTTCACTCGCGTAACGAGAGTTAGAGGGCGAGTTTTTGATTCCGGAAAACACTTCGCGCGGTCGCGGCCGTTAAGAGTTTTATAAGTGCGTTTGGCTTATTTGATCTGCACACTGTCCTTGTCCGAATTTCACTCGATTAACGGCACCTTTTCGAACGTGATATCTCTCTCTCTCTCTCTCTCTCTCTCTCTCTCTCTCTCTCTCTCTATCTGGAGAGAGCTTGGGAATCTTGGTATTACTACTTCTAAAACTCCTTCACTTGCTCGGTTCTCTCCGGATGCTATCAACGAACACTTTAGCTCCATCTTAAATGACCCTCAAGCTCCATCTGTTGAGGAGTATCTGCGAACCCTGGAGAGTCTGGACCTCCCTGAACACTTCATCTTCAGGGAAATCACAGAATCGGACGTGTCGGCTGCAGTAACACACTTTATCGCCCAGGCCAGAGGAAGTAATGGCATCCCACAGGTTGTAGTTTTCTGGCTTTCGCACTGGCCACAGCACGCAGTCTGGCTTGATTAAGCTGACTGATGATGTCAGGCTTGGGATGGACAGGAAGAAAGTCACTCTGCTACTTCTATTTGACTTCAGCAAGGCGTTTGATACAGTGTGTCACGTCAGGCTACTCGGAAAGCTATCCTCTTTCGGCTTCTCCAAGCAGGTCATCTGCTGGCTTGCATCTTACCTTTCCGGAAGAGAACAGGCCGTCATTGGTGACAACAACGAACTCTCAACATTCCTATCACTAAACACCGGTGTCCCACAGGGGTCAGTTTTGGGCCCCTTGTTGTTCGCGTTGTACATCAATGACATTGGCTTCTGCCTTGATTCAGATGTATCCCATCTAATCTACGCGGATGACTTGCAAATCTACTGCCAATACCCCCTTGAGGAGCTCGACTCCTGTTCTGTCAGGATGAGTGCTAACGCCGAGAGGATAATGGACTGGGCAGCACTAAATAGGCTTAAGCTGAATGTCATTAAGACTAAGGTGATCGTCCTGGGTTCCCCCTACTATATCAATGCTCTTCCCTCTACTGCCAAAACCTATATAAATATAGGGGGAGCCCAGGTCGACTACGAATCATCTGTACGCAGTCTGGGGTTGGTGCTCGATTCCAAACTATCATGGAAAGAGCACGTCACACAAATTTGCAAACGTGCTCACTCTTTAATGTATTGTCTCTACTTTTTTCGGAAGAGCACTAACTTCAGATTGCGCCAACATTTAGTGCAAGCACTCCTGTTTCCCATCATCGACTACTGTTCACTGGCTTACTGTGACCTGACGAAAGAACTTGACCTGAAGCTTCAGAGGCTTGTCAACACGGGGATCCGTTATATCTACGGTGTAAGGAGGGACGAGCACATCTCCCCTTATAGGCGTGAGTTGCAATGGCTTACCACCGCCGGACGTAGGAAATACTTTATGGCATGTTTTCTTAGAAAAATCTTTAACACCTCAGTACCTTCTTACTTATTAGCCTATTTTGATTTCCACGTCGCGCTCAGGCCTGTGAGGGGTGAGGT